>CAWUFW010015150.1:0-375684 GCA_963921515.1 Calotriton arnoldi | reverse complement strand
CAGCCACATGATGCGCAGTCTTCAGAGTTATCATAGATTGTTAGGTCCTCTAAACACTCCAAACTGTCTCTTATGTGAAGATTTTTTTTAAGTTTGAGTTTATTTAGAATAGTTAACAACAATTTATAGTACTAAAAGAAATAATAACGAAGTACACCAAAAGTTAAAAATATGAAATGCATCGCATAGTATACAATAAAACTACTTAAAATTATGAGAATATGAATGAAACATACATCATATGCTGTAAAGCAATTGAAATATATAATAACATTAAGGAGAGTGCTAAGTGAGAGGAAGGAAAGGGGGTGTTAGAAATTGGGTTGTGGGTTGACTGGGGTGTGAGGCCTAATCAAGCAGCAACCACAATCCTGGTCAGCGTAAGGTGCAGGCAAACCTTAAATTAACCCGTCCTCACCCTCTGTTAGCTTGGAATAGAGCAGTCAGGGTTAACTTATAGGCAATGTGTAAAGTATTTGTGCAACACTTCAAACAGTAAAACAGTGAAAACACCACACAAAAAGATTCCAAACCAGGTTAAAAAAATACAACCTAATTTAATAAATAAAACAAGATCACAACGACAAAAATCCAATAAGTAGAACTTGAAATATGAATTTTTAAAGAATAAACTGGAAAATAGAACTTAGAAGCAATAAGCGCTTACTTGGAAATCTGGTCACGCCGGACTGGGACAAAGTCAAAAGTTCAGGCCAACCACGATGGAGCACTGGCCGGATTCAGTGACCCAGTGAGGCCCACTGAACAGAAGTAACTTAATTCTGACTGCGTCGACGTCGAAGGTACGGCATGCAGCTGAAGCGGTGTGTCGGTGTTGATCCATGCACTGGCAGCAATGCGCCGAACCTGATCCGTGCAGCAGTGGTGATGCGTCGGCTCTGATGAGCGAAGAGCTGTGATGTAGAGACTCAGCAGCGAGGATGCCGTTCACAGGGATGTGAAGGCATTGCGCCAGGAAGAGCGTAGCACACTGGTAGTTCTGAAGGCAATGCACCAGGGCCAATCCACGCAGCAGAGGTGATGCACCAGTTCTGGTCCACGCAACAGAAGCGATGCACCGGTTCTGATCCATGCAACAGGAGCAATGTGCCAGTTCTGATCCACACAACATTGGCGATGTGCCTATTCAACAGAGGATGCATGGGTTTTGCTACAGCAAGCACCTTAGGCCCACTTCCAAGGGTCCAGGACTGGGGTGGCACCACTTGGCAGGGCAGACTCACAGATCGCAGAGTCCAGGTGCAGAAGCAGGTAGGTTGGAAGAATTTTATGTCCCCGAGACTTCTGATCAGGAGGCCAACCAGCTATCCCTTGGAGTCATAAAAGTGTCAGGTAATAGTGCCAACAAGGGATATATTTAGAGACGTGTTTAAATAAAATTACCAATTACTTCATAGATATCAATCATTGACATCCACAATTAATGAAAAACAAAGTACTGCTTATATATTCAAGTAAAAGAATGAAACAATACAAACAGGTGTAATTCTTAATTCATTTATTTGTATTCAAAGAGACAAGATTTCATTTTGGGCTTCAAAATTAAGAAGGTATACCAAAGACATTGATAACAGATCACAACAAATCTTTAACACTTAGATTTCACTAATCATCAATGCACATAAACCCATTACCAAAAGCAAACAACATGGAGACTGTCTTAAACATGGGATCAAATTCTCCTAAGTAGTTTCTTAACAGAAACTAAAAGGAAAATGGGTTAGGGCGTTGACGTTTCGGTCTCTTCTGGAGTGAATCTATGAGACCATCATCAGGACAAGATGTTTAAAATGAAGATCCAAGACCCCTTGGTACGAGAATCAGAATGATTAGGCAGAAAATGTAACCGCATAAGAAATGGAATTTACTGACATAGGTGCCCTAAAGGATCCGTATTGATGAATTTTAGAGAGGCAATGGCCTCAACCCGACTCAGCGGTCCCTGTATGCATTCCACTTGTGAATATCATTAATTGAAATCTATGAAGCAATTGTTAATTTTATTTAAACACATCTCTATATATATCTCCTTGTTGGCACTATTACCTGACACTTATTTACCCAAGCCCACAAGTGTATACTAGGTCGCCTATATATATACGGTCGCCAGTAGGTAGTTATAGTTAGGACCTCGTTTCTATTCAAAAATGTGTTTTTTCTTTTGCCAATATCTTTGGCGCTGTTTGAAGAATCTTCGCAAACTTTTCAAAACTAATGGTTCACTCAGGTCAGCTCCTGTCGTGAAAGTTTCGGGGTGATTCGTCAAGCGGGGGCAGAGAAAAAAGGGGGGTCCCAAAACACGTTTTCTCCATGTTAATTTCCATAGGAAACTTTAGACAAAGCTACAGCCCGAACTGCTGAACGGAATGACACCAAATTTGGCAAAAGGGTAGCTCTTGGTTCAGAAAGCGTGCTTTTTTTTTTTAAATGGTGTAAATCCGTTCAGTAGTTCCTGAGAAATTCAAAAAATAAAAATATCAATATCTGGTGGCCGAGGAGGATTCGCGAACCCTCCCGAGCACGAGCTTCATTTTGATTGGCTGTCAACACTCCAAACCAGGAAGTGTTGGCAGCCATCTTGTGACTCAGTAAAACCGAGTCACAAGAAAACAGTAAAAAAAAATGGATAAAAAACAAGAAAAGGGGGCAGGGTAGAAACACCCTGACCCCCTAGGCCTGCTCAGGGGTCCCACAAGGACCCCCAGCGGCAATAAAAGCATTTTTTAATATATTTACGGCCGAATTTGCGCTGGGTACGCAAATACGTCCGAAAAAATCAAACAAAAATGAGGTGCGGGCTCCCGCGCTTAGTTTCTTTGAGCCCCCGGGTGGGCCAGGTCCCGGGGGCAATGAGGAAATTATATGCGGGGGCCCCCACATCCCCGGGGACCGGCACCTCCCTGGGGCTTTTTTATTATGCGCGGGGGCTTACGGCCCCCCGTAGCCCCAGGGACCGCCACCTCCCTGGGGCTTTATTAATTATGGGGGGGCCTCACGGGCCCCCTTAAGCCCCGGGGACCGCCACCTCCCTGGGGCTTTCTTCATTAATGGGGGGGCCTCGCGAGCCCCCCAAGCTCCGGGGACCGCCACCTTTCTGGGCTTTCATAAATTATGGGCGGGGGCCTCGCAGGCCCCCCCCCAAGCCCCAGGGACCACCAACTTCCCGGGGCTTTCTTCATTAATGAGGGGGGCCTCGCGGGCCCCCTTAAGCCCCATGGACCGCCACCTCCCCGGGGCTTTCTTCATTAATGGGGGCCTCGCGAGCCCCCCAAGCTCCGGGGACCGCCACCTCCCTGGGCTTTCATAAATTATGGGCGGGGCGTCGCAGGCCCCCCCAAGCCCCAGGGACCACCACCTCCCCGGGGCTTTCTTCATTAATGAGGGGGGCCTCGCGGGCCCCCTCATGCCCTGGGGACTGCCACCTCCCTGGGGCTTTCTTTATTAATGGGGGGGCCTCGCGGGCCCCCCAAGCCCCGGAGACCCCCACCTCCCCGGGCTTTCATTAATTATGGGTGGGGGGCTTCGCAGGCACTGCCAAGCCCCGGGGACCACCACCTCCCCAGTACTTTCTTCATCAATGAGGGGAGGCCTCGCGGGCCTAATTATTGAAGTACTGGGGTCTGTTGCGGACCCCCGGCCCTGGGGACCACCACCTCCCTGGGGCTTTGTACTCGAAGCGCGGCCCCCTCCTGGAGCCCTCCATGGCCCTGGGGACACCCATCCATCAGGGCCGGCTCCGGCAATGTCCCGGGGTGCCCACTCCCGGGACATTGCAGTTTGCAATGGCAGGGTGGGAGCATTGCTCCCGTCCTGTCATTGCAAACTTCTGCTTTGCTTCATGGAGGCGAGAGCAGGAAACCTGCTCTCGCTTCCTTGAAGCAAAGCATCATTGCTTTTGGACAAGGGAAGCTGCATGTTAGCAGCTCCCCTTGTCCAAAAGCAATGCTGACTGCCAGAGGCTGGGACCACGGGGGCATTGGGGCTCCCTCTGCGGTCCCCAACATTGAGGTCCGGCAGAAGTTGCCTGGGTAGGGGGCCACGCGGCCCCTCCTTCTGGGAAAATTTAAAAATCAAAATTTAAAAAACGAGGCCAGGTTCCGGGAGATGGGATCCCCGGGGCCAGAAGAGGTCCAGGGGAGGGGGACCAAGCGGCCCCCCTCCCGGGAATAATAAAAAAAAATTAAAAACGAGGCCAGGCCCAGGGATGTGGTCCCCGGGACCAAAAGTGGCCCAGGAAAGTGGGGCCACGTGGCCCCCTTCCCGTTTAAAAAAATAAAAATAAAATGCTCAGGCCCTGGGGGATGGGGTCCCCAGGGCCCAAAAATAATTAAGGGAAGGGGGGCCACACAGCCCCCCTTCCAAAAACCAAATTTAAAAAAAGCCAGCATCTCGCCGGAGGCCCCGCCCCCTCCCTGCACCACTGTGCAAACGCGCCTCCTGGCATGTTCTGAATTAGGGGATTAAGTCCCCTTCAATCCTAAGGGTCCTTAGGGGCCAACTAGACAACCAGGTACTTCCAGTAATCCCCACACAGTGGGATTGCTGAGAGGTGGTCCGAGGCCACGCCCCATCTTACACCACTCTACAAACGTGCCTCTTGGCGCACTGCTGGTGGGGCGATGAGGTCCTCTTGTGTCCTGAGGACCTCAGGACTAAAGTGGACTTCATCCCCCGAGCAGCAGTGCACCAGGAGGTGCATTTGCAGAGTGGTGTAAAAAGGGGGGGCCTCGGACCACTCTCAGCAATCCAGCTGTGTGGGGCTTACTAGAGATAACAGGAGGGCTAGTTGGCCCCCAGGGACCCTCAGGAGGCAAGGGGACTTCATCTCCCAACCAAGAGCATGCCAGGAGGTGCGTTTGCAGAGTGGTGGAGAAAGGGGGCGTGGCCTGTGTCCACCTCTCAGTAATCCCACTGTGTGGGGCTTACTGGAGGTAACAGGTAGGCTAGTTGGCCCCTAAGGACCCCCACAAGCGAAGGGGACTTCATCCCCCAACCAAGAGCATGCCAGGAGGCGTGTTTGCAGAGTGGTGGGCAAAGTGGGCGTGGCCTGCTATGACAACTTAGCTAATCCTGTTGTGTGGGACTAACTGGAGATAATAGGAGGGGTAGTTGGCCCCCAAAGAGGTCCTTGGGGGCCGACTACCCCTCCTGTTACCTCCAGTAAGTCCCACACTGTGGGATTGCTAAGAGGTCTTCGGAGGCCACGCCCCCCTTTCTCCACCACTCTGCAAAGGTGCCTCCTGGCACACTACGGGTTGGGGGATGAAGTCCACTTTACCCCTGAGGGACTTTGGGGGCCAAGAAGCCCTCCTGGTACCTCCTGTAAGTCCTACACAGCGGAATTCCTGAGTGCTGGTCGGAAGCCCAGCACCCTTTCTCCACCACTCTGCAAGCGCGACTACTAGTTAAAGAAGCATTTGCAATGTAATAGGTTTCGCATTTGCGAGAGTTTGAGCTATTGGCATTGTAAATGTAAAAGTTTTTTACTAATGTTTTTTGGAGTGGAGTGGAGTGGAGTGGATGTACGTTGTGTGTAGTGGAATTATGTGGTATGTTGTGCAGTGAAATTATGTGGATAGAAAGATTGTGGTATTTAGTGTATAGGAATTATGTAGAGTGGGATTATGTGTTATGGAGAGTAATTATGTGGTAAGGTAGTCTGTGTTGTGGAGTGGTAACATCAGGTTTAGTCTTCCTCGTTTCCATAGAAGCTAAACTATGAACTCAATGAGACAAAAAAAGAAGGAATCACTGAGGAGCACTTCTGGACCTAGTCAGAGGTATGAGCAGGGCCACTGGAATTATGCGACTGTTTGGCTGCACCGACTTTCGCACAATTATACATTTTCCGCATTAGCCACGTAATCCACCATCTGCTGCCTAATCTGCAGATTTGAACAAAAAAAAGCCTTGTTTCTAGATCAAACGGCTCAAACGTTACCAAAAATGCAGCGACAAGTGTTACAGCATGGTGGAAGGTCCTTTGTAAACCTAGAATGGTCACCTGTTACTTATTGCTAAATGTGGGTGTTAAATTGGTACTAATGGTGTGCAAGCCACTCTTGCTTCTTTCTGCGCCTCTCTTGCCTCTCTCTGCATTTCTGTTGCTTCTTTCTGCAGCTTTCTTTCTTTTTCTGCACTTCTCTTGCCTTTTTCTGCACATCTCTTCTACTTTCTGCACCTCTTTTGCTTCTTTCTGCACCTCTGTTGCCTCTTTCTGTACCTCACTTGCTTCTTTGTGCACCCCTCTTGCCTCTTTCTGCACCTCTCTTGCCTCTTTCTGTACCCCTCTTCCCTCTTTCTGCACCCTTCCTGCCTCTTTCTGCACCTCTGTTCCTTCTTTCTGCATTTCTTTTGCTTCTTTCTGCACCTCTCTTGCTTCTTTCTGCACCCCCTTGCTTCTTTCTCTACCCCTCTTCCCCCTTTCTGCATGTCTGTTTCTTCTTTCTGCACTTTTCTCGCCTCTTTCTTCACCCCTCTTCCCTCTTTCTGCATCTCTGTTGCTTCTTTCCGCACTTATCTTGCGTCTTTCTGTACCTCTCTTGCTTCTTTCTGCACCCCTTGTGCCTCTTTCTGTACCCCTCTTCTCTCTTTGCACTCCTCATGCCTTTCTCACCGCTTTTCCTTCTTTCTGCACTTCTTTTGTTACTTTCTGCACCTTTCTTGCTTCTTTCTGCACCCCTCTTGCCTCTTCCTTCACCCCTCTTCCCTCTTTCTCCACCCCTCTTCCCTCTTTCTGCACCCCTGTTGCTTCTTTCTGCACCTCTCTTGCTTCTTTCTGCACCCCTCATGCCCCTTTCACACCCCTCTTCCTGCACCACTCTTGCCTCTTTCTGCACCTGTGTTCCTTCTTTCTGCACTTCTTTTGTTTCTTTCTGCACCTCTCACTTTCTGAACCCCTCTTGCCTCTTTCTGCACCACTGTTGCTTCTTTATGCCCTACTCTTGCTTCTTTCTGCACCCCTCTTGCCTCTTTCTGCACCCCTCTTCCCTCTTTCTGCACCCCTCTTCCCTCTTTCTGCACCTCACTTGCCTCTTTTTTCACCTCTGTTGCTTCTTTCTGTACTTCTCTTGCCTCCTTCTGCACCTCTGTTGCTTCTTTCTGCACTTCTCTTGCTTCTTTCTGCACCCCTCTTGTCTCCTTCTGCACCTCTGTCAGTTCTTTCTGCAGCTCTCTTGCTTCTTTCTGCACCTCTCTTGCAAATTTCTGCACCCCACGTGCCTCTGTGTGCACCTCTCTTGCCTCTTTCTGTACCCCTCTTGCCTCTTTCTGCACCTCATTTGATTTTTTCTGCACTTCTCTTGCCTCCTTCTACACCCCTCTTGCCTCTTTCTGCACCTCTGTTGGTCCTTTCTGCACTGCTCTTGCTTCTGTCTGCTACTCTCTTGCACATTTCTGCATCCCTCTTGTCATTTTCTGTACCTCTGTTGGTTCTTTCTGCACCTCTTGCCACTGTCTGCACCCCTGTTCTCTCTTTCTGTACCTCTTTTGCCTGTTTTTGTAACTCTCTTGCCTCTTTCTGCACTTTTCTTGCCTTTTTCTGCACCTCTGTTGCTACCTTCTACACTTCTCTTGCCTCTTTCTGCACCCCTCTTGCCTCTTTCTGAACCTCTGTTGCTTCTTTCTGCACTTCTCTTGCTTCTTTCTACACCTCTCTTGCTTCTTACTGCACCCCTCTTGCCTCTTTCTGCACCCTTCTTCCCTCTTTGTGCACCTCTCTTGCCTCTTTCTGCAACTCTCTTGCCTCTTTCTTCAGTTCTCTTGCCTCCTTCTGCACCTCTGTTGCTTCTTTCTGAACTTCTCTTGTCTCTTTCTGCACCCCTCTTGTCTGTTTCTGCACCTCGGTTGGTTCTTTCTGCACTGCTCTTGCTTCTTTCTGCACCTCTCTTGAAAATTGTGGCACCCCTCTTGCCTCCTTCAGCACCTTTGTTGGTTCTTTCTGCACTGCTCTTGCCTCTTTCTGCATCCCTCTTCCCTCTTTCTGTACCTCTCTTGCCTCTTTCTGCACCTCTGTTGCTTCTTTCTGCACTTCTGTTGCCTCTTTCTGCACTTCTGTTGCCTCTTTCTGCACTTCTGTTGCCTCTTTCTGCATCCCTCTTGCCTCTTTCTGCACCCTTCTTCCCTCTTTCTGCACCTCTCTTGCCCCTTTCTGCCCCCCTGTTCCCTTTTTCTGCACCTCTTTTGCCTGTTTCTGCATTTCTCTTGCCTCTGTCTGCACTTCTTTTGTCTCCTTCTGCACCTCTGTTGCATTTTTCTGTACCTCTCTTGCCTCTTTCTGCACTTCTCTTGCCCCTTTCTGCACATTTCTTACTCTTTCTGCACCTCTTGTTTTTTTCTGCAATTCTCTTGCTCCTTTCTGTACTTCTCTCGCCTGTTTCTATATTCAAATGAGAAGTGCAAGCTGTCAAGTTTAAAGGTCTGCGTGCTCTCGTGACTGAGGTATATGTCTACTTGCACATGTATTCTCTCATGTGTTATGCATTTGAAGATCGTAGCTTAAAAAGCGGGTAGCTTCTCTTATAGGTGGTCAAATCTTCTTAGTTCTGCTCTGTCATTCGGTTGCAGAGGCAGACATGTCATATATATATGTGTTATAGAGCCCCTCAAATATACTATTGAATACCCATGTGCCATGTATTGTGAGTAGAAAGAAATGCATACACCTTGTTTTACACAAATTTACAGAGTATGCTGTTTGAAACACAGGTATTCAAGTGTTTGTATGTTTATTTTCATTTAACATGTCACTAGGTAAAAGCATAGACATGCATGCATTCCTTCACAAACTTAGTCAGACTTACAACAGTGTTATGCTTAGGATTGCTGTTTTATATTTGGTAGGCCTAACATTCTGAGCAGTCGATTAATAGTGAACCTTCAAGAGAAAAGTGAGGTTTAAGACATCTTCAGAGAAGGATTAGTGATTAGGGTACTTTTGTATGAGTCTGTTGTAAGGTACAGTCAAAGTAGGCCTCTTTCTGCACCTCTGTTGGTTCTTTGTGCACATCTCTTGCTTCTTTCTTTACCTTTCTTCCTCTTTCTGGACTTCTGTTGCCTCTTTCTGCATTTCTCTTGCTTCTTTCTGCGCCTTTTTTCCTCTTTCTGCACATGTCCTACTTATGTAGGCATAGTTAGAAATTAGCATTTAAAAACCTTTGAAATTCACTGAAAAAACCATAGGTTTCAGGGACATTATTGTTAGAAATTATCATTTAAAAACCTTTGAAATTCACTGAAAAAACCATAGGTTTCAGGGACGTTATAGTTAGAAATTAGCATTTAAAAACCTTTAAAATTCACTGAAAAAACCACAGGTTTCAGGGACTTTATAGTTAGTTGGACATTTCACTCGTACAAAACCAGAGAAATTCAGCCGTTATAGTTAGTTGAGCTAACTATAACTCACGCCCCCGCAATGCACTGCTGATGACATCACATATTCCATCACTCATGACATGGTCAGTGACATCACTGATGACATCTCAAATTACATCACTGATGACATCTCAAATTACATCACTTATAACCAAATGTTATGCTATGGGAGAGATAGGCCTTGTAGTAGTGAAAAACGACTTTGGAAGTTTTTCACTACCAGGACATGTAAAACTTAAAAGTACATGTCCTGTCTTTTAAAGACTTTGCACCCTGCCCACTGGGTTGTTCAGGGCCTAACTTAGGCATGACTTATATATATAAAAAGGGAAGTTTTGGGCCTGGCAAAAGGTTTGTTTTACCAGGTTGACATGGAAGTGTAAAACTGCACACACAGGCTCCGCAGTGGCAGTCCTGAGACATGGTCAAAGGGCTACTTCATTGGGTGGCACAATCAGTGCTGCAGGCCCACAAGTAGCATTTAATTTACAGGCTCTGGTTACAGTACGTACCACTCTACTAGGGACTTATAAGTAAATCAAATGTGCCAATTGGGTATGAACCAATGTTACCATGTTTAGCGGAGACAGAACAAGCATGTTAGCACTGGTTAGCAGTGGTAAAGTGCACAGAGTACTAAAGCCAGCAGAAATTAGGTCAGAAAAGTGGAAAAGGTAGGTAAAAAGTTGGGGGAAGACTACCCTAATGCTGTCAGTCTAACAGGGGGATGGGAATTAAGGAAACATGTTATCAGAATTCTTTTTTCAAAAAGTAGCAATAAAACTGTAGACATATTATAGAGGGAAAAAAAACATCATATAAACGCATTGGTAAATCTGTGGGTAAAGTTATGAGTAAATACAGAGAGATATCATACATACTGATTTAAGGCAGTTTCTGTACTTCAGCAGAAACAAAAATGTCCTTGGTTGCAAGTAACTAGATTGGGACAAAAATAGTAATTGGGATCCATTAAAGATCTTTTTTTATAGCTAAGGAAATGGGAGAAACATAATTAGTATCTAAACTGTAGTAAAAACATACAGCGTACCACCAGGATTGAAAAGTAACAGTGTGAGCATGCTTCCAATTAGACGCTATTAGGTAGAAACCAACAGCCAATAGTAAATTTACAAATTTTTGAACCTAAGCTAGTACAGACCAATCAGGAGCTACAATACCTATGAAAATATTTAAGACAGAAAAAGGGATGTTAACCTTAAAAATCTTGTTCATTTGGTGTCATACCAGTTTCCACAACTTAAAAATAGAGGAATATTCAAATAATATATGCATTAAATCAGTATATGAATAATTACAGGACGAACAAGATTAATCTGTAGAGAATGACTTCAAGTTGATGGGAGTAAATAATAAACAATGACAGGCAAAATAAAGAGTCTGTAAAGTATTTGCACCCCTAGTACATTTATGGATTGTTAGCCAAATCCTATTCCACAAAGTGATAGGCCATCACTTCAATAAATCTCTTTCCCATGTCAACTCTGTTTTTGATTTAATCCTGTCATTGGTATTATGTATTAGTTTATAAATGGAAAAGGCTGCGGGATTAGCAGAATATAGTGGGAATAATGTATCAGATTTAGTGGAAGGACAAGGTGCCTGGGGTAATTTTAATATGTAGTTAGAGAGGAGCTCATATTGTTTGTAATGTAAGGAACATTTATTTTGAAGCTCACAAAAGTATAAAATCTGATCGTTATCCAAGAGTTGAGTTATCCAACATATTCCCTTGTCTGTCCAAGTTTTCCAATATATAAAATGATTACGAATTTGAATGTGATGATTTTGCTAGATAGATTGTTGTTGGAAAGTAGTAAATGAAAGATGAGTAAAAGGAGGTGTCAAAATGCTATGAGAATGGGCAATGAGTGGATTATGTAATTGGAAAATATTTGCTGTAAATACCAATATTTCTGTGAAATCAAAAGGGGAAGAATAGAAATCTTTCTAATAATAACCTTAAAGTAGTATGAGAGGGATAAGCCTGATTTAGCCAGCAAGCCAATTGTTTTACGAAAAAAGCATAGTGCTATTGCTGAAAATTTGGAAAGTTAAGACCGCCTTCAGATTTACCTCTTTTTTAGGCTGACAGAGATGTTCGGGATGGTATTCCTTTCTAAATAAATTTAGAGAGAAGATAATCTATTCTTTTAAAAGAATAATCTGGTATATGAATTGGAATCATTGAAATGATGTATAATATCATAGAAGTTAACTCATTTTAATAGAGTCCAGACTACCCCGCCAAGAGAGAAACAACATGTGCCACCATAAAATTGGAGCATTTAAAGTCTTATTAATGAGATCAAAATTAAATTTGATTGTATCTTTTATCATCTTTAAATAATAGCATTTGTAAAGCTTGAAAGCTACCTCATGCGGAGGTGTCCCGGTGCCTAGCGGTTAATGCAGGTGAGGATCTGGCCCAACAGTGGAGCTAACCTTGACTAAAGAGCCAGGTCTTCCTGAACTCAAGTTCTGACTTAATCAAGCGCATATGGGAGGGCAGAGAGTTCCACAGCCTGGCAGTCCTAAACTTGAAGGACCTTCCTCCCTTTCAGGACTTTGCATAGCGACGCCCGCACAGCAGGTGCTGAGAGTTGGATCTCATTGTGCGTTTCTGCTGATATGGACAGAGCATACGCCTTGTGCTAACCAGGGCGCCTGTCGTGCATGGCTCGAAAGGCCAGGGTCAGAGCCTTGAACTCTATCCTTTTAGCTACCGGGAGCCAATGAAGTTGTCTGATGTGGGGGAAATATGATGACGAAACGGGACCCGTCGTATTAATGTTGCTGCCGCATTCTGTACCATCTGTAGTCTATTAATCAGGTAAGAAGGCAGCCCCAGGTACAGACTGTTAGCATAGTCCAGCTGAGAGGTCACCGTAGCATGGACTATGACCCTACGGCTTTCCTCCGGCAGAAGGTACAAGAATTTGCTTAAGCTTCTCAGCTTCCCAAAGCACGAAGAAGATATATGATGAGCTTGGGCCGTGAACGATAGATCAGTTTCCCATTTGATGCCCAAATTCCTTGCAGTATTTGCCGGTAATGGCAGTGAGCCCATTTCCGCTGGCCACCATAACCTTGCGGAGGGAGGGGAGGCCTGACGGAACAATAGGACCTCCGTCTTACCCGCGTTTAGCTTTAGGCAATTACTATTCATCCAACTCGAGATGTCCTTCAGACACTCCTTGAATCTGGCAAACGTATCAGCAGAAAAATCCTTAAACAAGAACACCGACTGGTTTTTATCCGCACAGGAGACTGCCTTCACTTCCCATGATGCAATGAGAGTGAAAAGTGGCACCAGTTAGGTATTAAAGAGCAGTGGACTCAAGGCAGACACTGAGGCACTCCGCTCCTAAGTGGCTTGGGTTCACATTGAAAAGGTCGGAGAAAGACCCTTTGGGAGCGGTTTTTAAGATAGGACTGGAACCAAGAGAGAGCTACCCCCCGCAAGCCCAGCTGTTTAAGTCTGTCCAGTAGGATTGGGTGCGCAACCGTGTCGAACGCTGCAGACAGATCTAAAAGGACTAACATCACTGAGGAACCTGCATCTACAGTCATTCTCACAGATTCTGCCACCTCCACCAGTGCTGCCTCGGTGCTATATCCCAACCGGAATCCCAACTGAGTGTCATGCAGGATGTTATGTGTCTCTATGAACTTGGCGCATTGTCGTTGCACCAGTTTTTCCAGCATTTTTGCGGGTGCTGGCAGTACAAGATCGGGCAATAATTGCTAAGCTCCATAGGGTCCGCATTCGGTTTGTTTAATAGGGGTAGTAAAAATGCATGCTTCCAGATATCCTGGAAAATGCCAGTGATTACTAGGTATTCCAAATGTGGTTTAATATCGGGTTGATCACGTGGGCCAATGACCTAAAAATCTTGGGGGGACAGGGATCGTGAAACCACAATAGTTCACTACAACACACTCACTGAGTAGTGGCATATAATAACCTTGCGCAAACTACCGCATCTTAGTTTTTAACCTTACCGAAGGGTCTCTGAATAAAATTTGACCTCCTTTAGGTAATTTTAAGATCACACTCTCCACCTTACACATTATACCCCACACACTCACAGGCACCGTCACGGCTGATACAAAAAAGATCTCCGACAAAGAGCCCTCTCGAGGGGCCCATGGGGCATTGCAGCACCAGCCCCACGAGGAGCAAAACGCCCGATGATGAAGCATGACACCCACAAGGGTGTGTGAGAGCAACACTTCCAAATAAGGAAGATCCCCCTGGAACCATCTATTCCAACCACACGTTTTCTTTAACATTTTCTATTTCAACATAGGAACCCTCTCAACATAGGAACAAGTACCCACACTGATTAGACGTGTCAATTATAGTGAGGAGCACGGGTACTGGACCTTAATCCGGCTCCTAGTCCCCATATTTTTGATTCATGAATAAAATGTGTATTCACAAAGGTCTGGGTGACACAATCTCAATATATCAACTAAAGATTTACTTTTAATGGACGACTAAAATTAGGTATGCATTTTAGTCTGGACAAATTTAACTTTAGAGCTCCTATCTTATATGGGATCACTAACCTGATTACAATCACCACCAAGTATATTATAATCATCATAATATTGAAGTAGTTTGTAAGAAATCGTAGTCCAAAAATGTGTTATCAGCAGAGACTGAACCCACTTTTGATTCCTGAGCCTTTGTGAGATACCCACGTTTAAAGGATTGAGTAAAATGAATTGAACAGAAAATAAGAGTAAAAAGAGTAAAATGAAAAATGAACGGTGAAATTAAGGATAAAGTAACATATAAGAAATTGATTCATTTGATTCAAACCAAGATGTGGCAGTGCAGCCTGTTGGATTCTGTAAGAAGTTTCCTATTGTGGAGGTATATTGTCGCAGAGCAAAGAGACGAAGCGCGTAGCAGGTTTTGCACGCCGTCAAAAGCACAACGGTTAAAGAAAGGATTAAAAAATAAGGATGAAAAGGAGTGCATCTCTTTTCTTTGAACTTCATCAGCAGAGACTGGGCCATAAACATTGAAAATTGCAAGTGGTTTGATATCAACAAGTAATTTAACAATAAACCATCTACCTTCAGAATAATGTTAGGGGAGAGAATGTGGCCTAACGGCTAGGGCGGTCAACCTCGGAGCTGGGGAACCGGGTTCGAGTCTCGGCAGGGATGCTCAACATTCAGTGATTCTGGGCAAATCACTTAATCTCCCCGTGCCTAACAAAAAAAAATGAATGTGTCCATCTGTAACATAACTGGTGCTCATGTAAAGCACTCTGATACCTCCAGGTCTAGTTTGCGCTATATAAAACTAAAAAAATAATAATAATAATCTTGGTTTATAACCAAGATGTTTAGCTTCAAATGACAAAGGATTAATACACCGTTCTTTTTCCCAATAGCAGGCAACACAAAAACATTTCCAACCCAACATTTTTTAAATTTGGTAGCCTCTAACTCAGAAAGATGTGATTCTTGAAGTAGTGCAACATCTGTTTTAAGTTTCGCTAAATGAAACAAGACTCTCTGTCTTTTAATAGGGTTACCTAAACCCTTAATATTCCATGTAGTAACTTGGAATGCAAACCTGAAATAAAAGCATAAACAGTTGATATGTCTACAGTAACAAAGCAGAAAACATAATTAAAATGTGTATATAAGCAGAGAATTAGATAGCGGGACAAACAGGAGTTATATTTGGGAAGGAGGAGAAAGAAAGTCATAGTAGTGTTCAAATAACGTAAAAGGAGGAGAGGGAGGTAGATTAGGGTGAAACAATAGAGCAAAGGGAAGAAAACTGTAAAAAAAGAGGACATCGAGACAGTACAAGTCATTCAAATGACGACTGAAAAACATACCTAAGAATACGGATAAAACATGGGGGAGATAGTAACACCAGAAGATGACGGTGACAACATCTTACTCCAAAATACGGCCAGCGTATACTAATTGGGACCATGAGGAAATGAGACAAAGCAACACAAACCTGCATAAGGAAAGAAATATGTAAATGAGGCATATCATATAGAATAAAATATGTCATAGTGTAAAACACGTAAATAATAACATAACAGAAACTTGCTATTATGAAATAAAACATGCAAACAAATAAATGATTAATTAACTTGCAAAGTCTCTATTTCTTTTCCTCCGTATTGCTGAAAAAATCTCCTAAGAGCCACAGGATCATCATAAGTAGTAATTCTATCCTTATAAGTCACCTTAAATAAACAAGGGTGGATGAGACCAAATTTCGCATTCATGGCTCTCAAAGCAGGGTGCATATCCAGGAACTGCTTCCAACTGTCTGCCATAATCTTTTCTACATCTTGGGAAAAGTAGAGTTGTAACCTGACCAAATTATTTGCTTTTTAACTTTAAGAGCAGTCTTTATTTCCAGAAGGTCAGTATATAGCAAGCAAAATAAATAACCCCTCTTGGTTTTGTTGAAATTCTTGGACCTAGTCTGTGTGCCCTTTGTGTGTTTAAATGAGTGGATGGAGGCACACCTAGAACTTTTGGGAGAAAGGATTGAAAGTAAACAATCGGATAAGAGCCCTTAGTGTTTTCAGAAAGACCATATATGTGGTGATTATTCCTTTGATTTTGGTTTTCTAGGTCCTCCATATGTTTTTTGAGTATGGAGATTTCTGACTCCAGATGGGCAATGCATGAAGTTGTATTTTGTAAACTGTCAATCCTTTGTTCTACCATCAGAACTCGTGAGCCTAAAGAGGGCAATTTATCATCTAAATGTGGTAAGGTTTAATTACTCACCTCCAAAAAGGGTTTTATACACAAATTTTATCAAGTATCACTTTCATTGAGATAGGAGTGGATTTAACTGGAAATGGGGGTCCATTTTTTGTCTTTTATTACACCCCAATGGTGTTTTACAGAGTGCAGATGTATTTGAAATTGCTACAGGTATATTGTCCGATTTCTGAATTGTATTGTCATCCATGTCTTACTGAGCACAATCAGAGCCTGAGAGTGAAATGGCAGTTGGTGTTCCAGTTAATTTAAGGTTTCTTGTTTTCCCCATATGCAATTCAGTATTGTCTGTTGAAGGAGTAATTTCCAATATAAACTGTTATATAAGTGTCTCAAAGTAAGATCTAATAAAAGTCATAATACGAATAATAAAAATCATGCGCAATAACTACGAGTATGAGGTACAAATTGAAGTAAAAACTCACATGAAGGAGGAATATATAATATAATATATTCGTGTGAGGAGACAACATTTGTTTCTCAGAGTAGGTAGCATACAAGTCAAGGAGTTGGCATCGCGTGAGAAAAACACTGGTGTTTCATTAGTTCTTCAGAGGAAATACCTCAGCAAAGATGCACGAGGCCTCTTATAGAATCTCATGGAATGGTGGGCATAGCATATATCTGCGAGAGAAAATTCCTCTGGGCTGGGCGTGCAAAGCAGAGACATTGAACTATCACTGTAAATTTACAGCCATGCGAAAGAGCGATTCACCAGAGACACGTGTAATGCCTAATAAAATGGCGGGCTCAGCCTCCCGTATTGAGAGAGAAATCCCCAGGGCCTGCTGCATGTACACTATGCAGAGGTGGCATGGAGGAGATAGTTCTGGCGACTCACCAGCTTCACTGGAGTAGATACATCTGTGACTCCACCAGCAGTGAGCGTCTTAGCAGTCCCAACCAGTCAAAAATCTCCTTGCTTGCTTCAGAGCTCAGCACGGCACCGCCATCGTGGATGGCATCCAGACCACACCCCTCAATTATGTGAAATATTGACATAGATTTGTTTGAGCAATAAAGCGGAAACAATGATCAAATGAATGAAAAATAGTGAATTTTTAATTCAAGTTTGTGTTCCATTATGAATCTAAGGATAACACTGGCCAATAGGCAGAAGCAAATCTAAGATGACTGCAAATATCTAAAAATATGCAGAAGAGCATGTAAAAACCCCTTAGGGCCGCATTATAAGTGCCTCAAAAAATCAGATGGTAGCTCCGTCCCATGAATTTGCTGATACTGGTAACCCTAGGGGGTCAGAATAACTGGCTGATTACAAGTAGATTTGTGGGGGGCATGAGGTCCCTTTAGAAATGAGGAACAACCCGGGGCATTAGCAATTCTGGTTCCAATTCCCTGGTTATTCTCAATTCTCTCCTATATTTGAGCCAGAGACAACATCTGCTCTTAGCATGTGAAATCTTTGGGTGAAGTGTGGAAGACAGCAAGGTTACCATGAAAATTGTATGCATGATGGGGCCCATAACACACATTACTGACCCAATCAGAAGTAAAATGGCCCATGTAATGAATTCCTTAATAGCTGATATTACATGGAGACTTCACCATGCTACTGGTCCCATACATGAATATCACAAGCTTCCCTCTAGCCCCAGATGTATAATCAGCACTGAAAACGTTCATTGATTTGATGAAAAAGGTCCAAGCATTGTGAGACTACACAGAGCCCAGCCAAAGTGATGAACTATACAGTAGTTGCTGTGAGAGACAGCAGGAGCTCACAGATGTAGGCCACTAGAGGACTGCAGGACCTAAAATGGACCATCAGAAGAATCACTAAGCCACATGGATCATGCTTTTTCTTCCTATACTTGCAAAACTTGGTGAACACTGGGGAGTAGGACTTCAATGTGAATTTGGCCTCTCAGGCCTATTTGACTTTCCAGTGAGTTTTGATAAGCTGTCAAGACCAAGTGTGAAATTGAGTTTGTGTACAGTATAACAGTTATCATACTTGCAATAAAGATGTGAATATGAGTCAGATTTTTGAGTTTTTCTAAAGATACAAGTCAAATAGTGTTAAGAATGCAAATTAAATATCCAATAAAATGATAATATAGGGAAAATACTGCACCTTGAAATACTCAGGAGACTGTTTGCTGTCTCTAAATTAATGCATATCCAGGGGCAGAATGAGCATTTACTTAAAAGGATGATTGCTGCATTCTAGTTGTGGGGTGACTACCCTACAGGCTCAGGGCCATTTTACTATGCTAAAATAAATACATTAAATATTTTATCTAATGCTGCATGTGTGCAGGACACCTTCTGTGCTTCAGTTACATCCTTGTCAAAAAACTGTGGTCCTCACAGTCACATCTGCCAAACTTGGTGTAAATTCGGTTCAGTTGTTTTTTCTGTATCACTTCCCACAATTTCCTATGGGAACTGAAATGAGAAAACTATGTTTTGGGATCCCCACCCCATGTGAGAAAGTGAATCATTAATTTGGGTGGATAGGAGTGCACCACAAGTAATAATGTAATTATTCTTGTTAATTCTAGTAAAGGTTTCAGAAATTTAAACCGGAGCTCAGCCCCTGGTAGCCATGTCACAGAGCAGACATGCTTAACTTAAGAAAATGTGTAAAGCATTTAAAAATGTCCAAAACAGTTGAAAAGTCGAAAACACAACACAATAAAAATACCACTCCAGTTTATAAAAATAGAGAATGTTTGAATGAACAAAATAACGCCAAAATTGCAAAAACAATAAGGGAAAGTAGACACAATCAATTTTAAATTTTGAATGACATTTCAGCACCAAAAAGCACATCGCACCACCTGCCGGCTGCGGGTCATGCTAGACCAGGACAATGGAGAAGTTTATGACTGACTGCAAAGGAGTGCAGGTTGGATAACAGGCCCAGGCAGGTCCCAGTTAAACAGTTACCTTTTGACTTAGACATTTTCTGAGAAGGTAGACTCCTCAGTGGGGCAAAGTGGCATGCTGGATCTGAAGACGAGGTCAGCAACAATGGCTTGCTGAAGGACAGGGTTTCGGTGAAGTCATTGACAAAGGCAGGAAAAGCCCCAAGCGGAAAACGTCCTGAGAATGCACCCAGAAAGCTGTTGACGTTGATCAGATGTTGCTCGCAAGTTGGACCCAGTGAAGATGTATACCTTCGGACTCTTTTTTGGAAGTGAAGAGTGTGATTTGCTGCTGTGCAGAAGAATGTAGCCAGAGCTGCAGCTAAGTCAGACCCACAAGCGATCCACCCTAGACATACCTTGAAAGGTTGGTCCCGGTGTTCTTTCAGTTTTCAAGGCAAAAAACCTTGAATACGTTTCCAAGTCCCAAGTTTTAGGGTTGGGAAGGACACTCTTGAGACTTATCTATGGGCACCAGGACCTTAGGGACAGCATTTAGAAGTTAGGAGGACCCACTCCAGCAGAAGCCACCGGCAGGGCCAGGGCAGGTCCAGTTGGATCAAGCCAGTTATGCTCTTCAGTGGGATTCTTTCAGCTTTGTGTCCCTGTAACTCAGCCAACTGACTCCGAGAGTCTAGTTCTCAGTCATGGGTACATGTGGGAGTTGATCCACCCTTAGGGTTCTCCTCACAGGTCACAACAGCAGGTACAGCCCTTCCTCTGTCTTCCACAGATCCAAAGGTGTTCTGATGTGGGTACTGGGGTTGCCACATTTATGCCCAGTGCCAGCCTGTGGGTGGAAGAAACTCATGGCTACTCCCTAACAAATGGAAAAAGTTCCCAGGGGTGACCCTACCCAAGTGTGCAGCACTTTGTGTGTTTTATTGTAAACTATCTCACAGTTCCCTTCCCTACCTGAAACAAAGATGGCAGAACCTTTCTTCCCTGTGAAGAGCTCCCTGTGCCCACCCAGGAGTATGGCTATGATAATGGGCAAACCCTCCCTTGTGGTCAGTCAAAACCAGTTCTGGAGGCAGCTTCTCTCCCACTTGGGTTGGTGTCTGGCTGGCTAGCTGGACAATAGAGGGGGCGGGCCCAGGTGTGAGCTACATCTGCATGTTCAGGATAGGCATCCTTTGAAGTTATTTAAGTCTCTATGCCATTCCATCAGGGGAAGGTTAATTCCTCTCCCTTTGTCTCAGCTCTGGGAGCTACTTCACACCTAATCAAGGAGTCATTCAGCTCCTGGGAGTCAGTGAACGCTGGGAGAATCACACATTTGGCTCAGGCAGGAAAATTGCAGCTTTCTAAAAATGTAATTTTCAAAATAGTACTACAAAATCCACCTCAACCATTGAGTTGGATTGTAAATTACTATTAAAACGAGTCCGTGAATCATTTTTCTAACTACTCCCAAACTGAAGTTAAGCAATAAAAGGTGCTGTAATGTAACCCAGTGCTTTCATATGGAAGAGCCAGCCTTGCCACTGAGAAAAACGACTTTGGGGGATTTTCACCGGCAGGACATGTAAAGCATACACTACAGATAGGACCTGGCCCTCTCACATTGCCTTCCTTTGCTGAATCTGTTTTCATTGGCTTTTCAGACTTTATGCATCTTTTCTCTGATAATCAGTGGTAAAGTGCTTGTGCTCTCCTTTTAAAACATTGTAAAAGTGGCCTGCACCTGATTGGTACATGTAATTTACTTGTACGGCCCTAGTATATGTACTACATGTACCCAGGGCCTGTTAATTAAATGCTACTAGTGGGCTGCAGCACACATTGTGCCACCCACTAAAGTGGACTTTTAAAACATGTCACAGGGTGAACAATAATAAAGAAGAGAACATCCTTTCCTTTTTTTTTTAAAACTTTGTATTGTTCATCCTACATTGAGCACCACCTCACTATCACTTTTAAGCACTCTTTGATTTATATAATCTTCTGATTTGGAATATCAGCGTCACATCCTTGCCTTTTTTGTTTGTTTTTTTATGTTTCATATTCATGTGTTCTTCATTTGTTTAATTCCATTGTGCTCTGATCCAGGCCACTGTTATCCTCAGTCCTGATGATAATCCCTTAATTGTGATGGGATTGAAACGTTGTAAACACCTTACACTAGACTTTTGTTGATTATATCATATTTTTGTATACAGGCAGTGCTGATAAATGATGATTCATGTATTATACACTGCGCACTAATGTAAAAATGACTGAGTACCGAGTACCCTCTCTTCTCTCTGAACATAATTTATTGGATTAATTTCTTGACTATTTATGATCTGTATTTTGAATAATACAAAGCGTTTTTGAAAAAGGAAAGGATTTTCTCGTCTTTATTAGTGTTTACCATAGGGACCATTCTGCCTAATAACACGATAAACCCCAGGTCCCTGCAGAATTGTGTGTTTTTTATTGTCCTGTAGAACACTAAAGGCTCATAGGGCCAGGAGCATGGTATTTTTTTTTTTTTCTTTAATTCACAAAGAAACGAAACACGTGGTTATGGCAGTATAAACAATCAATCTGATTTAGCATTGACAAATATTTATATACTAGGAAAAAGCAAAAAAAACAGAAAATTTACAAAACACTATTCAACCAATCCAATTAATTACTGGAGCCCAAATTTTCTCCCCTATACCCCGTCTCCTGCGGCCTTTTAGTCTATATACCGCTAATTCCATACTGAAAATAGCTAGCAGCCGGGCCCTCCAATTAATAAATGTAGGAGAGTCGGGACTGATCCATTGAGATGTAATTCCCGCTCTCAAGATAGCCATTGTAATAAACACAAAATCTGTTTCAAATCTGGTCAACCCTACCATATTTTGCGTTTGGTCGACCCCTAAGATCACTAAAGCTGGTGTTAACAAAATAGTCTTACTGAGAATCTGACCTATAAATGATTCAATATCTTGTAGAAATTTATTAAGTGTAGGACAGGTAAAAAACATGTGGATCGTATCAGCTGCCAATATCCCACACCTGCTACACGAATTCCCACGGGATGCAGACCATTTGGCAATTTTCCCCGGGGTATAACATAGATCAAATGTCGACATGTAATGTTGGGCCCTCAGAGTACCTGTTATTAAAACCCGATTAGCTAGCTCCAGAGATACTTCCAGATCAGTACCCTCCTGCCCGAATTTCCTATCCCATCTATCATTTTGAATGGCCAAATCATCAGGGAGACCAGCTATCAGCATCTGATACATCTTCCCAATCCGAGATCTATTCACTATAGTGCCCACCACGGGTATTTTCCCAAACTGGGCTTTCCCCTGTGCAATAATTTTAGCCAGGTAGCTCCTGATCTGTAAAAACTTAAGAAAGTGCCAGGCAGGGAGCCCATAGTTACCTTGTAAGTTAGAAAACGAAGTGATCTGACCCTCACAAAAAAAATCACCCAGAGCATTTATTCCCAGAACCCCCCCAATTGATGGTTATCTGGTCCTGAAAAATTGGAGGTAAAAGCCCATTTGCAGACAGAGGGGTATAAGCATTTACGTTCGAGATCCCAAGCCGATGTCGCATTTTTTTCCAAACAGCATAGGCTGATTGAATTACTTTAAATTTTGTTTTCTTGTAGTAGCTTGGTTCAACAATTTTTGTTAAGCAATTTTGGGCGTCTTCCCCTAGTAACATTTCGAAAATAGTGGGTCTAACAGATTCGGGAACTACCGCCTTGGCCCCAACCAGCAATATCCCCATATGCTGTAGGAGTGCTGCCCAGTGATATAACATTAAGGAGGGTAGTCCCCAACCCCCCCTTAGTCTTGGAAGTATTAGCCATTTTGCTGCCCTCCTAGCTTTATGGTATCCCCATAGGAATCTTATACAGGCTCTTTCTTCTTTTGAAATACACAAAGCCAAAAATTCCAAAGGTATAACTCGAAATAAATATAAAAACTTAGGGAAAATCAACATTTTAATAACATTGCAGCGTCCGTGTAGCGAAAGATGTAAATGATCTAATCTTGCTAATGTCTGATCAGCATCTTTCAATATCGGCAGTAAATTCATTTCCGGTATCTGCTCGACTGACGACGTAATCTTCACCCCCAAATAAGTTGCTACTGATACTGTCGGAATCTCTACTGGCTGTAAAGTGTCTGAATGTATGACCTGGGTTTTATCGACGTTTAGCCTATAGCCAGACACAGAGCCGAACTGCTTCGCTAGATCATACACTGCCGGAAGAGCAGATTTTATATCCGTTGTAAAAATAGCAACGTCGTCGGCGTAGGCTAATGTTTTATACGCCACACCATTGACCATAACCGCTTTAATCTGAAGATTAGCATCCAATTTGCTAAGAAGCGGATCGATGTATATCGAGAATAATAGCGGGGAGCACGGGCACCCCTGGCGAGTTCCTCTCTTGATATCAAAAGGATTGGATTCTTGACCGGAAATCCGAACACGGGCCTCCGGAGAAACATACAGAGCCTGTATGGCTGTAATAAACTCCTGCGGGAATCCTTTAGTTTTTAGCATTAACCAGAGGAACCCCCAGGAGACCCTGTCGAACGCCTTTTCTGCGTCCAACAGGATCATCCCCAAGGGTGCCTTAGAACCTTGGGCCCAATCGAATAGGGCTATTGCCCGTCTGATATGATCAGAGGTATCCCGGCCGGGTATAAACCCATGCTGGCGAATGGACACCAAGGGAGCTATAACCTTCCCGAGCCTTAAAGCCACAATTTTAGAATATATTTTGCTGTCGGCGCCAATTAAAGAAATGGGGCGATAGGAGGAAGGACTGAGTTCTGGTTTATCTTTTTTTTTGAAGACTACAATAGTAGTCTTGTGCCAAGATTCGGGAGTGTGGCCCTTCTGAGCTAGTAAGAACAGGGATTCAAGCTCACCATAGAGGGTTTGCCTAAAAGTGCGGAAAAATTCCAGAGGTAGAGAATCAGGGCCGGCAGCCTTACCCGCTGCCAATGAGGTTATAGCAAATTCTATTTCTTCCCTCGTGATCGGAGCAGAGAGCATATCCCTATCTTCTAGTGTGACCTTGGATGTTATATAGTCATAAAGAAACTCCTCACCCGATGACACTGGGTCTTCCCCATCAGGAGAGTAGAGCCCCTTATAAAACTCCTGAAAGACCTCCAAAACTTTTAGCGGCCGATCCTGAATTTGCCCCCTTTGATTTTTAATACGACAGACTCTATTAGAGACCCCCTTGTGTTGTAGTCGTTTGGCCAGCAATCTGCCGGTGTTTTCACCAAATTCGTATATGTCGGCCCGGTGTTGAGTACATTTTATGGCAAGTTCCTCTCCATAATGTTGGTGTATTTTAGTTCTTACAATTGCTAACTGTCTTTGACATGCCTCCCTTTTCTCCGAATCACCAATTACTCGAATAAGCTCTTCCTCTATGTCCCGAAGTTGATCAACCCAGCCATTAATCCTCTCTTTTATCACCCTCTGCCGGTGAAGAGAAAAACTTAGAGTCTCCCCCCTTACTGCTGTTTTAAAAGCATCCCTTTACAAGCCGCTTCTGTGGGTGGCACAACCAGTGCTGCAAGCCCACCAGCGGCATTGGATTTACAAGCCCTGGGCACACTGAGTGCACTGTACTAGGGACTGACAAGTAAACCAATCATCCAATCATGGAGTCACTAATACATATATCAATTAACGATAGGGAGCACTTGCACTTTGGCACTGATTAGCAGCGGCAAAGTGCCCATGAGCATCTATTCCAGCAAAAACATATCGGCAACAGTCGAGGCATTACGAAAAAATGGAAGGGAGGCCCACGCCAAGGATGCCAGGTCTAACAGACACTTAGAAACTTTTTCAGCAAAAAGCAGGCAATGATATCCTATGGAAGGAAATTCAAGTTACTGGTAAGTACGGTTAAAATTACTTTTCAGGATCAGTACTGGGCTCAAAGATGCAGCACTGAGGTCTCTCCTGATAACAGGTGAGTAAATCGGAATTCGTAGTTCGACTGATGTTAGAGGAATATTATAAAGTTCCAAAACTCCACACTTAGAAGAATTTCCAAGTGAAACCAGTCAATGTTAGCCTATGGAAGGAAATTCAAGTTACTGGTAAGTACGGTTAAAATTACTTTTCAGGATCAGTACTGGGCTCAAAGATGCAGCACTGAGGTCTCTCCTGATAATCGGTGAGTAAATCGGAATTCGTAGTTCGGCTGATTTTAGAGGAATATTTGTGTTTCAAAAATCGACACTTAGAAACTTTTTCAGCAAAAAGCAGGCAATGATATCCTATGGAAGGAAATTCAAGTTACTGGTAAGTACGGTTAAAATTACTTTTCAGGATCAGTACTGGGCTCAAAGATGCAGCACTGAGGTCTCTCCTGATAACAGGTGAGTAAATCGGAATTCGTAGTTCGGCTGATTTTAGAGGAATATTATAAAGTTCCAAAACTCCACACTTAGAAGAATTTCCAAGTGAAACCAGTCAATGTTAGCCTATGGAAGGAAACTCAAGTTACTGGTAAGTACGGTTAAAATTACTTTTCAGGATCAGTACTGGGCTCAAAGATGCAGCACTGAGGTCTCTCCTGATAACAGGTGAGTAAATCGGAATTCGTAGTTCGGCTGATTTTAGAGGAATATTTGCACAATGGTGAAGGAAGGGAGTGGGGCCTGAAGTGACATGTCTGCAAACACGCCCTGTGGCGCGTTTTAAGTTGGAGAATTAATTCCTCCTCAATTCTGAGGGTCCCTAGGGGCCAACTGGCCCACCAGATACCTCCAGTATGCGCCAGAGAGCTGCGTTGCAGAGAGGTGTTCAGAGGCCACGCCCCTTTTACAACACTCTGCAACGCAGCTCCGTGGCGCTTACTGGAGGTACCTGGTGGGCTAGTTGGCCCCCAGGGACCCTCAGGATTGAAGAGGATTTAATTCCCCATCTTAAAACACGCCACGGGGCCTGTTTGCACACATGTCACCTGAAGCCACGCCCTCCCTTCACCACTGTGCAAACGCGCCCCGTGGTGCATTTTAAGTTGGGGGATTAAGTCCCCTTGAATACTGAGGGTCCCTGGAGTCCAACTAGCCCACCATGTACCTCCAAAAGCGCCACAGAGCTGCGTTGCAGAGAGGTGTAAAAGGGCGTGGCCTCTGTACACCTCTCTGCCACGCAGCCCCTGGCGCATACCGGAGGTTCCTGGTGGGCTAGTTGGCCCTCAGGGACCCCCAGCATTCAAGGGGAATTCCTTCCCTTCTTAAAACGCGCCAGGGGCGCGTTTGCAGACTGCTGCAGGGAGGGGCGGGGCCTCCGGCACGATGCCGTCCTTTTTTTTTGTTTTGTTTTTTGTTGCTTTTTTCTGCCCAGGGGTCCTTGTGGGACCCCTGAGCAGACCTAGGGGTCAGGGTGTTTCTACCCTGCCCCTTTGTGCGTTTTGCGCACTTGTTTCTTGTGTTTTTTTTTTAATCAGCGGGATCCGCGCACCCTAAGCGCATCCCGCCGATTTAAAAAAAAAAAATGCTTTTTCTGCCCAGGGGGTCCTTGTGGGACCCCTGAGCAGACCTAGGGGTCAGGGTGTTTCTACCCTGCCCCCTTTGGGCGTTTTGCGCACTTGTTTCTTGTGCTTTTTTTTAATCGGCGGGATCCGCGCACCCTAAGCGCATCCCGCCGTTTAAAAAAATGCTTTTCTGCTCAGGGGGTCCTTGTGGGACCCCTGAGCAGACCTAGGGGTCAGGGTGTTTCTACCCTGCCCCCTTTTGCGCTTTGCGCACTTGTTTCTGTCCCTCGGTTCTACCGAGGGATAAAATGGCTGCCAACACTTCCTGATTTGGAGTGTTGACAGCCACTTGACAGCCAATTAGCATGCAGCTCGTGATCGGGAGGGTACGCGGACCCTACTCAGCCATAGATATATATGTGACTTTACTTTTGATTTTCTCAGGAACTACTGAACGGATTTACACCATTTAAGCAAAAGGCACAACACTGAACCAAGGGCTACCTCTTTGCCAAATTTGGTGTAATTCCGTTCAGCAGTTCGGGCTGTAGCCGCGATGAACGGTTCCTATGGAAAAATGAATGGGGAAAACGCGTTTTGGGACCCCCCTTTTTTCTCAGCCCCCGCTTGACGAATCACCCCGAGACTTTCAGGATAGGAGCAGACCGGAGCGCCCCAACAAGTTCGAAGCTTTCGCGAAGATTCGTCAACCGGCGCCAACGTTATTTCAAATAGAATGTTGCGGATTTCCTATGGAAAATAGGTCCTAACTATAACTATCTACTGGCGACCGCCAGTAGATAATATATATATATATATGCACACACATACACATGCACACACACACACACACCCACACAAGGGGGTAGAAGTGACATTTCACATTTTAACTCCCATAGGAATCTATGCTCACTGAACCCTGTGATAAATAAATGTATGTAAAAGTTAATTCTCTGCATTGCTTTTCATTCAACTGTGTTGGAGAGTTGAATGAATAGTAAGGTTTTGGCCGTTTTAAAGAAGCTCCAGCATAACATAATTGATGCGCACTGTGAGTGCAAGGAAGAATAGTAAAGCTATACTTACCTGTCTGTATATATTCACTTTCAAGAAATGTTGGTTTTTGATTTTTAGGCTATCACATTTTATATTACAATATTTTCATCTTTGATATTCTGATATACAACCAGTCAGAACATAATTGTTTAGTCAATATCATTGAATGACAATATTTTGCTCATCATTATATATTACACACTGGTGATCGCCACTGTGTACTTAAAGTTTTTTTTTCAAATATTTTTATTGATTTTACTTATAACAAGTACCATTTACATCAAGATACTGTGGTACTGTTGTTCGGGCTGAATCGTCCCAGGTGCCCTGCACAGCAATACATGCATATATAGATGAAAGGAGAAATACAATCCCTTGCAAACAACCATCCCTTAACCCATATTCAAAAGGGAAGGTATATGAGTCTAGTCGGGCATCAAAACGACAAAGCATAATAAAAGGAGACAATAACCTGAGAAACAACCAGCGCAGCTCCTCCACCCACCAGCCCCCTCTACCCCAATCCCAAGAAAGATATGAGTTGTGTCTTCCAACTGGCGGTCCACAGCACACAAAGAGCAGCAGCGCAAGGTGTCGTGCCGAGCCACTGGTAGTTATATCAGGTGGAGTGAGCACAGCCCTCAATCTAGTCAAGTATGTATTCATTCCACTGTCCGTAAGGTTACTCCTTCCATCTCGGGCCCTGGCATCCGCTCGGACCGAAAGCTCTGCAGACACCCAATGGACCACTTTCATCTGCCACACAGTGACCAGGGGTGCAGTCGCCTCCTTCCGGGACATGGCAATGCGACGTTTTGCTAAGACAAGTGCTAGGCTTGAAACCCCCTTAACTGTTTCATCCATTTCATCACTACCCCAGAGTGGAGGAGGCAATGCACCGGGTCATGTGGCAGAATAGAGGTGGTGAGGTCTGATACACAGGAGGTTACTTTTTAACAGATGTCCACTATTTCCAGATATGAAGAAAGTCTGCATCAGCCTGTTGATATCTGGGGCACACTGCCCTTGGGTCTGGGATCATTTTTGCTATCTTATCTGGGGGAAAGGTATGTATGGTGTAGAAAGTTATATAAACAGGAATCGAGCATTCGGCATGACCGTTCTGATGGACCCCAGGCATCTCTGCCAAGCAGGGTCCTGTAGCTCCACAGACAGCTTCTCCTCACAACGCCCCATAAGGGTCAGTAATCCGACACCTATAGTACTGCATCTCAAGGCTCCATAGATGTTAGAAATAACACGCCCCGGTCCCATTAAGGTTATCATCAATTCCAATTGGCCAGATACCTGTGCAAGATCTCTATAGAGGTTCCATAGTCTCCTTGCCACTCTTCGTAAAGAGGAATATAGGAGAAACTGACCTGGATGCAAGGTGCCCCCTTCCATCAGATCTGCAAAGGTGCAGAGTCTTCCCTCCACTACCACATCCCCCCACGTCTTTTTACCAGCTGTGGTCCATGTGCCTACCTGGTATACTGCCCACAAATGCCTGCACTGTGGGGGCGCCCAGAGTGACAGGCTAGGCGCATATGGAACCTCCTTCTTACCACAGTGTATGTATTTCCCCCAACTCTATGTCGCCACTTTCAGTACATCGTTTGGGACAGTGTGGTAGGAGGGGGAGTCCAAGAACCACTCCAATAATGGAGAGTCCCCAAGGTCGTAGCCCAACAGATCTTTTTCAGGACTAGAAGTGTCATGCAGCCATCAAAGTGGCCACAGGAGTTAGCCCACCTCATAGTAAAGCTCGTAATTGAGTGTAGCATATAATGTGTCCATCTTTACTCTATGCCTCTTCATAGCCCAGATCAGAGATGAAAGTATGCGTTGTAAGTCTACGAAGAATGACTTCTTCAATATCAATGGGAGTGCTGCAAAAAAATTGCGGAGCCAGGGAAGTATCAACATTTTGGCAATAGACCCTCTCCCCATGGGTGATAGGGGTAGCTGTGTCCGAAAGGGCAGTGACTGCCGGATCTAAGTCAAGGCCTGCCCAAGATTTCCCTCCACGAGATTGTGCTCTGAGTGGTAGATTTGGACTCCTAAGTATTTAAAGGTATCATATTTCCATGGTAAGAGGGTATTGCCTCCAGAGTAGCGTAAGTATTTGGGTGTCGGTAACCAAGGAAATAAACATCATTTTCCCCAAGACTGTGTACTTATAGTTAGATTGGAGTCTCCATAGGAAGGGTGTTTTATTGTTTTACAAATATCTATGGTGCCATTTGACGAATCTGAATGAAACTTCTCCAAAAAAGCTCACCCACCTCACCTACTTCCTGGAAAGTTTTGAGGTGATCTGTTAAGCGAGGGCCAAGAAAAGGGGAGTTTAGGAAAATACCTCTTTTTGTATGGTAACGCCCATTTTATCTGGACCTAAGCTGTTTTTCTTTTACTCTGAGCACTAGGACACTGCTAACCACGTCCCATTGCATGAATTCTGACCCCTAAAGCATATCGAAACTGGCTACACTCTTGATTGCCATATTTAACTTACTTAACGCTAGTATATGGTACAAAAGGATCTGTGAGTTAAATGTCTCTAGTGTACTGCAGCACATATTGTGCTACCACTAAAGTGACAATAGAAAGCATGTCTCCAGGTCTGCCTCTGTAGCCTGTGTGGGCAGTTTTAGAACTGCCAATTCGACCAGGCACAATAAACCTTTTGAGAGGCCTAAACCTTGATTTTTAATACTTATAAGTCACCCCTACGATGCGCCCTAAATGCCCATAGGGGAGGTGCATGGTATTTAAAAAGTAGGACATATGTTTTGTAAGACATTGGGTTATTAGTTGAGAGGTTTGGAAGCTTCACTTATATAATAAACACAATCCTTGTCAGAGTGAACCACAGAAGTCACTAAATTAACTGGTGTTTAACCCTCTAGTAACTTGGCACAAAACAGTCAAGTTTAACTTAGAGGCAGTATATAAGTATTTATGCATCACTGAAACTGTAATAAAGTGATAAAAACAACACAAGAAAAATTGCAAACAAATTTAGAATATAAAGTAATCCTTTTCTTCAGGAGAAGTTCACACTGATACTGGCCAATGGTCCCAGACCTGTGGGGCACTCCTTAGGAGTCAGCAGGGCTGAGTTAGGTCCAGGCTGGTGCTGGTCACTGGTATAGCCAAGGAGCTTTCTTCAAGCGTATTGTATCACAATAGCTCAGACAGGAGGTCAGGCAACTGACCTTTTGAATCACTCTGGCTAGCCTGAGCTTACGGCAAGCAGGTCCAATCCTTATTCAGTCAGCAGGGCAGTCCCTCTTCCTCAAACAATAGGGCAGCCCTTGTTTATGAAAGTTCCACAGCTCCAGGAGTATTCTGATGGGAGTTTCTGAAGGTCCAAATTTTATACCCGATGCCAGCCTGTGGGTGGGGGAATTCCCTGACCTACACCCAGAACTAATTCTAGTAATTTTTTCCCGTTGCTCTGGGTTTGGATCCAAACTGTCTTGGGTGACAAAGGCCTGGGTAGGCCTGGTGTCAGTTTAGTTTGTGTGCACTGCAGACAGGGTGATCAGGGCAGGGCCCAACTTCTAACCAGCCATCCTGTCAGAAAGACCCTCTCCCCTCACACAAAGACCCATTTTGTCTCAATGTCTGGAAACAATACACAAGCCACAACAGGAGAGTCCTTCACAGTCATGTAACCATGGACACAGTTAGAAAGGCACATTTGGTTTAGGGCAGAGAAATGCCAATTTTCTAAAACTGGCAGTTTCATAATAGTAACTTAAAAGTCGACTTTAGCATCAAGGAGGATATAAAATTACAATTCATTTGAGTGTAAACAGCATAACTATATCTGGTCCTGAATTGAAGTTAGCACTTATTAGGTGTAATAAGGTACCCCAGTGTTGGTCTATGGGAAAAATAGCCTTATAACAGTGAAAAATGACTTTGGCAGTTTGTTACTGCTGGGACATGTAAAACTTAAACACACATGTCCTACTTTTAAAATACCATGCTCCGAGGCAAGATGGCGGCCGTGTGGACGGCCGAGTGAGCTGACCACCAACTCTCTCTTGCTGACCTGCGATAATGCAATTCTGAACACTGCCGTCTAAGGGAAGAAAAAAGGACGGGGATCAAGTTTAAGCCCTTATTCATCTCTCTAACTTACCAACGCTGTCCTCGTTTGGCTGGCCTGGATGATCTGGAGGACGCTGCGCTGGATGTGCAGTGTCCCGCTCCCGTATCGCTTGGCATCTCTCAGCCTGAGCTGCTTGGCAACCGCTCTTTCTCGCTCATCCACACAGGCAGGGAGAGCCGAAACAATGCCGCCGAAGTCGAGCAGCAGAAGTGTTAGAGGACGCGGTATGCCGGCTGGCCCGGAGGATCCGGGGAAGCCTATCTCTGTCGGCGGCGGGGATAATCGTGAGACTTCTGGCAGGAACAACACCACCGGCCGTGGAAAACAGACTGTGCCGGCGCTGTTCAAAGCCCACAGTCAGAAAAGTGATACAGTGCTCAAAGCTCCTGGGGCTGGAACTTCTGGAATGGGGAAAACACAGGAGGCAGCTCCCCTCGTCTCTGAGGTGATCAACGTGCAGGCAGTCATGACTGAGGAAGACTGCACGAGAGATTGTGCGAGTGGTGAACTACCAGCGTGAGAGTTGCTGAGTCAGGGGGGGCGCCCATTGTCATTTGGACATCAGGACTCAGTTGGGAAATCTGGTGACAACACGGAGGATCTCACTGCAGTGGCGACGGTATGTACAACCCACGTACAGCAGCTGCAAAGCATTGTGGGAAATGGAGTTCCCATAGGTCAGGATCCTGGAAGTTCAGAATTAACTATACAACCAGGCACAGCCATCCAGAAAGAAGGCAACGATCCCACTGATAGGGAGGAAGATGATGGCGACAATTTTTTTTCGCTTCGGATTTATCGAACTCCTCTGAGGATGATATCCCGGATAAAGACTGGGCGGGTGAAGGGAGCGACATAAGTAGTTCACAATGGGAGGAAGAGAATGATAGATACAATTCAGAGACAGTAAGGAAATTGAGAGTTTTGCCTACTTTTCCCACATTGGCGGAGGGGGCCACTGGCACTTTGTCTTGTAACTACTCTTACTCATCAGATTTGGGCGGGAAGAAGAGTAACAGTGACGGACCAGTATCAGGAGATCCATCTGGAGGCCCAGCCACCGAACCTAAGTGCCCCGAGGAAGTCACTCTGTCTACAATTTATCAGGTGATTATGGCCCACAGGGAGGAGACAAGGGCTGAGAGCTCTCGCACACAAGGGGCTTGCAGGAAACTGCAAAATTCTATCCGAAGGATTGCTAAAACATGTTCGGACTTTGCAACAAGAATTGGGGAAGCAGAAACTAGGATTTCCCAGCTTGAGGACGAGCTGGCCTCGCAGAAAACTAAGACTGATCTAATACAATCGGCTAAAAATGACACTCTGTTGAAATTGATTGATTTGGAAAATCGGGCCAGGCGAAATAATTTAAGAATTTTTGGTATCCCTGAGGGCAAAGAAGGCTCGGACCCCCGTCAGTTTGTGATCGAGCTTTTTGAAGAGGCTTTCCCGGATTTATTACAATGGGACTGGAAGACTCAAATTCAAAGGGCCCATCGCTTTCCTTTTAACCAACGCAAATCAGTGGGTCAATCAGATAATCGCCCTCGTGCCATCTTAATATCCCTCAATAATTTCCTGGCCAGGGAATCCCTATATGATCTTGCCAGGCCAGACCGGAAAAGGGCTGGAAAGGGTTGTGAATTTTTTGTGCGCCCGACTACTGTCAAAAGACAGTTGAAAAGCGCTGGCTTCTCCGTCAATTAATTCCTGAATTCCAGGCAAAGGGAGCGCAGTTTTTTTTTTCTAAATCCGGCTAAATTGAAGGTGATCTATCATGGACAAACACACTATTTTCAATCGGAAGCTCAAGCCAAAGAATTTTTAATGTCCATTAAGCCTGTATAAAATCCTATTGACAGAATTATGCTTTAGAAGAAATCTCCCCTTTCCTTTTTTTTTTCTTTTTCTTCAACTCCGGACTTTAAGGACCTGAAGGTCTTTTATGATAACTAGTATCATGTCTGTGGAAAATCTCTGTTTTTTTTTCTCTCCTCTCTATATTGTATTCGTGGTTTTTCTCCCTGTTGCTCTGAATTGCCTTTTAATACATGTTTGATCACACGTAAAGGTCTGGCAATGTGAGGGGTGGGTTTTTCAGCTCAGCATCACCAGGGACCGTCGGTCCCCATGCCTCATGTGGTGGGTGTGAGGGAGGGGGGGTGGGGAGGAAGGGGTGGGTGGGGTTTTAGGCGGGGTGGGGAGTTCAGGGAGGAGGGGGTGGGATGGGGGGTCACACAGTCTTTTCATCACAGGTGTAGTTATGGCAATTGTTATAATGCTGATAATAAGCAATACACATTTGATTTTTTCTTTTCTGGAATTCTGCTTAGAAAAACTGGAGCAAAGTATCTGGGTGGCATTGGACAGTCAATGACAACTTTCAGGGATGATGGATAGGAGTAACTATATCCGTATCTGTTCTTTAAATTGTTGTTGCCTCAATGATAGGAAGAAGAGAGGTATTCTTGCAAAACTTATAAGGTATTTGGGTACTGATGTATTATGTCTCCAGGAGACTCATCTTTCCTGGAATAATCGAGCTTGGTTAAAAGATATATCTGCCAAGTATATGCACTTTTTTCAATGTTGATAGGAATGGAGTTTGGATAATACGACTGACCTTTTCACGCTCCATATATATGTATGTGCACATTCCAAAATTGTTGTAGGACTGGAATTAAAATAATCATTTACACCCCCACAAATTATACAATGTTTGTGAAAAATGAGTTAGCATAGGAAATCTGACCCTCCCCTTTCTGTCCCCAATTATAGGTACTTTCCCCAATGTTATTAGGACTGGAGTTATAGTAGTAAATATGACCATACCCTTTTCTCCTCCTCCCCAAAGCATGAAATATATCCACTTTCCCCAATATTATCTGGCCTGGATTTAGTTTAGTCATTTAGAACACCCAAAAATATGGATTTTCACCAATGTTTCTGGAACTGGAGTTAGGATAGGAAATGTAAGCCTCCAAATATATGCACTTTTATGAATTTATGTTAGATTGAAGATAGAATAGTTCAACTAATCCACCCAAATGCAAGCACTTGCCTCAATGTGCATTGGATTGATGTTAGAATAGAAAATCTCACACCGATCAAAATGCAGTATTTTTTAAATGTCTGAAGGCTTATGATCATTAAAATATACTTTTAAATTGTTTTTGTTCTTTGGTGAATAGTGTATTATGTTTGTTATTTATTAAGGAATGCTATAAAAGGTTTGCTATCTAACAAATTAGTATTTACATTATTTAGAATTGTTGGATGAATATGAATGGTTTTATTGTATATGTGTTTATTTTTTAAGTTTTCCACTTCTTAATAATTAAATATTTCCACATTGATTGTAATTTTGTTTAAATAAATTATTCATTTTCAAAACTATCGAGGGCTGAGGGACTTTTATGGAGGCAAATGAGATGAACCAGAGGGCCTTTTGAGGCCAAGGCTGTGGGAAAGAAGGAGATGACTAGAGAGAATATATTTTCAGGAAAGTGGATGTGTTTTCATATATTCATCTGTATTGGGCATTTATGGGAGGGTGTAGCTGAAAGACACCTTATCATTGATAGACGAGGTGCTCCTTTAGAAGATGTCTCTTCAGCTCATTTCAGATGGGTTACGTGTGTTCTTTCCTATGCTTTTTATATGCATTCATTTCATTGTGGAGCAGAGACACACTTGGGGGCATATTAACAACGGCCAGCGATAATTATCGCTGGCCGTGCTTAGCGATAATTATATTATCGCAGGCTATCTCTGGTATTTATCGCCCTGGTAGCGCATTATTAACAACGCGTTACTCCAGGGCGATAAAGATTCCAGAGATAGCGAGGTTATCGCCTTTGCAGGGAACATCGCTGGTTTTCCAGCGATGTTCCCTCAAAACGGCGATAACCTTGCTGATACGACCCTGTGGTCGTATCAGCAGAATCCATCTCCTATGTCTAACATAGGTAAGTCAGGATTATAGCAGACGTTAGATTTTGGCGAAACGGCCGTTTTCACCAAAATTTAACGTCTGCTATAATCCTGTGGGCTGCCTTGTAAATATTGCGATGTGCACATCGGCGATATTTGCAACGTAGCCCATCCGGGTACGCCCAGTAACGCCCACTTTGCATCTCATTAGAGATGCAAAGATGGGCGTTGGGGAAAGGACGATAGTGCAAGGATTCACGCGATAGCGTGACCTTGCTGATTAGGCGATAAGATTATCGCCGCTTTCGTCCGAAAACGGACGCTAAAGCGGCGATAATTGTTTATCGCCTCGTTGTTAATATGCCCCATAGTAAAGTGCAAACTGCTAAATCTAAAGAATACAATACCCTGTAATGAAACACTTTTCGTTCAAAAGGGACAGGGTTGTGTGGTGCAGATACAATTCCTGGTCTGGGCGCACATTTATTGAATATTTGGCTCTGTGTTATTTGTGTGTATAATTATTGAATTTCAATCCGGCAATGTCTTTTCTCCCTTTTCATTGGACGCCAGAGATTTTCAATTTTCCAGCCAGGTAGGATGTAGTGCTTTTATGTGATACAATAGTTACTGAATATGAAGTAAGCTTGAGGGAGCAGCTACTGTAGGGACTTTTGCCACTATTCACTTGGGAAAAATAGATCCATGTGGGACTCCAGAGTTTTGTTGTTGATGGTGGAATTTGGAAATGCCCTTAGCGGCTGTATTGTTTTGATCAGAGACACACTTGGGAAATAACAATGTGCGTTACTGGTGAATCTCAACAATGTTGATAAAATGTTAATGAGGACTTGATATTTATTGCTGCTAATGGCTTATGAGAGTTTATATAGGGAAAGACAGCAGAACTGAGGAGCACATAGTCCATTCATGAATGGTAGCTGTCTCAGTGCTAGAGAATGGTCTGGAGCTGGACTGGGAGCAATGTAGCAGATTTGTCTGCTATTTTAATTATTCAATTTTGTTCTTCGTTTTTTAAATTTTTCCAATGAATTGCTTATAGCTTTATAGTTGGCTAAGCCATTATTGTGTTGGCTGAGTCTCTTTGAATTTGTGGATGTCCAGGAGGATACTTTGATAATGGAGTTATGGATTAAGTTGTGGAATGGCGTGAGTGCTTCATTGGTATATGATTTCAGGGTGGCCGAGCGTAGCATGGTGTCTAGCATGGTGTCTTGGTATGTGATTGTATGTGATTGCTTGAAGAACTACATGGGTGTTGGTGAGGTCTGCCCTAAAGAGGAACAATTTGAGCATGTTGGATGGTGGGCGGGACATGTATATTGCTTTTGATAGGTTTTTTGATTTTTTTCAATTGCTGAAATACGTTATGGCATACCATTTGTTCTTAAGTGGGTATGAGTAGGCCTACTGTTGGTGTGACATATAATTTGACAGTTTTTAAAAGTGTCAGGCTGGAGGTGTCGAAGATGGTTCTTTCTTGGAGGAAGTTGCAGGACTTCTGGGTAAGGATTAATGGAACAGATTGGTAGCCCCGATTTGATGAATTATTGAAAGTTGGTATGGAAGAAAAGGAAGTTGGAAATAGGCCAAACAACTGAATAGAATGAATCAAAGAGGAAGTGGGAGGAATTTATGGTAAAATTATAGCTAAAAGGATATGACATATTGAATGATTCTTTGGAATTCTTCAGGGGATGTAATTGTACAAGTGATCGCAAGTTACATTGCAGTTCTCTACATTTTAAAAATATGCAAAGCAGAAATTCTAATAGCCATGAATCTTTGTTTGTAGTCTTCCACTCCAATTTGGAAATTTGAAAAAATAGGTAGTCTACAACCATGATTTTATTCTTCATCCTCATATTCACATATGTGAATGTGCAATTTGAAAGATACTTGACAGTGGAGAAGTGGATGGATAAAGGAACATATGAGTGAGGGAGAGGACAGACATGAAGGGCAATCAGAGAAATGGATTAAGAGTGCGTTTTTATTGGATGTAGTGTGAGGAAGGGTATTGGTTAAATGATTATTTAAGAAATGAAGTAGAATGCAGCAAGGTATAGAAGACATAAAATACCATGGATAGCAGAGAAGAATTAGATGAGGAATGAGCAATTCTGAGAATATTACAAAAAGAAATTTGACGCAACAGAAAAAAATAATGAAACCTATCAATCAGCAATTAACTGATATCACTATGCAATAACTATCAATCAGCTGAGAAGAGCACTGCTTGGTTAGGGGCTACTTATTCTGTAAGCACACCCAGAGTATGTTAACGTATCTGGCTGGTTAAGAGTCAAACAAAAGTACAGTATTTTACACAGCTGTGTGTGTAGCAGTACGGCATTGGCAAGTATGTAAAGATCTGAAAGCTGAAGTATTAGAAAGAAGTTATTCTCTTTGTGATCAGACAGATGGAACCCCATAGAGCTAAGATATTTCATTGTAATACAAGGCTGCGGAAAATGGACTGTTAGCAAACAAAAATCAAGATACGCCTTATGCTACTTTTCAAATGTTCTTAATTCAGGGTAGAATCTAGAAATATAGAAAGCACTATCAATCAATCAATCAATCAGGCGTTTGTTAAGCGCGACTACTCACCCGTAAGGGTCTCAAGGTGCTGGGGGTAGGAGGGGTGCAGGTTCCAGTCCATCAAGGAGGGGGTCTGTCGAAGAGCCAGGTTTTGAGGTTTCTTGCGAAGATGGGAAGCGATGTTGTCTGTCGGAGGTGGAGCGGAAGGGCGTTCCAGGCTCTGGCCGCGAGGAAGGAGAAGGAGCGGCCTCCCGATCTAGTCTTTCTGGTGTGGGGGACTACAGCGTAGGAGAGCTGGGTTGATCGTAGGGTCCTTTGGGGTGCATGGAAATTGAGTCCGCTGTTCAGGTATGCTGGTCCGGTGTCGTGGAGGGCCTTGTGTACGTGGGTGAGCATCTTGAAGGTGACTCTGGCCTCGATGGGGAGCCAGTGCAGTGAGCGCAGGTGCTGGGAGATGTGGCAGTGTCTTGGCAGGGTGAGGACCAGTCTTGCGGCGGCGTTCTGGATGTTCTGTAGCTTATGGGTGAGGTTTTTGTTTATTCCGGCGTAGAGTGCGTTGCCGTAGTCGAGTCTGCTGGTGACCAGGGCGTGAGCGATGGTTTTTCTGTGTTCGAGGGGGATCCATTTGAAGGTCTTACGTAAGAGGCGGAGGGTGTGGAAGCAGGAGGACGATGTTAAATCTCATCTGTTTGTTTCAGTTTATGCAGGATTGAGTCAATAGCTAGCACCAGCAGTAATACCTTATGCTTTCCAGCACATTTCATCTCCAGTGGTACAGGGCTTGCTGAAGCAGATGCTAGCAGAGCTGTACTGCTAAGAATAGCTAACATTCTGTAGATGGCAGCGGAGCTGTATTGTTAAGATAAGCCAACATTGCCTCCGGTGTGCAACCTGGAGGGGACCATCTTTAGTGACCGTTGGGATGAAGCATTTTTACAGCACATGGTTTCACAGCTTGCAGTGGTTTATACATATGGGCCCCTCGCAGAACATGGGGGAACTATACTAATTAATTACTAATTAGATTTTTACATTTTTCAGTAGATAATTATCTACACATTTGAAGGATGATAGTATCAGGCTGTTAAGGGGTATACCCAACTCTGAAAAATTACCACAAAATTTGTGATATTAATTTATACATGTTATTGTGTCAAATATAGTGTGAAATGGTGATAGTCTACATATTATGGACATGTTCTAAACTGGCAGTTGCAGAAAACAGACCGGAATCCATCCATCCATCCATCCATCCATCCATCCATCCATCTATCTATCTATCTATCTATCTATCACTCAATATAAAAAATGTATTTGTTATTTTCTTGATTAGATTACCAGTGTCCAGATGACGCAAAACATTCCACCTTGCATTCCCTTCTGCATCACTAACATGGTTGTTTTAAAAGGTACATCTTTTTGAGGTTTTTCATTTAAGCAAATTATTAAGCCACCAAATAGGTAAATAATCTAAGCCCTTTGCAAGCCGTTTAATTTCCGGGGCTGTGCCGGCCTACTCGCGCTGATTACTAAATTCAAGTCAGGTTTAAAGATATCCACATTGAACATACAGGAGGAAAATTTGGGTAGGATGTGGTAATTGCCATACGTGGGATCATTCTGGAAACACTACAGGATTTTACTGTACAGTGGATGTCTGAGGTTAGCCAGACCCCTTTCTAACTACATAGGTGAATAGAAAAGGCTTTTTTAAGACAACATCTTGAGTAGAATGATATTCTCCCATGAACATACCTGAAAGAACAACACGGGTGGGCTCAACTTTCAAGGAAAGGGGGTTGTGATAGAATGTAACCTACCCTTCTTGGTACCCAGGAAATTTAGAGGGAAAAAGGGCTTATTATAATGGGCTTTTCAACGAAAATGTCACAAAGATCTAAAACAGAAGGTATGCATGTATGTGGATGTCTGTTTTACCTGAAATATTTTGAACATGGAAGGATAGCACCATCGACTGATAAGGCCTTTTAGGCCGCCGGAGAATTTTCTTTGGTGCATGGAAGTGGCAGAGATATAAAATATAGCGTGCAATAAATGGTACTATAATTTTGAATCACAGTCTTTCCCTCCTCTTGCTTTACTTACATTGCAGGAATTGTAGCTATCCACAAAAGCAAATGTTGAAAACCTACTTAAATACACTTAAGTGGCCAATCAGAAGTTATGCATGTCAAAAATGTGATTCATAATCCCAGACATTTCAGTAATATGCATGCACAATTATACGCCATGCTGCGAATTAGTGCATGCCATGGATGCAAAATGTTTGCCACAACAACTTAAAGTATGCACATATGGATTTGCACATCTATAAAAAGGTGCCTGCCTCCATACCTCCAGTTATTGGCCTTTCTAAAGTTTGCGGAGTTTCCCAAGCCTGCAATGTTTATGCTGTGGTATAGACTTACAAGGATCTTTTACACCAACTGGCAATGTTCCTTCTCGAAATCTAGTTGTACGTCTAAGGCATGGGAATTGTTATGAGTGTTTATAGCAAATATGCACTCGCCTTCATCAATAGGGCACACAATTTATTGACTGAAATGTATTTAAATTTGGCAAAACTACTATTTTACACGTGTAGGGTAAACATATGAGTTAGGCAACTTGTTATATTTACCCTAACCTGTGAATTAGCCCACAGGCTCCTGGAAGTTGTGGTGCTTCGATTCAGGCTCTAGGGACATTGCTGCAATGGAGAAATGAGGAACACCCAACACTAGCTATGCTCCTCCAAACTTAGATGTACCAACAATTGTCATTTATAGGCCTGAATTCTTGCCCTTTGTGTACTTTAAAGTCTTGAATTCAGCATGGGTTCTCTGGAAACAGATGAACTTCATGAACCCATAGTTAAATAAAATAATAACCAGTCGCGGCCCATGCACATAAGCGTGGTGGGGCAGTGCGGGGGTGGGGGTGTGCAAGTGACAAACGACGGACTAGGGAAAATAAATAAATCAATAAATAAAACCACTTACCTTGTGCTCGCCGCATCGCTGACTCGGCGATGCAGCGAGCACAATGTACGTGGTTTTATTTATTTAGTTTTCCCTTTTCTGTCGTTTGTCACTTCCACCCACCACCCCTGCCCCGACCCTGCCCCACCACACCACACTTACCTGCACAGGCTGCCACTGATAATAACCATTCACTCAATAAATAAATAACAAGATAAATGCCTTAACCAATCTATCGATCAATCAATCAATCAATCAATCAATGCATTTATAGAGCGCGCTACTCACCCGGGAGGGTCTCAAGGCGCTGGGGAGGGGGAGTTACTGCTCGAACAGCCAGGTCTTGAGCTGCTTCCTGAAGGAGAAATGGTCCTGGGTTCGCCGAAGGTGAGTGGGGAGGGAGTTCCAGGTCTTGGCTGCCAGGTAGGAGAAGGATCTTCCTCCGGCGGTGGCTCTGCGGATGCGTGGTACGGTGGCGAGGGCGTGGCTGGTTGGATCGTAGCTGGCGGGTGGGCGTGTAGAAGGTCATGCGGTCGTTGAGGTACTTGGGGCCCAGGTTGTGGAGGGCCTTGTGTGCGTGGGTGAGGAGTCTGAACGTGATTCTCTTGCTGACGGGGAGCCAGTGCAGGTCTTTCAGGTGTCCGGTGATGTGGCTGTGTCGGGGGATGTCCAGGATGAGTCGTGCGGAGGCGTTCTGGATGCGCTGGAGTCTTTTTGAAGTTTGGCTGTGGTTCCGGCGTAGAGGGTGTTCCCATAGTCCAGTCGGCTGGTGACGAGTGCCTGGGTGACGGTCTTCCTGGTTTCAGTGGGGATCCATCTGAAGATCTTGCGGAGCATGCGCAGGGTGTTGAAGCACGAAGATGAGACGGCGTTGACTTGTCTGGTCATCGACAAGGAGGAGTCCAGGATGAAGCCCAGGTTGCGTGCGTGGTCCGTTGGCTTGGGCGTGGTGCCCAGGGCCGGGGGCCACCAAGAGTCGTCCCAGGCGGAGGGTGATGAACCCAGGATGAGGACTTCCGTCTTGTCTGAGTTCAGTTTAAGGCGGCTGTTCCTCATCCAGTCGGCGACGTCTCTCATCCCGTCGTGTAGGTTGGCTCTGGCGGTGGTGGGGTCGTTGGTGAGGGAGAGGATCAGCTGGGTGTCGTCGGCGTAGGAGATGATGTTGAGGTTGTGTTGGCGTGCGATGGCTGCGAGGGGGCTCATGTAGACGTTGAAGAGGGTAGGACTGAGTGAAGATCCTTGTGGAACGCCGCAGATGACTTCGGTGGCCTCGGATCTGAACGGGGGAGGCGGACTCTCTGGGTTCTTCCGGCGAGGAACGAGATGATCCATTCCAGTGCTTTCTCTCGGATTCCGATGTTGCTGAGGCGCTTCACTAGGGTGCGGTGGCAGACGGTGTCGAACGCCGCGGAGAGGTCCAAGAGGATGAGGGCTGCTGTTTCCCCGTTGTCGGTTAGGGTTCTGATGTCGTCGGTGGCTGCGATTAGGGCGGTCTCGGTGCTGTGGTTGGCCCGAAACCCGGACTGCGAGGGGTCGAGGGATCCATTCGTCTCGAGGAAGGCGGCAAGCTGTCTGTTGACGGTCTTCTCGATGACTTTGGCCGGAAACGGAAGGAGCGAGATGGGACGGTAGTTCTTGAGGTCGGTGGGGTCCGCCGTTGGTTTCTTCAGGAGGGCGGTAAGCTCGGCGTGCTTCCAGCTCTCCGGGAAGGTGGCGGTGTGGAAGGAGGAGTTGATGATGTCCCGGAGATGGGGTGCGATGGTGGCGTCGGCTTTGTTGAAGACGTGGTGTGGGCAGGGGTCGGTTGGTGATCCGGAGTGGATGGAGTTCATCGTGCGGGTGGTGTCTTCGGTGCTGATCGGGGTCCAGTTGCAGAGGGTGGTGGTGGCGGGCGTTGGTTCGGCGGTAGGGTGCGTGGTCTGTGCGTCGAAGCTGTTATGTATGTCGGTGATCTTGCGGTGGAAGAACGCGGCAAGTGAGTTGCAGAGGTCTTGCGAGGGGGTGATGTCGTTGTTTCCGGCGCTGGGGTTGGAGAACTCTTTGACGATGCTGAAAAGTTCCTTGCTGTCGTGGGCGTTGTTGTACAGTCGTTCTTTGAGTGCCGACTTCTTGGTGGCACGGATCAGCTGGTGGTGTTTGCGGGTGTCGTGCTTGAGGGCGGTCCTGTTGTCTGTGGTCTGGTCGAGTCGCCAGGCTTTCTCGAGAGTGCGGCAGTTCTTCTTGGATTCCTTGAGTTCGTTGGTGAACCAAGGGGTTTTCTTGCTTCCGGGTCTGCTGGGAGGGTTTTTTAGTGGTGCGAGGTCATCGGCGCAGGCGGTCAGCCACTTGGCGAGGTTGCTGGCTGCTTCGTTTGGGTCCGTTGTGTTAGTGGGTGTGTTCTGGCTGAGGGAGGCGGTGAGCTGCTCGGCGGTGATCTTGCTCCAGCTCCGGCGGGGAGCCTGTTGCGGGTGGTGGTGGTGGGTCGCAGTCTTTCTGAAGCTGAAGTGGACGCAGCTGTGGTCGGTCCAGTGGAGTCCGGTGGCGTGGCTGAAGGAGATGTGCTTGCTGGAAGAGAAGACGGGGTTAAGCGTGTGGCCGGCGTAGTGGGTGGGCGTGTTCACCAGTTGCTTGAGTCCGAGGTTGGCGAGGTTGTCCAGCAGGGCGGTGGTGTTTCTGTCGTTGTTGTTCTCCAGGTGGAAGTTGAGGTCCCCTAGGAGGATGTAGTCGGCGGAGGGCATGGCGTGCGGGCTGATGAAGTCTGCGATGTCTTCGCTGAATAGTGTGCGTGGTCCCGGGGGTCTGTAGATGAGGGTGCCTCGGAGGGTGGTCTTGGGGTCAGTGTGTATCTGGAAGTGTAGGTGCTCGGCGGCGGTGAAGGTCTCGTCGGAGTTAGTCGAGATGCGGATGGTGTTCTTGTGTACGACGCGGTCCTTCCGGGTGATCTTGTATCCGTCCGGGATGGCTATGGCGATGTCGGGCGCTGAGGAGGCGTTCATCCAGGTTTCGGTGAGGAAGGCGACGTCCGGTGCTGTTGCGTCGAGCAGGTCCCAGAGTTCCACGGCGTGCCTGTGGACGGAGCGGGTGTTCAACAGGATGCATTTCAGGTGGTTGCTGCTGGTGCTCGACTTGGCGGGGGTGGTGCAGGTCCGGGGGCAGGTGAATCGGCAGGCTTGGCAGGTGAAGGGTCCGTGGGTGCGTCTCGGGGAGGCTCGGTAGCAGGCAGGGTTCCGGTCGGCATTGAGTGCGGTGAGGGTGGCGGCGTCGTAGGTCCGTCGAGTGGTGTTGCATCGGTGGGATCCAGGGGTCCTGGCGCTGGGCGCGGGCCAGGCGCGGACGGGCGCAGACGGGCTTACCTTTGGCCACCTTCGGCGCTCCGTCGGTGCTCCCGCTGCGCGCGGCCGCTGCGCGGTCGCTTAGGGGGCGTCCCAGGAGCAGCGGGCAGCGGGAAAGTCCCAGGAGCAGCGGGCAGCGAGCGAAGGAATCTGCAGGCAGGAGGCGACAAGGCAGGCAGGAGCGGCAGCAGTGAGTGGGGCGACCAAGCCCTGTGGAGGGCTGAGCGATCACACTCTGTGGTCCCCTTAAGTAAGGAGCCGGGAGGGAGGAGCAGCTGGGTGGCGGGAGCGGGCGGCGAATGGAATCACGGGGGGGCGGGGCCGCAGGGAGGCAGTGGTGGGAAAGTCCCAGGAGCAGCGGGAAAGTCCCAGGAGCAGCGGGCAGCGGGAAAGTCCCAGGAGCAGCGGGCAGCGGGAAAGTCCCAGGAGCAGCGGGCAGCGAGCGAAGGAATCTGCAGGCAGGAGGCGACAAGGCAGGCAGGAGCGGCAGCAGTGAGTGGGGCGACCAAGCCCTGTGGAGGGCTGAGCGATGCATCTAGGTAGTGTGTTAAACAGACCAAAAAGTCCCTGTTGCTGTTCTTCTGAGTCAGACTGAAGATGGAAAGTGAAGATTCGAAAACTAAACTTTTCAGTTGCTGATGAAAGCACACAAAGGAGTAGCTTTGTCTCATGAGGAATCATAATCTAGATGGAGGAACAAATAAGAGACTAAGGGGGCTATTGACAAAAGTAAAAATACACATGAGTGAGTCAACACGTGTAAGTTTACTCCTACACTTTGACTAACTTTTTCTACTTTTCGGTATTCACTATTTATGAGTGTCAAGTTACTCAAAAGTGTAGACCTACATGTCCCCACCAAATTAACAGGGGTTGGAGTCAGTAAGAACATCATATACTACCATAAAGTTACCATGAGCAGTGACTTTATGACTGTATTTGACGTTCTGCATACTTGGTGGAGACATCTGCTATTGGGGCAGAGATCTCGCTATGATATTGGAAAATTTAACACAGTTTATTAAAGTTAAAAAAAGTTAAAAAATTTTGTTTCAATCATATTTTATTGTTTTCACATACAAGGTAGACATACCTACATTTTTATGTTACATGTTAATGTAAATAAATTATATATATATTCACTGAAAAACCATAGGTTTCAGGGGCGTTATAGTTAGTTGGACATTTCACTCGTACAAAACCATAGAAATTCCCCCGTTATAGTTAGTTCAGCTAACTATAACTCGCGCGCCCGCAATGCACTGCTGATGACGTCACATATTACATCACTCATGACATGGTCAGTGACATCACTCATGACATCACTGATGACATCTCAAATGACATCGCTGATGACATCACTGATGACATCATCCTTGTGATAGAGTGGCAGACCTCCTCTCACCCTAATATAACCTTTGATACACACACTCAAAAATCAAATTAACATTTTCAAATCAATGGACATACCAATACCAGTTACAACACACCTATTCAGTAATTCCAAGATCTACACACACATCCACTCATTCACCAACAGTCCCTATACAGTCACTCATACATGTACTCACTCATCATATGTACTCATACACCTATACATCCTGTTACACACCGCCACTCATCCATAGAGTTACTCACACACATAGTCACACATGCAAACAAAGTATCAAACATCCATTTACTTGCATATACAGTTATACACACACTACCACACTTACTTCTACAGAAACTTACACATACTTACTCTCTTAAACAATCACTTATAGAAACACCTACTTATTTGTACAGGAACTCTTCCAATCTCTCACTCTCACATATACTCACTTATATACACCAATACTCACATATACTAGTTTAAAACATATGTAGTTACTCATAAAGACACTATTGAGACAGTCATTCACTCACTAACACACCCATACACATACTCATCCACCTATACAGTCCTGCACACATGCTGTCTTCAACACATACAAACAGTGAGTCACTCATTCATGCATCTATGCACTAAGTAATACCCCCACCGAACCATACAGACACTCAGACACTCATACTGATACTCAAAAACCAACTAATAACCCATATAGACACTCATGTAGCTACTCACCAACCCATGCAGCCACTTATACACAAAGTGAGAGACTGATACAGATATTTTCATATTTAAACATTACTCACTAACCCATGTATTCACTAAGATACACTTAGTCAGTTATACAATCAATTTTACAAAAATAATCATCCATTTAGACACTTATATACCCATTTATTCTTCCATCGACCTTGAGATATACATATATAAAACATATTTAATTTTCAGAAAAACACACATTCACTGGATGATGTCATCAGTGATGTCATCAGTGATGTCATTTGAGATGTCATCAGTGATGTCATGAGTGATGTCACTGACCATGTCATGAGTGATGTAATATGTGACGTCATCAGCAGTGCATTGCGGGCGCGCGAGTTATAGTTAGCTGAACTAACTATAACGGGGGAATTTCTATGGTTTTGTACGAGTGAAATGTCCAACTAACTATAACGCCCCTGAAACCTATGGTTTTTTCAGTGAATTTCTAAGGTTTTTTTAAATGCTGATTTCTAACTATAACGTGCCTGAAACCTATGGTTTTTTCAGTGAATTTCTAAGGTTTTTTAAATGCTAATTTCTAACTATAACGTACCTGAAACCTATGGTTTTTTCAGTGAATATATATATATTTATTATACTATGTATACATGTGAAAATGTCTCGGTCCCCTGTTTGTCTCGGTGGCACGGAAAAATGGGTGGAACTGACGTCAGCACGCCGACGAGGTCCTCTTATGGCTCCGATGATGTCATACGGTGTCGCGAGCGGAGCCGTGCTCGTTGACGTGGGAGAGCTAGGAAAGAATTTCCGTGGAATGCTGGTGCAGGGGATATTCACCTAAGTGTTCAGGCTAGTCCTTTGGGAGCAACTGTTTATGTTGCCACTCCAGAAACCGAAACCAGTGATCCGAGGGCAGAGGCCCTGCAGATGGCACACGAGGTGGGGTGCCCAGTCGTGAGCACCGGCGGGGCAGCGAAGTGACAAGCACCACAACCCACAAAAAAGGTAACGAGGGCACTGAATAACACAGGATCTTCTCTTTGTATCTGGCAGGAACAACGAAGTTAAAATGCCCTAGTACCAAAATGTAGAATTAGTGCTACAACGGTCTTCAAGAGGACCTGCGATGCCGCTTCTGCCTCCCGTACCCTGGAGGCGGCACATGGGTCACGCGGTACGGTCATACTGCGGTGGGACGCACACTCGTTAACCTCTCATGGCACTGCTCCACACTTCAGGGAGGACGCTTTCCATTAGCTATGTTTTCTGATGACATGTCGCGCCGGCCCCGTCCAACAACAGAACTCCTTTAGATCCAAACAGACTCTTCCACTTTCTCACCGGAAGTGAAACCAGGCCTCGCGGACACTTTCACAATACAACAGCCGGGAATGCACTTTTTGGTAAAAAAAACCACATTCCTTCCTCCTAATTAATCAAATAAACGTCTCACTGAAGAACAGGGGCCAGCTTCGATCGGTAAACAGCCGTTACAACGACTTTTTAACTTTGCGATACCATTACAACGCATGCATTACCACGCATGCGTTGTACATCACTACGCATTTTTTTAGAACGCATGGACATTTACCACGCATGCCTTTACAACGAATTTTGTTGTAAAGGTATGTATGGTAAATGACCATGCGTTCTAAAAAACATGTAGACGATCCATGTCGTTGTAAGGAAACAGAGGCTGTTCCGTTTCCTCACAACGACGTGCACCGCCCCTCAGAGATGACGTGAAGCAGGAACCACGAGGAGAGAGGAACCATGAGGAGTGAGAGGTAAGGGGGATTGGGCATGGGGAGGGGGTTTCTTTTCTAGGGTTTAGGGTAGTGCAGTGGTGTTTGGGTGGTGTAGGGGGTCGTGCTGGGGGTAGTGTTTTAGGGTTTAGGGTAGTGCAGTGGTGTTTGGGTAGTGTAGGGGGTCGTGCTGGGGGTAGTGTTTTAGGGTTTAGGGTAGTGCAGTAGTGTAGGGGGTTGTGCTTGGGGTAGTGTTTTAGGGTTTAGGGTAGTGCAGTGGTGTATGGGTAGTGTAGGGGGTCGTGCTGGGGTAGTGTTTTAGGGTTTAGGGTAGTGCAGTGGTGTTTGAGTAGTGTAAGGGGTCATGCTGGTGGTAGTGTTTTAGGGTTTAGGGTAGTGCAGTGGTGTTTGTGTAGTGTAGGGGGTCATGCTGGGGGTAGTGTTTTATAGTTTAGGGTAGTGCAGTGGTGTTTGGGGAGTGTAGGGGGTCGTGCTGGGGGTAGGTTTAGGCTTTAGGGTAGTTCAGTGGTGTTTGGGTAGTGTAGGGGTAGTGCTGGGGTAGTGTTTTAGGGTTTAGGGCAGTGCAGTGGTGTTTGTGTAGTGAAGGGGGTCATGCTGTGGGTAGTGTTTTAGGGTTTAGGGTAGTGCAGTCGTGTTTGTGTAGTGTAGGGGTCGTGTTTTAGGGTATAGGGTAGTGCAGTGGTGTTTGGGTAGTGTAGGGGGTCATGCTGGGGTTAGTGTTTTAGGGTTTAGGGTAGTGCAGTGGTGTTTGGGTAGTGTAGGGGTCGTGCTGGGGGTAGTGTTTTAGGGTTTAGGGAGTGCAGTGGTGTTTGTGTAGTGTGGGAGGTCATGCTGGGGGTATATTTAGGGTTTAGTGTAGTGCAGTGGTGTTTGGGTAGTGTAGGGAGTCGTGCTGGGGGTAGTGTTTTAGGGTTTAGGGTAGTGCAGTGGTGTTTGGGTAGTGTAGGGAGTCGTGCTGGTGGTAGTGTTTTAGGGTTTAGGGTAGTGCAGTTATGTTTGGGTAGTGTAGGGTGTTGTGCTGGGGGTAGTGTTTTAGGGTTTAGGGTAGTGCAGTGGTGTTTGGGTAGTGGAGGGGGTAGTGTTTTAGGGTTTAGGGTAGTGCGCCCAACCAGCCACAATATCCGTGGACAAAGGGGATCCTGACTCTTTGGAACGCTCCGTCAATTGAATAATTTGGGTCAAGGGCCCTACCACGTCCAAGACCTATCAATTCCTTTCTTGGGATCCCTCATATACTTGGAGAAAAAGGTACATAGTTTCTCATCAATTTCAGGCGTGTTTGCCACCTTCCCCTTCAGTGAGGGCCTGGGGCATTCTCCCTTCATCCTATTCCTGGGGGTTGATGGATTTTCCCCACCACATACTCTGCCACTTTGGCATCAGGTTTCCACTCTGCCGACCTAGGATGGTAAATTTGGGTAGGCTCGAACATGTCCGAGTGGACCCTGTCCCCAACCGGGGACTGAGAGGAGTGGGACTCTGGATGCCAGGGATGCCCCGAGTCCTTATCCTCATCGGAGGAGAAATCGTCCTCCGATACACCCTCTCCCTCTAAGGGAAACCCGCCGTCGTGGTCTACAATAGTGGTGACAGTGTCGCAATTTTCTCTGGGCCCCTCCTCCTCCCGGCAGGGTGCATGTTTTAGCGTTTGCGCACTCTTGAGGAAGGTCTCCGTAAGTTTATCAAATCCTTCCAAGTGCCCCGCGTTATGCTTAACGGCCCTTTTATTCCCCATCTGGGAGCTACTTGGACCCGCCACCACCAGATCTGGGTCACTGAACACACCAGGGATGCTTTTCTCCAGCTTATCAACCTGATCCCTAAGAGGAGCCAGCGCCCTAGAAATAGCCAGAGAGAGGGCTTGGTCCACTGCTGGAGGGAGAAGTTGGGGGCCATTCCTCCTCCACTTCCTGGTAGGAGGAGTAAAAATGGTCTTCTGGAGAAGACAAGATAGCAGAGGGTGTGAGCACAGAACAAATGCCCTTAAAATCCTTAAGACAGCCCCCTCGCCGGTGCTCCAACAGCTGGGCTATCCCGAAGCTGTTATAAGAATAGACTGAGGCGCAATACCAATTACCACCACCAGGTGGCGCTGGTCACTAACGTGGCCGTGTGGGGAAATCACCGCGTAGCGGTGTCAAAATTAGGCGAGGGTTGGTCGGGAATCAAGTGGACACTAAAGGAGTGACCGGATTCCCAAACGCGCGTAAAGACCAGCGGGAGCGCTCGACGGAGCTGCCTCGCTCGGACCAGACGCGCCTGACAGGATCTCACCGCGCGCATAGCACACAGCGGGAGAAACTGCGAGGGGGAGAACACGCTCGGGCAAGAGCCTGCTGCGCAGGGAATATGAAACAATACCAAGGCAATAATGCTAATAATGTGCACAAGAAACCGCTATACAAACAGCAACGTCAGATTAAGCCAAGAATGTAAGGAATGCACTTAACTGACGAGCAGTGAAGAAAGAGGAAGGGGAAGGGACGTCACAATATTATATACGATGGACTGTGATATGATTGGACTATAGTTGCCTTGGAGACTACCCCCTAATGGTTCATGGGTTGTGTAGTCTTTTGTTTAATGATTGTTGTGTTACGTTTTCTTTGAACTGCTATGCAAATAAAGTGAGGAAAGATATGCATAATCCTCGCCTCCGTCCTGCCATAGAATTCATTAAACTTTATTTGATCTGATTTAGAAACATAGATCATAAAAGTGTACATAAAAACAGTAAATCCTCTTTCCTAATACAATACAGTGAGAATTAATTAAAACCAGTAGGTAAAAACGGGTGTTACAAAGCCCGGTTCAGAGCAACTTCAGGTTAACAGAATCGTAAAGTTCAATGTTTCGCAAGATCAATCTCATGTACTTCGTGCAAAATACGCAATAAGGGGTCCAAGTAAGATGTAACGCTCCAATACCTGACCAGTTTGCACTATATAAAACTGCAGAAAAAATAAAAATAAAAAGTGTTTTGCACACTTCTGTCATTGGGCTATATGTGGGCTACATCTGGGTGATATTTGTGCTACATTTGGGCTCTTTTTTCTCTGGTGGCCATCTTGGGAGACTTATTTGTTATGAAGTTTCCTAATTTCGTCATTTACTGCAGTCTCCTCAGTAGGAAATGCTTTCAGTTTTTACTTTGATTCCATCAAGAAGGCATTCAGATGTGTCACACATTTGCCATAAATTCAGAATGTTAGCACTCTAGTTGTTCATTAGATCACTGTAGTAAAGCTACTGCTCACCAGGGAGTTAACTGGAAGTCTACTGCTGGTATTGAAAGTGATTGTTTCAGTCTGCATGTCAGAATTTTCTAATGAAATAGAAGAGGATTTGAGATTTCACTTAAAACATGCCCTACATTTTCTTTCTGCAGCACTAACCATAATTTCTATGACAGAATGAACCCCATCATTTTGTTCATTTTTAAATTAAATGTTTTAAGTGTTACCAGTTTATTCCAATCAATCAGTGTTGATAACTGGAGGCAAATATGCCGGCTGTGTAAATCTTTTCTTATTTTGCTTTTTTTAGTCACTATTTTTATGTGTAGCGTAATTTTTAAACTTGTAATACAAAATGGAGCAAATAATTACTTGGAACTAGCCTCTAAAAGCACATGCACATGCACTTTATGTCCTGTTCCATAAGATGGCTGATGCCTGGGAAAGTTCTCTCAGTGCGTGGAATGTAAATCCTTTTGTCTTGCTTTTTATCTATTGTATTTTACCCAATTTTTAATTATTACTTAAAAATTGTGCTTTTATGGCCAATTGTGCCAAAATAAAGTTTTATGAACTGGAACTGGAAACATGTCCTAATGTTTCTTTCTACAGCACTAACCATAATTTCTATGACAAAATGAACCACATCATTTTGTTCCTTTTTAAATTAAATGTTTTAAGTGTTACCAGTTTATTCCAATCAAGATGGCTTCAGGTGTGCCATACGTTTGTCATAAGTAAGGCTGTTAGCACTCTAGTTGTTCTTTAGAACACTCTGGGAAGCTGCAGTAGAACACAAAGGCATCAACTGACAGGCTGCTCCTGTTGAAATATAACAGGAAGATATTTGAGATCTCACTTAAAACATGTCCTAATTTTTCTTTCTACAGCACTAACCATAATTTGTATGGCAAAATGAACCCCCTCATTTTGTTCCTTTTAAATTAAATGTTTTAAGTGTTACCAGTTTATTCCAATCAAGATGGCTTCAGGTGTGCCATACTTTTGTCATAAGTAAGACTGTTAGCTCTCTAGTTGTTCTTTAGAACACTCTGGGAAGCTGCAGTAGAACACAAAGGCATCAACTGACAGGCTGCTCCTGTTGAAATATAACAGGAAGATATTTGAGATCTCACTTAAAACATGTCCTAATTTTTCTTTCTACAGCACTAGCCATAATTTCTATGACAATATGAACCCCCTCATTTTGTTCCTTTTTAAATTAAATGTTTTAAGAGTAACCAGTTTATTCCAATCAAGATGGCTTCAGGTGTGCCATAATTTTGTCATAAGTAAGACTGTTAGCGCTCTAGTTGTTCTTTAGAACACTCTGGGAAGCTGCAGTAGAACACAAAGGCATCAACTGACAGGCTGCTCCTGTTGAAATATAACAGGAAAATATTTGAGATCACACTTGAAACATGTCCTAATTTTTCTTTCTACAGCACTAACCATAATTTCTATGACAAAATGAACCCCATCATTTTGTTCCTTTTTAAATTAAATGTTTTAAGTGTTACCAGTTTATTCCAATCAAGATGGCTTCAGGTGTGCCATACTTTTGTCATAAGTAAGGCTGTTAACACTCTAGTTGTTCTTTAGAACACTCTGGGAAGCTGCAGTAGAACACAAAGGAATCAACTGACAGTCTCTGCCCTTGTTGGATGTACATGTTTTACTGAGAATGTCAGACTTCATTCTCACATGACTGAGAAAGATAATGTGAATTTACAGAAAATATGCTCTCATTTTAGCTTCTGGAGCACCTTCCAAAACTGTATGGGACAAGCATGTGAAAATAGTTTTCTCTCAAACATGATTCATAATATCCCAGCTGAAGGTTTTTCACAGGGTAAAATCACCTTAGAACACACCACAATTCCTGAAATTAGTATGGTACCATCAACAAATGAATTCTAATGTAACTAAAGTCTGTTATCACCCTTTATAGTTCTCCTTTTGGTAACCCTCAAAATCTTCGATTCACTACAATGCATTTCAATGGGGTACTATCATTTATATTGGTCCCAAGATGGCTGCCAGCAATTCCAGGATGAAGTGCTGACAGCCAATCAGATCTCACGATGACATGTGTGGTTAGGCTCCGCCCAGATATGTTTTTTCTTTTTCAAATTTCTCAGGAACTACTGAACGGATTTACACCATTTAACCAAAAGGCACGACTCTGAACCAAGGGCTACCTTTTTGCCAAATTTGGTGTAATTCCGTTCAGCAGTTCGGGCTGTAGCTGCGAATAAAGGTTCCTATGGAAAATTGCATGGGGAAAACACGTTTTGGGACCCCCCTTTTTTCTCGGCCCCCACTCGATGAATCACCCCGAGACTTTCAGGATAGGAGCGGACCGGCCGCCAGTAGATAATATACACACACACGTATATATATATATATATATATATATATATATATACACACACATGTATATATATATTCACTGAAAAAACCATAGGTTTTAGGGACAGTTATAGTTAGTTGGACATTGCACTCGTACAAAACCCGTGAAATTCCCCCGTTATAGTTAGTTCAGGTAACTATAACTCGCGCCCCGCAATGCACTGCTGATGACGTCACATATTACATCACTCATGACATGGCCAGTGACATCACTGATGACATCACTGATGACATCTCAAATGACATCACAGATGACATCATCCAGTGACTGTGTGTTTCTGTAAAGTTTAAATAAGTTTAATATATATAGGGAAAGGCGTATTGAAGAATGAGTGGGTGTATAAGTGTCTGAATGGATGATTTAGTAGGTGCGTGACTAACTCTATAAGTGAGTGATTAAACGTATCTTACTGAATGCATGGGTTAGTGACTAAACTGGGTGAATGTCTGTATCCGTCTGTCTGTTGCTGTGTAAGTGGCTGCATGGGTTTGTGAATAGCTACATGAGTGTCTATATGAGTTACTGATTGGTTGTCTGAGTATCTGTATGTGTGCCTGAGTGTTTGTGTGGGTGGGGTGTGTGCGACTCTGTGCATAGATGTGTGAGTGGGTGATTCACTGGGTGGATGGTTTCAAGAGTGCATCTGTGATAGACTGTATGGGTGGGTAAGTGTGTGTAAGAGTGTGTTAGTGAGTGAATGTATGTCCCAGTGGTACATGTGTGAGTAACTACATATGTGAAAGGCAGTATATTTGTGTTGGAGTATATAAATAGCTATAAGCGAAAGTGTGTGATTGTGAGAGTGACTGTATGGATGAGTGTGTGCTTGTATCAGAGATTGTATAAGAGCGTAAGAATGTGCTAGTATTTGTATGAGTCAGTGAGCTGGTGTGTGTATAACTGTATAGGTGAGTAAATGGGTGTGTGCTTAATTTTTTGCATGACTGACTAGGTGTGTGAGTACCTCTATGGATGAGTGGCGGTGTGTGAGTGTTTATATAGGTGTATGAGTGCATATAATAGTCCTGTACTGAATGACTATAAGTATGAGTGATTGTACGGGTGAGTGAGTAGATGTGTGTGTGTAGACCTAAGAATCAGTGAGTGTGTATATAGTAATTGGTGTTGGAGTGTCTATGGTTTTGACAATGGCAGTCTGTAATTTACAGTGGGTGTATCAAAAGTTATATTAGGGTGTGAGAAGATGCATCAAATTATCTTATGGATGATGTCATCAGTGATGTCATCAGTGATGTCATTTGAGATGTCATCAGTGATATCATCAGTGATGTCACTGACCATGTCATGAGTGATGCAATATGTGACGTCATCAGCAGTGCATTGCGGGGCGCGAGTTATAGTTACCTGAACTAACTATAACGGGGAATTTCACGGGTTTTGTACAAGTGCAATGTCCAACTAACTATAACTGTCCCTAAAACCTATGGTTTTTTCAGTGAATTTCTAAGGTTTTTTAAATGCTAATTTCTAACTATAACGTGCCTGAAACCTATGGTTTTTTCAGTGAATTTCAAAGGTTTTTTAAATGCTAATTCCTAACTATAACGTGTCTGAAACCTATGGTTTTTTCAGTGAATTTCAAAGGTTTTTTAAATGCTAATTCCTAACTATAACGTGTCTGAAACCTATGGTTTTTTCAGTGAATTTCAAAGGTTTTGTAAATGACAATTTTTAAATGTATTAATTGTTATATTTATTTTTTTGATACTGATTTACAACATTTTTTTAAACTATTTATTTTTAGATATTTTATTTTTAAATTACATTGTAATTACATTATACATTACATTACAAAATATACTTTCTCAGAATGAATTACTTTAGTTTAAATACTTTGCAAATAGGCAATAGACTTTTAAGTACAGTAGTTACAGTTGTTGCAATGGGCAACACAATTTCAAACAATGCAACATTGAGCTCAATGTGAATTTCTAGTTAAATGCAATTAGTTACTTTATGGATTACTTTTCTAACCACAGGACTGGATCCTAGATTCAGTCCTGGGACATCTCCTGTAAACAGTTGAGTAAAAGCGTTTTGGTTACAGTAGTGATTTTTAAGGAATATTATTGTATTTTAAAAGTTGACACAGAGAAACTTTTTCACATAGAATCACCAATGTTATCCTATGGGAGGAAATTCACTTAGCAGGTAAGTAGTGTTATCGTTACTTTTTCTTACTCAGCGGTGGATCCTGGATCCAGCACTGGTGCATCTCCTGTAAACAGTTGAAAGAATGCGTTTAAGTCACACAGGCGATTTTTAAGGAATATTTGTAGTTTGTAAAAATCGACACTTTGAAACTTTTCTGCTGAAAAACAGACAATGGATTCCTATGGAAGGAAATTCAAGTTACTGGTAAGTACGGTTAGAATTACTTTTCAGGGTCAGTGCTGGACTAAAAGATGCAGCACTGGGTTCTCTCCTGATAACAGGTGAGTAAATCGGAATTCATAGTTCGGCTGATTTTAGAGAAATATTATTAAGTTCAAAAACTCCACACTTAGAAGAATTTCCAAGTGAAACCAGTCAATGTTAGCCTATGGAAGGAAATTCAAGTTACTGGTAAGTACGGTTAGAATTACTTTTCAGGATCGGTACTGGGCGCAAAGATGCAGCACTGAGGTCTCTCCTGATAACAGGTGAGTAAATCGGAATTCGTAGTTCTGCTGATTTTAGAGGAATATTTGTAAGTTTCAAAAATCGACAGAAACTTTTTCAGCAAAAAGCAGGCAATGATATCCTATGGAAGGAAATTCAAGTTACTGGTAAATACGGTTAAAATTACTTTTCAGGATCAGTACTGGGTTCAAAGATGCAGCACTGAGGTCTCTCCTGATAACAGGTGAGTAAATCGGAATTCGTAGTTCGGCTGATTTTAGAGGAATATTTGCACAATGGTGAATAAAGGGGGTGGGGCCAGAGGATACATGTCTGCAAACACGCCCTGTGGCGCGTTTTAAGTTGGAGAATGAATTCCTCCTCAAGCCCGAGGGTCCCTAGGGGCCAACTAGCCCACCAGGTACCTCCAGTATGCGCCAGAGAGCTGCATTGCAGAGAGGTGTTCAGAGGCCACGCCCCTTTTTACAACACTCTGCAACGCAGCTCCGTGGTGCTTACTGGAGGTACCTGGTGGGCTAGTTGGCCCCCAGGGACCCTCAGGATTGAAGAGGATTTAATTCCCCATCTTAAAACACGCCACGGGGCCTGTTTGCACACGTCACCTGAAGCCTCGCCCCCTCCCTTCACCACTGTGCAAACGCACCCCGTGGCGCGTTTTAAGTTGGGGGATTAAGTCCCCTTGAATCCTGAGGGTCCCTGGAGTCCAAGTAGCCCACCATGTACCTCCAAAAAGCACCACAGAGCTGCGTTGCAGAGAGGTGTAAAAAGGGGCGTGGCCTCTGTACACCTCTCTGCAACGCAGCCCCCTGGCGCATACTGGAGGTTCCTGGTGGGCTAGTTGGCACCCAGGGACCCCCAGTATTTAAGGGGAATTCGTTCCCCATCTGCAAACGCGCCAGGGGGCGCGTTTGCAGAGTGGTAAAGGAAGGGGGTGGGGCCTGCGGCCCGATCTTTTTTTTTATTTCTTTTTTTCCCCGAAGGGGGGCTGTGTGGCCCCCTTCCTTTTTCCTTTTTTTTGACCCTGGGGACCCCATCCCCAGGGCCTTACCCTTTTTTTTTTTAAATTAAACGGGAAGGGGGCCGCGTGGCCCCCCTCCCGTGGCCGAATCCGGCCCCGGGGACCCCATCCCCCGGGGCATGGCCACACTTTAAAATAAATTTTTATGGAGGGGGGCTGCGTGGCCCCCCTCAGGCCTCCTTTTGCCCCGGGGACCCCATCACCCGGGGCAGGCCTTTATTTTTAATTTTGTATAATTTTTTTAAATTATTTTTGGGGAGGGGGGCCGCGTGGCCCCCCTCCCGGGCCACTACTTGCCCCGGGGACCCCATCCCCCGGGGCTGGCCCTATCCTTTGGGGTCCGTGGGGGGACCCCAACTCCCCCACGGACCCTGCCGGCTCCCCGCCTCCTGCGGGAACCGGCATTGCTTTTCCACATGGGGAGCTGCTAACATGCAGCTCCCCATGTGGGAAAGCAATTTACTTTGGATTTTGGAAGCGAGAGCAGGTTTCCTGCTCTCGCTTCCAATATCCAAAGCAGTTTGCTATGACAGGACGGGAGCCGCGAGGCTCCCGCCCTGCCATAGCAAACTACAGTGTCCCCCCGGGACACTGCAGGAGCCGGCCCTGGGGGTGGCGGTCCCCAGGGCCATTACAGGCTCCAGGAGGGGGCCGCGCGACCCCCTCCCTCTATCGACAGGTATTGAAATTTTTAGTGCCCCGGGAGGTGGCGGTCCCTGGGCGTGTGGGGGGCTCGAGCCCCCACACTGGTAATTTTTTTAAAAATAAAAAAGAAGCCCCGGGGGTGGCGGTCCCGGGGCTGCGGGAGGGCCAAGAGCCCTCCCGCACCATTATTTTTTAAAGCCCCGGGGGGTGGCGGTCCCCGGGGCTTGGCCCACCCGGAGGCAAAATAGCATCGAAGCGCGGGAGACCGCGCTTTGATTTTTTTTTTTTCGGCGGGATTCGCGCATCCTAAACGCATCCCGCCGATTTTTTTTCTTAAAAAATACTTTTTTCTGCCCAGGGGGTCCTTGTGGGACCCCTGAGCAGACCTAGGGGGTCAGGGTGTTTCTACCCTGCCCCCTTTGTGCGTTTTGCGCACTTGTTTCTTTTTTTTAATCTGCGGGATCCGCGCACCCTAAGCGCATCCCGCCGATTTTTTTTTTTTTAAATGCTTTTTTCTGCCCAGGGGGTCCTTGTGGGACCCCCTGAGCAGACCTAGGGGGTCAGGGTGTTTCTACCGTGCCCCCTTTTTGCGCTTTGCGCACTTGTTTCTGTCCCTCGGTTCTACCGAGGGACAAAATGGCTGCGAACACTTCCTGATTTGGAGTGTTGACAGCCAATTAGCATGCAGCTCGTGATCGGGAGGGTACGCGGACCCTACTCGGCCATAGATATATATGTGACTTTACTTTTGATTTTCTCAGGAACTACTGAACGGATTTACACCATTTAAGCAAAAGGCACGACACTGAACCAAGGGCTACCTCTTTGCCAAATTTGGTGTAATTCCGTTCAGCAGTTCGGGCTGTAGCTGCGACTAAAGGTTCCTATGGAAAAATGAATGGGGAAAACGCGTTTTGGGGCCCCCCTTTTTTCTCGGCCGCCGCTTGACGGAGCACCCAGAGACTTTCAGGATAGGAGCGGACCGGAGCGCCCCAACAAGTTGGAAGCTTTCGCGAAGATTCGTAAACCGGCGCCAACGTTATTTCAAATAGAATGTTGCGGATTTCCTATGGAAAATAGGTCCTAACTATAACTATCTACTGGCGTCCGTATATATATATATATATACACACACACATGTATATATATATACACACATACATATATATATATACACACACACACATGTATATATATATATACACACACACATGTATATATATATATACACACACACATGTATATATATATATATATATATATACACACACACATGTATATATATATATACACACACACATGTATATATATATACACACACACGTATATATATATATACACACACATGTATATATATATATATATATACACACACATGTATATATATATACACACACACATGTATATATATATATACACACACATGTATATATATATATACACACACATGTATATATATATATATATGTATGTATCACTTAGTGGCAGTCACCAGTTATACTTAGGACCACCTTTTCACATGAAATTGATTTTTTGGTTTGCTAACATCCTTGGTGTCGTATGACGAATCTTCACAAAACTTTATTAAAAAAAGTCCCGTCTACCTCAGTTCCTCTAGAAAGTTTCAGGGTGATCTGTCAAGCAGGGACTGAGAAATAGGGGGTGGTCCTAAGACGTGTTTTCCCAGTGCAATTTTCCATACACAGCTACAGCCAAAGCACTTGTACAGATTTACACCAGATTTAGCAGAAAGATAGATCTTTGTTCAGGAAGTAGGGTTTATGCGATTTTTGTGAATATGCGCTCAGTAGTTCTGGAGAAATTAAGGTTACAAATATTTGTATACTATATGCCGTGGTGGATCAGCATGCCCTCCTCTCAATTAAAAGAATAAGGAGTCAGCCCCAGGCGATAGGGTCACCGGGGGACATCAAATGACTCAAGGAGGCGGAACCCATGGCCCCTGCCCCCAAAGAAACAGTGAATGTGAAATGAGTGGAGCTACCTCTCATTTCACATTCACTGCTACAGCTGGGGACCACCCTATAATGTTCTGCAAGGGCTTTTTTAAAAAACAATTGGGGATCCTGCTGGTATTCTTTGAAGGGGTAGGGGCACCACCAAGCATTTTTTAAATGTTGTGGAGGACTGCAGGGAGTGCAACAGCCCCCCAGCAACATTAAAAAACACAAGGTAAGGGCTTGATTACGAGATTGTTGGATGGGATACTCTGTCACAAACATGACGGATATCTGGTACGCCAAATTCCAAGTTCCATAGGATATAATGGAATTGTAATTGTTTGACGTGATATCTGTCACATTTGTGATGGAGTAATCCTGTCCGCCAAACTCATAATCAGACTCTAAGTCTCCTGAATCATTGAATCCATGATCACGGTAGAGCTTACCATAATTTTTTAGCTCACTCCAAGCTGGAGTTGTGTGCTCATGCATGCAGGGATATCTTGTGGTTGGTTCTATGGCTGCATTTTGAGACCTGAAAAATGTTTTAAAAAGCTTCAAAGACATGTTAATGTTTTTTAAAGGCTTTACTGAAAATGTTTTATGAAAATCACTTTTAATAAACATTCTTATGTATGAATTTCTAAAATGTACATTTTATTATGGTTATTAGTGACTTTTGAGAAAGACAAGAGGTCTGCTTTATATTGTGTTGATGTGTTGATCCCTTGATAAAGCCGATAGGCGCGCTTTTTATATTTTTGTGTTCGGACCCTGTGATAAAGTTAGTGGGTTTGCCTTACTTAAAATGACACCTGGTATATTGTTACAACACATAGTCAGCCATGCGCCCCGGCAGGTAGAATAGGTGCAGGGCCTGGCCGCAGACACTGCACCCATCCCCACACCGTGTGCAGCCAAAAAAAGCTGTGTGCAGCAAAGAGTAGGGCCACAAAGGTTTAAGGAATATTTTAGTTAGATGAAAACGCAAGTTTGGCCGCCTTGCACTGCTAACTACTTCCATATTATATCACTCATGATATGTTCTATCACATCATTGATAATATCATTGCAACATCTGAAATGACATCTTTGACAACACTGTGCATGGCGGGGGCGAGTTATAATTACATTAGGGCATGAGTTATAGTTACTTGAGATAACTATAATTGGTGAATTGCAGTGGTTTTGTACATTTACAATGGTTTGTTTTAATGGCTATTTGACCTAGCTATAACGTCCTTTTAACCTTTGGCTTTTTCAGTGAATATATATATGTCAGGATCATGCGATCCTGCCATTGTGTGCTGCTACTTGACGACCTTCTGCAAGCCTGCTGCCATCATGAAAAATAGTTTGGAACTTGTACTGAAATTCAGTATTCAAACTCTCTTGGAAATGAGATCCATTCCAGATTCCATTACAGGGTTTACTTATCAACCACTAATGCATTATGATACTTGTATGCCTTCCTGTGCCTTAAGAGCGGAGAGGAGACTTGTGGTGAATCACATTATACATAGAGCTCTGTTTTACCTCTTCCAGCATGCCCACGTGATCCCTTGCACGCATTCTGGTCATACTATGAAACTAGATCCAATCCATGTTTGTCTCTGGATTTTTGTTCTACAAACTGGTTGCTTCCTGGAACCTCTGCGCACTCCTTCAGGCCGAGAGATGGTAGAGGGACTTTGATTGCTTTCACCTGCACTGTGCTTCAGCCTGCTCACACCTGTTCTGAATTCCAATCACCCTGTGTGACTGTGTGCTGGGAGGAATGATTCAAGTCTGGCTTATGCATTCAGAGCATGTGCTTTAACTGCTGTTGCGGGAAGCTTCTGCTTTCTTCTCTAGTTGCCTACATTGCTGAATCCCTGAAACCTTGAGAGGAGTTCCTCAATCCTGCTACTGCGTTTTGCAGTGTTCTGTTATTTTCCTGTGGCTGCACTGAGTAGCATTGTGCCTATGTGTTTCTGGTGTTTCTTAGTCTCACCATCCATTCTAGCCGGATATGCTGATTTCTGTGTTTTCCCTGTCGGGCTTCTGACCACTTATTCACTGAGTTGGCAGCGGTTCCCTTTATTTCCTTCTTCTGAATTTCTGTTCTTTTTCTGAATTCCTATGTTTACCCCATGTACCAGCAGGGCATAACTTGTTCCAGTGCCTGTTGGGTAAATACTTGAATTCATTGTTTTGAATCGTAGCTCCAGTTTTCATGTACTAACAGTGTATCACTTGTTCCAGTGCCTGTTGGGTACATCCTCAAGTCCCTTGCTCTGAATCCTATTTCCAGTTTTCTCCTACCATCAAAGTATTACTTGTTCCAGTGACTGTTGGGTACATGCTTGAGTTCCTTGTTCTGAATCCTAGTTCCAGTTCCCTGTACCAGCGGGGCATTACTTGTTCCAGTGCCTGTTGGGTGAAATCTACCCTTGAATCCTGTATTCCTTTTCTTGATTTTTGAAGCCCTATTCATAATTCGTTGTCTTGTTTTTCTCTTTGTCTGATTGCTGTCTTGCCTGTCCTGTATTCTGGTTATTCTTTTCACAGTGTTTCTCCGTTCCATTCCAAATTCGGCCCACTGACTGTTTCAGTCCATATCCATTTTTTAGTGTGACCTCTGGCTTGATCTCTGTTCTAATTAGGTAAAGGAAAGACTTCTGTTGTTACACCCAGGTCCTTTAGAGTCTTAACTATCTCAGTGTCGTTGTCAGTCTCGGTCGACCTTGCACTGAGTACATGTAGGAGGATGGAGTATTATTTAGTGATGATAATGGGCTTCACTATGTAATACTATCACAATACCCCATAGATGGTCCTTAGATTCACAATATTAAATCCTAAGTTCAGTCCTGGTAGAGTGGCCAAGAGCAGCTAGGCTTTTACTAGAGGAACATATGTTAAGCATTTCATAGTATCAACATGGATGATAAGTATTTGACACAACTTGAAAGAAATCCGACAGCAATTCATAAAAAGAAAGCAGATTGTTATATAAATTTGGACACCACAAAAAGTCAATTGGATAAGTAAAACCAGAGTTATGGATTTATGGGCCAGATGTATCAAGGGTTTTTGCTTTCGCAAAAGGGCCGATTCGCAGAATCGGCCTGTTTGCGAATGCAAAAAGGCCTTTTGCAATGTATGAAACTTTTGGCATTCGCAATACGGGCAATCGCAATTTTTTGCGATGACCTAAATTGCGAATGCAGTTAGGGAATCGCAATTTGCGATTTCCAAAGTGCAATGCATGAAGCAATCGCTAAATGCGAATTTGCATTAAGGAATTGCAAATTACCACCAACTTTAAATTGGTGGTAATTTGCTAATCCTTAGACAAATGCACCGAATTGCATTTTTCTAAGTGCCATGTGGCGCATACACATGCCCTTAGAGCATGTGTGTGCGCCACATGTGCACACTTACCTTTTTTGGGGGTGCATCAGGGGGGCCATATGTCCCCCTGGCACCCTTGCAATTGCATTCGCAATTTGCGATTACCTATTTGGTAATTGCAAATTGCGAATGCCTTCCCATTCATTTCTATGGGCCTCCTGGCCCGTAGGAATGAATGGGAATGCATTCATTATTAGCGAATCACAATTTACGATTCGCTATTAACGAATATGTGGGAATCGCTATTTTTTTTGCGAAACCTACATACATTGCATTTAGTGATTCCAAAATAGCGAATTGGTAAAATTCGCTATTTTAGAATCGCAAAATGCAATGTTGATACATCTGGCCTTAGAGTGGAAAATAAATCAATGCAATTCACTACTGCAAAACTTTAGTATTGCGATCAATGGTACAAAAGCACTAGTGATAATCTGTCACTTGTAGGTCTAGTTGCATGCACCGCACTGGGTGTTAAGGTGGTGCGAGTCAAAGGACCAAACCACAACAGTTCAATTTTACCTGACTCGAAATGCCTGAGTGCAGCAGAATTGTCCTGGCTGTCCTTGGTGCTGGATTAGGAGCAGCTGGAGAGCTGGTTTTTACCGCTTACATGGTGCTGGTGAGGAAACTGATGCAAAAAGTCAACAACGGGGCCACTGCTGTGGTTAGTTTCTTTGGGTTGCAGTGTCAAGTAAAGATGGTGGCTGCCGGACTGCCCATCACAAGCCTTGCCAGCAGGAACATCAGTAGGAAGTTATTTTGATGTCCGGAGATCCGAGGGAAAATGGTAGCTGCCTGAAACTTACTGAAACTTGCTGGAGGTTAGGATTACATTTCACACAATGCCCTGGACGTACTACTTTTGGGTGATCCCTCGGAGGGCCCGATGGCCAGCGATTCTTTTGTTCCGGTATGTTGTTTTTACATGCGAACATGCAGGGGACTAGTGCCACAAGAACGAAAGAACCATACTAGTTTACAGCCATGTGCCTAGTATTTATTTTTTTCCTAGTGAAAGCATTACTATCAGATGAGATTCCTTGGATAAACACCTAAGCATTTTGGCGAATGAGAAGTCTAATGTACATCAGGAATGCAGAAATTTATTGTAAGCAAATCCCTAGAATTTATAGGAAGATGTTTAATTGCTGCATCCCTGAATTATGTCCAGGGCCAAAGAATGTCTCTCTTGTGGCAATAACTCAGACATACTCAGAAACAATGCATGTCATTCAGACTGACAACAGTTTGTTTTCTGTTCAAAACCAGGCCAATAAATATATCAAGTTTCACACAGCATGCATCTGTTTGTTATGACATAGCTTTTAGAAGCAAGCATGTGTTTATGATCTGAATTAGCCTTACTCTATCTTACTGTTAAATCACGATATATTTTGAAGGATCAGGTGCAATTTTTATTATGCCGGCTTAATTTGGCATAATCTTGGTAATTCCGCAAACAAAATCTACATGTAACACAAGAGGTTATACCATCATGCCACATCGAGCAATGAGAATTCTGTACAGGGAAAAAACCTAATGTGAGAAGCATGGAAACAATGCGATCAGCATTTTCCAAATGCAAGCAGAAGTTCTTTAATGTGGGTGGTCAACATACACTTCAGGCTGATTTTTTTACCGTGTGGACTGTTCGGGTAACGTTTGGAGGCAAAACATTTAATGAGGGCACCCAAAAATTAACTCAGACATACATTTTTAAGGTAAATCTTTACCAGAGCATAGCCTTCAGGTAATTTGTTTGTGAAAACACTTTTTACAGGAGGAAAGTGCCATAGTGACTGGGATGCTACTGTACATACAGTAACAATTTCCTCTTCCTGTCAGGAATGAGACTTCCTCTGCTTTGTTCTGCCCTCACTCATTTTGGACTTGGATTTTGGAGGCAAGCATCACTTTTTTGTCTGCAATCTCTATTGCTTTAACATCCTTTGAAGGTTTACTTTTGGGGAAATCAAGTTTGTTAAATACAGTAATTTGCAAAACATTTGTTGTTTGAGGGAGGGTATGCCACACTATTTTGGTTCCTTTTTTTTTTCTTGTTTTCTTTTTAGTGCCAAAGAGAAAGTACAGATTACCCCTGCTGAAACTACTCTGAGTCACATAGTTCCACCAACATCGCCTTGTTCCATTGTTTCAAGACCCAAAAAAACTTGCAGCAAACACCACCTCTACTGCAGTCACAGCCCACTCTAGTGAAAGGCAAACAACACAACTAAACTCCACCTCAACAAGGCCAACAAGAAAGCTCTTCTCTACAGATTGGGGCTTTTTTACAATCAGCTGTAAAAAGTTTGTTGTGGTAAACCAGGAGGACATTATGGTCCTGGGGTCCAACTGGCCCATCGGAAAAATCAACACAATTGTGTGGAAAGAGCAACTCAAAAAGATAGATGCTCGTGAAAAAGAAGTCATTTAACTGATAGAAGGGGATGGTGGTGTGAAAGAAGAAGCGGATGTCATCATCATGCAAAGCTACCCTGTGACTCGCTCGAAGTGCGCAGTCATAATCCGCAGTAACCTCTGATGGAACAGGGGACAATGGAATAGAGTCACGCCAAACCACCCAAGGAGCCTCCCTGCTCCTTATAAGTCACTGGTGGAAGTATCACAAAGAAAACAGTCTCAACATCAAAATATCAAGGCTATGTTCAGCAAGGATTTGCCATACCACCGAACACATGATAAAGTTAATTTATCCCACCTCCCTTTTACTTTCACGGAAGAAGAGGGACTCTGGAATTTGTCGAGCTCTACTGTTCAGAATGGAAGATTCCCAGCTGGACCTATTTTTCCACTGTTCCTGTGCCAGTGGTGAACCATCAAGTCCTCTAATTGGTTAGTAAACCTATGAAAGATAGCACTGTTCCTCCACCTCATGAAGAACATGTAGACCAGTTGTCAAGCAACAGATTACACTGAATCTTCTTCATGGGATGAAGCAAAGGTTAGCCACTGATCTCACCACTAATGATGCTTTTCAAGACATTGAGCGGCATTCAACAATTGCGATGTTTGAAATCAAGAAATCGCATAAGGCTGCCAACATCTTAGATTAATTAATACCAAAGTCTACGAATGGCTTCAGCCTAGAGGTATCAGCATTGGATTAATTGCCAATGACAATGGCAGTAACATTGTCAAAGCCATGCTGATGGAGGATACTTCAGAGTCCTATGTTTAGCGCATTGCATAAACCAAATTATGCAGGACTTCCTCAAAAAAGTAGTAATCAACAACATACCAGTCACCTGTTTCAGAATTTGCAGTCATTTTAGTCATTGTTGCAAAGTCTAGAAACCATTGAAGATTATTCAGCATGCTAAAAGAGTTTCTGTAAAAACCCTGATACAGGAGGTGCCGACATGTTGAAACTCCGCCTCCTACATGGTGCAACACCTGATTGAGCAATAAAGGCCTGTCAATGATTACATATTACAAAGGAGAGTGGATGGAACTGCCAAAGCCACGACAATGGAGATGGACAAAGGAGAGCTAGTGGAGAGCCCAAATGCTACTGTCTTGACACTATCACACAGGAAGTGAGCAATGAGGACAGTACTATGAGCCAACCAATCTACTTTCAAATCTGAACTCGCTGAGCCTGATCCTAAAATGGCACCCGCCTAGGTACTCTCACCGTTGAGGGAAGATAGCCAATCAGCTGAGGGGGCCCAGATGTTCTCCCAGGATAAATGACATAACTGAGTTTAACGAAGCCATAGAACTTGAGCCATGCCCAGCTGCTGAATCACGGTGACCAATCAGGCTCAACTTGCCTGACTATAAGATGGCAACCAAGCTACAAACCCTTACCTATCTTACCATCCTCGCCATCTCCACTCGCCCGTCTCTGGACTCTAAACCTTTGGTCACTTCCTGATCTTCACTCATCCAGCGGAGCCCGAACCACATGGCCGATTCCCGGTGGAGCTGCACCGACAGCTATATGGGAGATTGGCTCTGGCACACTGCTATGGCTGTCACCTACCCAGCCGGACTTCGGACATTTGTTCTCGTCGCTTTCTCCGCTGTTGTTTTCTTCCTATTGACCCTTTGATCCCTTGACCCTGGACTAGTGTCTCAGCTTTGACGCCTATTTGTAGGGAATGAAACGTCCCACCGGCTGTGGAGACGTAGCTTTTTGACCATTGCCCGGTGGAGCTACCTTGTTAGCTATAGAGGAGATGGGCTGCGAACTTCCCCCTCGGCCGTCACCTACCCAGCCGGACATTGGGCAGACTTTCCTTTGTCTCTCCACTGTATCCCCTCCCTGTTACCCTTTTACTTTACCCCCTTACCCTTCTACGCACCACTAATCAACAGATGTAACTTGTAAATTATGTATTTTTTTGTAACAATGTTTTTTGTAACCGATATAACTTTCCTCATGTAAAGCGCTCTGATACCTCCGGGTCAAGCCAGCGCTATATAAAACTCTAGTAAATAAAAATAAAAATAAAAAAATTAGAACCTGCTGTAGGAACATCTGCAAAAGGTGAGGCAAATATTTAGCAGTGTCAATGAAGAAGCAGCCTTATTGGTCAACAGCTTAATCCTTCGCTTGAACACTATTCAAAGGCTGCAAAAAGAGATTGTGTCCCCCAAATAGTATATCCGTGCCACAATACTGGATCCACTATACAAAAAAGTGCTGACCACTTTCATTCCTTTCTCAAATTGGTTGTCTCAGTTTACGAAAACTGGATCATCAGGAAGTTGGGTGATCTAGAATATGACTCATTGCAAATTTGTGGCCATGACACAGCAGAAGTGCAGTCTGGCTCTCAGTCCTCCAAAAGTATGTTGCAACTGCAGCTGCAGTACTCAACACCATCACCAGCTACTATTAAACCAACAGTAACAACAGCTTCCCTTCCAACATCTGCAATGTGTGGGTTTCATATGTCAGTACTTAAATTAAGTGCACAAACGTAGGCAATGCATACACAGCAGGTGTCAACAACAATGATAATGGAAGAGATAGTCCAAGACTATCTTGATGACCCAAAAATAGGTGTACCTGGATTAGGATCCATTGACCAATTGGCATCGGAAGGAGGAAGAGTCGCCAGACATCAGCAGGCTGGCAATAAAGTAACGTTCATGTATGGTAACGAGCGTATCTTCAGAGCGTGTGTTCAGTGCATCTGGGGCAATTGTCATGGACAGAAGGACCAGCCTCTCTCCTTGAAATATGGACAAGCTAATAATGATTAACATTAAAAGATATTTAATACTCAAAAATGATCAAGCTCCTGAAAACACATCTGTGGATGAGGCCAATTGGTTAGACATCACAAGTGTGCAAGTGAACATCGTCTTGGTGACTCTCCTAAGTTGGAGGACAAACCCTACTTCTCTGATTAAAACAGGAGCAATAACACAACAACAGATATGACAATATTTTAAAATAAGTAAATATTACCCAGTAGTGAACAGTTATAGGTCCTACCAGGTTTCCATAGGAAATAGATTTTTTAGTTTGCTACTAACTTTGGTACCTTTTGACAAATCTTCACAAAAATTCACAAAAAAACAAGCCTCATTCACCTCAGCTTTTTCCTGGAAAGTTTTGGGTTGATCCGTCAAGTAGGACCAAAAAAGTGGGGGTTCCAAAATAATATTTCCCCGTGCCATTTCTTAGGTTCTTTAGACGCAGCTACAGCTAAAACGGCTGAAAGGAATTACATCAAATTTGTCAGAAAGCTAGATCTTGGTCGAGAAAGCATTTTTTTGTGATTTGGTATAAATCCATTCAGTAGTTTTAAAGAAATTAAGGTTCAAAATATATGTATATTTCAAGCAGAGGTTCAACCACGGATCCACGGTGGTGGATCCGTAATCAGTGAGCACAAACAATCATTGTGAGTAGCTGGCTGCGACCTTAAGGAAATGTTGCGGCCTCCTTATTAGGACTCGGCGACCCAGTCAAGAGTCCTACAAAATAAATTGAAATAAGATCCAAGGATACAGGGTAGTGGCGCTCCCTGGGGCAAAATTTGTAAAAAAAAATCGGGTTTTTAATGTATCCATGGATCCACCATGAACCTCAGCACGGTCCCCTTGAGTATCAAGGCGGATCCATGGGTCCATAGTGCAACAAAATAAAAAATAGGGTTGAAGGCCGGCTGTGGTTAGGAACAGGGCTTGGCCATAGGACAGGGCATGCGGTCAAACCCACACTCTGCATGGTGATGGACATTTTACTTGACGTTAAAAAAAGATTGAAAGTCACTGAAAAAAACAAAGGTTAAAGTGATGTTTAGTTAGGAATTGTAATAATATCTTGTCATTGACCACCGGGGGTCCCGGAGGGCATGGCGGCACTGCCTGTCTCTACCATAGCAGCTGGGTATTGGCATAACTAAAAGAAAAGGGACGATAACACAAAAATAGACACACCAGGGGACAAAACATGAGAACTAAACACATAGGAGCAGTCAAAAAGCAATTAAAATGAAAATAAGGTTAAAAAAAAGGGGAGAGGTGAATAAGAATCGGGTGAATGGAGATGGATGGCTCTAGGAAATAGGGGAGCACGAAGTATAGCTAGGCAGGAGCAAGATAGACTGAACAAAATGACAGCACATTTGAGCAACACTTATTGCTGTTTCATGCTATTTTTTAATGCAAAATGCATCTCTGGCATATTTTTTTAACCCAATGTGCCAGAGACGCAATTTGCTTCATTATGCGTATTTTTTTAAATTTGCATAATTACCCAAACACAAATAATGCAAATTTTGCACACCCATAATATTTTCTTCATGTGCCATTAATTCAATGACTGCACCAATTGTTTTTTTTAATAGGAGATCCAAAAGACATACCCCTTTTTTGATCGATCACCAACTAATCTGCTTAATACTCTGGCTGGTCCAAATGCTAAGTACACTTTATTCATGGAATTGTGAAAGGAATTGAGCAAAACTGAGTGATGATTGAAGAGGACTGACCCAAAGCCCACTCTTTATAGTTCCAGACAATCTCTTTGTTATAACTAGCGATATTTTATTTGCACATAAATAATTGAAATCACTAGGTGCAAAATTGATTTTCGGTTTTGGAAGGTAACTGAAGATTAATGACCGTTGAGTAGTGACATATGTGAATGCCCATTTTTGTTCCAACATGGCTGCCATCATTAAGACTCAGATATGGGATGCCAATATTGTACAAGGTGTGGTCTAGTTGTTAATGTGATCTCTTAAACTGGTATGATGACACCTCAGAAAATTATTGAGGGATGTGTAGGTTGTGAAGCAAGATAGAGTCATCTCCTCCTGTGGTCCACTGCATTTAAGAAGAGGACCCAAAAGAGAGAGCCCACCACCCAGCGTACATGGCACCATGGTACCTGTTGATCCCCGTGTCACTACAACATCTTGTGCGACCTCTACAATTGACAGACTGAGGGTTGCCTGTACTTTCTACCCACCTCTGTCCATTCACTCTTCCAGGATGTCATTCTGCTACAGTTGCTACAGCGGTTCCCATTAGGCTGGCAGGGTGAGGTTCCTGCACCTACAAGTGACACGAGGAGTGGCGGGCTCCTCATGGCAGCCCAACAGTGGATCACCTCAGGTGTGTCAAAAAGTGAATTGATTCATCAGATAACTCCATGTCTGCGATATCGTTGAATGTATGTAACCCTACATGTCGAGAGGTTTGGAAGCCAGTGATCTTCTTCTGGTGTAAATGGTTCCTTCAAGGACAGGGTACAGACAGGTACAGATGCTCATTTAGATTACTTTTAATAAGCAACTCCGAGGAGCTATTTGGAGGAGCATCTGCCTATCAGCCATCTTGCAGCACCCCTTATAGAAAACAGCAGTCTAGAAAGTATGTCCAGTACAAAGTAAAATGTTGTGAAGAATCCTAAATATTATAAATCATGCCAGGAAAGTCCTTGGACTGTCCCTGAACCATAGGGATGACCCACGGATGACTGACACACAGATGGAACAAGCTATTCCAAGGCTCGTTATTGGTGATATTTAAAAATGGATCCTACATACTTTCTAAACACAACATTTTAATACACTGTTACCTTCAAAAAGCTCAAGGGCTTATTGAAAGCCCAAGTGAAACTTTTGTCACCTGTTCCACTTCAGCAATACATGGTAACAATAACTAATCCCAGTTCAAGTCAACCTAACTGTAAGAAATCATTCCACAAGAAATACTAATAAAGTGCTAAGTCTCCAAAATCAATGGATGTGGAGGTCCTCCCAACTGAGACCACATCAACACGTATACCATCATACCTGCTCTGACAGCTCACAACGCATGTGTGATTGTGGGAGAAGCTCATCTAAAGACCTTAGTTCAGGACGAGCATGTTGCAGTATGTCTTAGCATCTATTAATGCAGAAAATGCATCAATTAGACAAAGATAATTCTGCAAAAGATGCAGCTACTCATGGGAAAAGCTTTGTGATTCAGTCCTGAAATTTTAGGGAGTATTCTCAAATTAAGGCTGAACAATGGCACAACTACTCACAGACAAAGATTTATAAATCAAGCTCCTACATGTTTATATGCCATAATGTTTGAGCCAATGTAATTTGGAAATTTAGTAGGTCCTTAAGTACCTTTCTTGGCTCATCAGATAAAAATTACCTTAAAATAGAAACTTGGCAGCAATTCGTGTCAGAGCAAGATTCTTATAATATACATAAACTAGCTTCAAAATGCTACTCCCATGAGTGTCAGACCCCACTCACCTGAAAACAAGGAACCGCAGAAACGAAGAGAGTCCCCCCTCTCGCCTCCAGACCAATCCTCCACACTAACTACCACAGTATGGGCGATTGATCCCAAGGGGAAAGGGACGAGAAATACACCACACCTGAGGTTCTGGGAATCGAGGAAAAGGTAATAGGTGTGGTGTTTGAACGTGGTGTGGGCCGGATGAAGGTATGCACAGACAGCATCTGTAGGGTATCAGTGCAGGAGGAAGGATCAGCTTAAGGTCTGTAAGACAGAAACAATAGAGGGACTTTAGATGAGGAAAAAGGAACCGGGAACACACACTAGTCAGGGTTGTTTCTTCAATGATGGTAGGAGATAAGGAAAATACACTCACCACGGTTTCACAGGGTAGTAGAGTATAGTTCGAATCCGTGAACTAATTGGACTCTTCTAGTGGGGACTGCATTCTTCTCAGCGGTGGTGCAGTAGTGACAATTAGGCAAACCAAAGGACGGTCCCGCATTAAATGAACTCTGTAAGGAGGGGTGCTGCGGACTTCTGTATGGTGGTGGAAACGAGATGAAAACAAATGGAACTGCTCACACCCTTTCACAAGGTGCCAAGAGAATGCAACAACTCCAGTAGTGTTTCTCTCAAAAGACTGGAACGTAATCTGTAATCTAAGTGACCCCAGCCGTGAGTGAAGCTTAGAAGAAAAGTGAAGGGATAACCACGCCCGCGGTTATCTGAGAACACAGCTTTGTCAACTCCTGTTGTGCGCTCTCGAAGGATGATTACCAAAAGAAAACCAATGCCACACATACAAGAATGGTCAAGCGTTGGAGGCGATGCCGCCGGCTCCTGCCGTGCGCCTCTGGGGAATTAATAACAATGAACCGCATCCGCGGTTTACGAAACAATGCTGGTGTTAACGGCTCCTGCAGTGCACATGAGGGAACTGACAGGAAACTGAGAACCGCATTCGCAGTTGAATCAAGATTGGTGTTAACGGCTCCTACCGTGCACCAATGGGGCAGACGAGTAGTTAATTTCCAAAATTAACTGCTGGGAAAATAACTGGCTCCTGCCTTGTGCTCCTTGAAACCTAAACAAAAGGAGATTAAAATATGCCGCTACAGCGGACCGGGAGACAAGTCGGGGCTAACGGCTCCGGCCGCGCACCTGGGTGGGGTTAAAGGTCAACGACCATCCTGGCAGTCGGCGGAAAGGAAATCACTTGCGGCTCCTGCAGCGTATTCAATTGTAAACGTTGCATTAGAGAGTTACGCTCCTGCGTACTCTCGGGTCCAGAATCAGGGGGGAAAAAGGAATAGGGCCAGAAAGACGGAAGAGAGGAGCTGGAATCCAATGAAAGCTCACGACTCCTGCTGTCATAAATCCAATTGTAGTCAGATAGAGGCACGCACCTGCGTACTCTCCTCGCCGGGAATACAGAGTGAACTATAAAGCCAAGCACCTGTGTCAGGTAAGGGTGGCCCTTAAATAGCAACCACCCATACCACCTGACTAGCAACAACCAATGCAGATGGACAGGGAATGAAAGAAGGAGTTAGACAGAAGGTAGTAGCACGAAACAGGGCTTGATAACGGAAAGTGGTAACAATGAGCTCTGATTTTGGAGCATCCAGACAGGCAGGCACAAGACAACTGACAGTGGCCTGGACCAAGTCCCTTTTTAAGAAACTTCTTTGGATATGGCTGGGCAGGCGAAAAAGGCAAGATGGTGGTTGTGTGACTGCTGCGGGCGCCGCTCACCCTCGCTAGAGACAACAATATGGTTTAAGAAAACTCAGGGTTTGGACTACACACTCGAATGAGTCAAGGAATTGGAATCGGAGCACTGAGGGCTCACATTACGAAACGAATACAACAAGGCATTTTCAGAACTAGACAAATTGCATACCTGCTGGCTCGAGCCACATCCAAATTTTTTGGTGGCCGTGTGAGAGACGGACGCTCCACGCAACAGAACAAGATGCCCCCCAAGCAAGCCAGACTCCCCAAGGATCGGGTAGAGGCTGGAGCAACCGGAGGATTTTGTGGTCCGCTACCTGCCCGGAAGATGCTGGCCGGATGAAAGAACGAAGACGCTACTCCCTCTACGGCCCGTGAGGAGGAGGAGGAGACAAGCGGCAAATCAAAAGTCAAGGAGCAGCGTCCCGGCGAGACAGTGGTGAGAGCAAAGCAGCCGACGGTTCCTGGGATGTTTCCAGATGCGGGCCAGTCGGAAACAAGAAATCGACCAATAAGGAGGGGATAAGTGCCAAGCTCCAGAAAGAACAAACTAGTGCTGGTATCCATCTCCTGCAGAACAGCATGAGTACAGAGGTACAGTCAGGAGCACATGCAAAGGGCGCTGGTAGCGAGGCAAATACTTTGATCCTGCCGCAAGATGACTGGGCTGAAGGGGGGGTACACACGGTCCGACCGGAGCAATCGATCTCAGTGATGCAAGGGGAGAAGCTAGATCTAGGGTACCCTTTGGGTGTAATGGATCTAAGCAGTGCCCAGTTACCCCTAAAAGCAGTGGGAACCCCAGAAGGGGATTCGTTTTACTCCCTCACTGATGACTCGGAAATCTCCAATGATAGTGAAAATGGTGACACTGATATGGATACTTCTGGAGGGGATACAGACAGCCCTTCAGCTAAACCAGCCACTCAGAAACGGACATCAGTTCTGAAAAAGAGGAAGAACATTGGGGGGAAGTGTCTTGAATTAAAGGGGTCAGAATCAGACTACAGCAGGTCAAGCCAGATGAAGTGGGACTATTCAGCTACTCACTTCGGGTCAGAGGCTGGAGAGTTAGGAGAAGATGGAATACAGCCTGAAGCTGCTAAATTATTCTCAGAACCCAAGACTGTCTCTGAATCCTCCCCCTCGATGGGACTAATCTACTCCACTCTAAAGCAGATGCAAGTAGAAGCACGGCAAGAACATAAGAGGCCTCATCTGGCGACAAAAAAATTACAGGGAGCCATTCAGAACGTTAACAAGGCATGCACTGAGATTGCAGAACGCACTATGGTGCTGGAAGAATGGATTGTGGTACTGGAGGCTGGGGCCGAGGCTACGGGGCAGCAGGCTACCGCGAATGAGGCCAGAATGACTGATGTTTTATGGAAGCTCGAGGATTTTGAGAACCACCAGTGGCGGAATAACCTGAGGCTGCTAGGCATTGCAGAAAATGCTGAAGGGGAAGACATTCGGGGTTTGTCCTACGGCTGCTGAAGGGGGCCTTCCCGGAACTGGCACATTGGGACTGGGACTCGGAGGTGCACTGATTCCCACTAATGTTAAAGAAGAGAAGGGGACAGAGCGATCAGAATGAGAAACCTAGGGCTATTCTGATCTTTTTTGGTAATTTCCTTCTGAGGCATGCCGTTTTTGATAAAGCCAGACCTGAAGCCAGGCCATACCTTCTTTGTTAGGCCGGATTTCTGCCACACTACGGTAGAGAGAAGATGGACGCTCCGACAACTGATCACTCCCTTCCAGAAGTTAGGCTGTGAAGTGTATTTAATGAACCCTGCTCGTCTTAAGGTCATTCATAAGGGGATCTCCAGGATGTTCTCTTCAGAAATTCAGGCTCAAAAATATCTGCTGGAAATATCGGGCGGGGGGAAATAGAGAATGGGAAGAACTCAAAGTCCCCCTGAGACTATGTCTAATGGGAGGGGCACTGTCTTTTTCCGATTTGATTTTCACTTGATCTTTACTCGAGTTTTCTATTTTTTATTTTTTGGCTTAAATACGGAGGGAGGGCAGCAGTGGGCGACAGCAGGATGCAGGAGGCATCACAAGGGTCTTCGGACCTATTTTGCCTAGTTAAGATGGGGTTGGGAAGGCTGGGTTTGATCCAAAAGAGTTTTTAGGGGTGAAGGCAATGTTGAATGTGGTGAATGGGCACAATGGAACTGAGCACTTGGGTGAATGGGTAAGTTAAGGGCCGCCTCCATTAATATCCGTGGCTTAAATAACCCCCAGAAAAAACGTAGGATTAATGAGGATATTCAATATCTGAAGGCAGATATCGTGTGCCTCCAGGAGACACACGTTGAGGCAAGTAGATGGGAGGTTGCGGAGCTGGCAGGCTATCAACTGGTTTTTAGCACATCACAGGGGACAAGAACATGGGGGTGGCCATCATGGTACGTAAGGGGAGAGCCAGGTTCCCGCGGTCAAGCTCGGACAAAATGGGTAGATGGGTTATCGCCCAATGCTGCACTGATCACTGTTCGTTCACTTTGTGCTCCGTGTACGGCTCAGTACTGGATGACCCAGCTTTATTTGAGTGGCTATCAAGCTGGTCGGGTGGCCCCTCCCCCTAATAGTTCATGGTGATTTTAATATAAATATCAACTCTCAAAGGGGCAAATCAGGGGGAAGATCATACCACGGTCATAAACCTAAGGTCTTTAAATCTTTAACACACTTATGCGCGCTGCACGGGTTATTGGATGTATGGGCTATGCAAGAATCAGGGGACACTGGCTATACTGTCTTCTCCGCCCGCACCAAGCACATGCTAGGCTTGATTATTTCTATGTGTCCCAGGAGATAGCACAGTCCTGTCATATATACAAATATCCTAGAGTCATGTCCGACCACAATCCATTGGTTTTGGAAGTGACCATACAAGCTAACCCCTCCCTGGTGGTGCGTTGGACTTTTGACAGGGCTCTGCTTTGTGACGAGGGATTTATACAACATATGAAGATTTGGATCCCCAGGTTTATAGCGGAGAACAAAGGAAGCACCCGGCTTGATGTAGTTTGGGACACCCTCAAAGCTGGGATAAGGGGGAGACATCTAGATATAGCCGGGCGGCTCAGAGGAGGGAGAAGAAACTCGTACAAGATTTATATGAGGAATTAGCGGCGGCAGAAAGGCAGCTGATTGAGACAATTGTAGGAGGAGGAGACATCGATAAAGCACAATCAAGAGTCGCAGTGGGGAAATCTGCGATAACCGATCTTTCGGCTAAAAAATCTGCTGGGAAGTATATGGCCTGGCGTAGCTAAATGTATGAAAATAACGAGAGGGTGGGACATTTACTAGCTATGCGCACAAGGGAGAAGATTGTTCAGGGGGTATCTCTGAAATTAGGGATCCTATTGTTGGCCTAATCTCTGAACCAACTGCTGTGCGCTCCTCGTTTCAGAGGTTCTACAAGCAGCTATACACGGAGGACATCCACTATGAGGACAAAGAAGTAGAGGAATATCTAATGGGCCTGCCAGGCATAAGGTTATCTCTGGAGGAGAAAGAGCTTCTAGATGCCCCAATTACGGAAGATGAAGTAAGGGGGGCAATTAAGTCACTCCAGACAGGGAAATTAGTCGGAACTGACTCAATACCGGGGGAATTTATGAGGGAGTTATTTTTGAGTGCACAATCAGGGGGGGTTGCCCCAGACTCATGGAGGTCTGCTAACATAGTAGTGTTCCCAAAGAAGGGCAAACCCATTAGCGAGCTTGGGTCATATTGCCCAATTATGCTGGTAAATAGCTATATTAAGATTTACGCCAAAATTCTAGCTAGCCAGTTGGCAAGGGTAATTAAGAAATTGGATTCTCCAGTTCAACATCGCTTTGTCCCTGGTCGTAGCACGGTTGATCATATTCGGCGGACTATTCGCCGGAGACCCTATGGCGTTATTCCTGCTGGACGCGGAGAAAGCCTTTGATAGGGTCTCCTGGCCTTTTCTATGGGCTATACTGGATAGGAAAGGCCTGGGTAGGGGCTTTATTAATGCTATACAGACGATGCATCGGAACCCAGTCACTAGAGTTGTAGCAATGGGCGGTATGTTCGACTTAATTTCGATCAATCGGGGAACACGACAGGGCTGCCCTTGCTCCCCCTTGTTGTTTGCCCTGTATATTGACCCTTTAATTAGGAAAATTGAGGGAAACAACAGGATTCTATCTATGCACAATAGGGAGGGGGGAGGGACACGAAGATTCTAGCTGATGCTGACGACCTTGCGATTACTACTCCTAACCCCGGGGATGTCCTTGTGGAAATCGAAAGGGAAGCCGCCAGCTTTGGGCAAATCTCAGGGTATCAGCTCAACCAAAGCAAAACCCAAATTGTGACGAATAGCACAGTACAGCTAAACGGCAACCGGGTAGCTCTGAATGCGAGGTATCTTGGGGTAGATATCATGGCAGATGTGGAGAAAATTGTTGATATAAACCTGGGTCCATTACTTCAGTAGTTTAAAACCGACTTTGTTCGAATGAACAATCTGAAACTTACACTGATTGGGAGAAGTAATGCGATTAAAATGATATTCCTACCCAAAATTTTATATTTTTTTAGGGCCATCCCTTTAGAGGTAGAAAGTTTTTGGTTTAAATCTTTAAATCAGTTGATTTCTGGATTTTTATGGGGCGGTCAACGCCCCTGGAGAGCTTTAAAAATGTTTACTCTCCCGAGGGACCGGGGTGGATGGGCCGTTCCCAATTTCCAATTGTATTATTGGGCATCGATGTTGCAGCAGATGGCAGGCCTACTAACATGAGAGAGAGTAGGTTTAGAGGGAGGACCCTCTATTTCTATATACGAATTAGTAATGGGTATAGATGCTAGAGGATGTCTCCTGCGCCATATTGAGTTTGGCTATTTCACAAGGGTCAGATTCAAAATCCTGATTGGTGCATTTAAGGTATGGACAGCTGTCCTGAAGAAATTTGGTTTAGGTCGGGTGAACAGCAACACCCCTATGTACAACAATGATTTACTCCCAGCCATCTTCAAAGATGGATATATGAAATAATGGGACGAAATGGGACTAAGGAAGATCGGGGACCTTGTGGGCGAGGGGGGGTATTACCCTTTGTTGCAATTAAGGACAAGTCCGGGATAGGGAATGGCCAATTCTTCAAGTACTTACAAGTAAGAGATTTCTTGTTAAAAAGGCGGACGGAAGGTCTGGTTTTTCTAGGGTGGCTCTGATTGACTTATTGCTGAGGTCTCCACCAGCATTAGCTGTTCTGTACAAATTATTAAATAGGGAAATGGCAGATGATCTCACCAAGCATATGGATCGCTGGCACGAGCTTTTACAAGTTGGGACTGGGGAACGTGAAGACTCCCTATATTCAGCTCAGACATAATTTATCTCTGCCAATTTACAGATCCAGTGTTTCAAAACCTGGTTTAATCTATATATCACCTCGGTTAAGATTGTTAAGTGGGGGAGGATCTGCCGGTTTACACTGCCCTCGATGTGGCGGCTTCGCAGCCGATCTTGTCCATATGTTCGCAAAATGCCGCAAGCTCGATACTCTCAAAAGCGACATTGGTAAGCTGCTGGAAGATCAGTTGGAAGTTCGGGTAGATCTGTCTCGCCAGTTGATGATCTTAGGGGTAAGCGATATGGAAGTGCCATGGCGAACCCAGGTATTTTTATTTATTACCATGACTGTACTAAGACTCTGCTTGGCCACATATTGGCTGGACCCTGAGCCACCATCTGGGCAACAATGGCTGGGCAGACTCTTAGCTGTATATCGATGGGAAATGGCAGTATATGAACGGAGGGGATGCAGAGCTTGAAAAAGGGGCTCATAATCTGGGGTCCAATTAGCCAGTGGATCAATGAGATTGAGGGGTCTAGTGAATTTGTGTAACGGGGCCGCTCCGGGACAAGGAAAGTGGGGGCTATCTCTGGTCATTAGCAAGGGGTGGAAAATGTAAAGAAGTTGAATTTGAATTTGAATTTGCAACAGAACCATGCATGCTTATTGCCTACCCTGTACCTGTTTCATCTCTTCTTCTTTAAAAAATAGTGATAAAATTGTGATTTGGATCATGGGTGGGGAGGGGGGAGGTTGGAAAGCGGGGTGGAGTCCTAGCCTTTCTGTACTGCAATATGTATATATATATATATATATATATATATATATATATATATATATATATATATATATATATATATATATATATATATATATATATATATATATATATATAAGAAAATGTGCAATAAAGAATATTTTTTTTTTAAAAGGATATGGCTGGGCCTAAGAACTCTCTACTGAACGTTATTCTTGGTGTAGGCTCTAGTGATAGATGCAACAACACCCAGAAAGTATCCATGAGCTTGAAGAGTTACAACCTAGTTTTTGATCCAACAAGGGAAATTGAACAGCATTACTGGATTTCTCCTGAACATCACGAATAAAAGTCATTTAACTTTACTAGTACTACTTGGTTCGTTAGAAGCCTTCAACTTTATTGACCACTCTAATCTGAGGAGATGGTTTGAGTCCTCTCTAAACAACAAGCGACCTTGGAATGACCTAGATTAACTTTCTTCACCTCCTTCCTTAGTGGATCATTGTGTTCCACAGAGCACACTCTTAACTCTTAGACGTGGTGATGTTCATCATCTACAGCCAGGCTCTTCATGATCTCTGTTGATTTAATGTGTCATTTCAAAATTATGCTGATGATGCCCAAGCGGTATAACAAAACCTAATAAGTTGCAAACTATGGTTCGGAAGATTATTTTTTTAATGTTCAAACAGCACAATTAACAACTTTTTATGATTCCCACAGAAGTTATGGCTGTCATGAAGCTGGGTTTAACAATACACTGATAAGGAAAAGGTTCCAGTATTTGGCTACCAAAACACAGAAGACCACCCACAGACCTTCCCAAATTAAACTTTCATGATAGATCCACAAATCTCCGGGAAGAGACTATAATACCATATAAGTGATTTTACTAGCAACACTTCAGCAGGAGCTTTCATACAGATGATAAGCAGGTTCAACAGAGAGTCGCCGTCAAGTCTCTAAAGGGTGTCAAGTGAGAGCAAATAATGGCCCATTTTGCCTCACACACAGCCATGCAATGCATCAAAGGACACCTTTTCCAAAAAGCCATGAGGCAGAAGTACTAGATGTTTACGTGATTGCAAATATTCTGATTTGGTATTTGCAACTGTAAAAATGTTTTTTCAGAAGTACTAATAGCTTTTCTGACTCCTAAAATGGGATAGTGATTGGACACAGATTCGGTATCTGGCAGGGGCCTGTGGTAGGCGCCCTTCCAGATACTGAATCTGTATGCTATATATCAATATTTTGCGGCAACATTTTCTTTTCAAACATTAAAAGTTACTTATACCTCAAAGGAGGTGGGAACCCATTCTCAAAAGGGGAGGTTTCTTTTGGTAACCCTTCTCCTTTGCATATTAAACAGAAAGTTTGTTGGGGAATTGGCAGTGATCCACGGAAGCACTGTCTCTCAAACAAAAAAAAAATGTTTGTTTTTAAATGGATCCTTTTTTCCTTTATGGAAAATAGGCTACATTTTTTAAATGCTGCTTAATTTAAAAGCGATCACAGACATGGTGACCCCAGCAGGCCACCATTCCTGCAATGGCCTCTAATCACAGTGAATCGCCATTTGCAACTTACCACCTAATATTTCTGAGGTAGGTTGGATTGTGACCCACCTCATTGAGGAATTTTACGAACTGACATATTAGTACATAGGTTGGTTAGTAAAAATCCTTACTGGTCGCAAAAATATTGGTCACAATTTGCTTCTGGCCCCAGATTTCCTACTGTATATTGACACTGGTTAAACATGTGGACATGAACGGGGTGTGAGGTTTAGTCCTCGGAGAAATGAGAAAGCCCCACATATGGAACTGGTGTGTAACGCAAGGTAAAAACTCTCTTGAACACATAGCGAGCTCCCAGTTGTTATGAGAATGTGGGTGAGGCGGCAGTGGGCACAAATTACGCTTCAGACAAAACACTTCATCATTCAGGCCTAGTACTAACTTATTTTTCCATGTAAAGAAAAGGACTTTCTAAGGCATACAATATGAAACTAAGATTAACACATCTGATAAACTGACTGGGGGGAGGAAAATGGCAAAGCATTTTTCTCAGAAGAACGTTGGGTATTACATGTGCTGAGGGTGGCATCTGTGTAAAAACCAAACTTCACAATACTTTTCATCAAATGGTCTCTCCTTTCACCATCACTTCAGAGTATGAATGCTCTTTCTTATCTTTCCCTTCTGACTGTCCACTGCCCACTTTCTGTAAATCACACAGCAAATATTGCATGGACAGCACACTTGAATTCACAGTTTATGTCGGGTCTCTTTTTGGGGGGGTAAGGGTCAGGCATGGCCTACTGGGCCACATCCACGGGGGCTCGGGTCATTTGCCGCTGCTTCTCGGGGTCTGTCCTATCATCACTCTGCATAAATGAGCCAACTACAACCATATCACCACCTGAGTCTCAGTGGTAATGATGGTGAACATTCACCGGCTTCTCATGAGAATGAATGTGGGGATAAAAGAGGCTCAGAAGTCAACAAACACCCAGCAGCGCAATGACATGATTGTTCAGGTCAGTTCTTTTCTCTGAAAGAAAAAAGTATTCTATTACACTATAAAATAAAATACTACTCAGAACAACAAAGTATCATATACCCGCTAGGAGGGTGTGAGGCTAATACAGCAAGCAAAGCTGGCCCTTTCTCACTCTTTCCTCCCCTCCTCCTTTTTCCCACATTCTTGGTGCCCATTAGTGTTGTAAGCAGCAGTTTCCTCTTGCATCTATGGGTCTCTACTTAGGCTATATTAGCAGTTCAGTTTAGTTTCTCGTCTGTCTCTGGGCAGTGGTAGGCCTTGGGTCAGCCTCCCGCATTCACTCGGTGCTCACCGGAAGTATGCTAGACATGGTTGAGTCACACAGCTGCTGCGCTCAGCTCGGGCGGATGCAGATCACGCAGAAGTGTCCTCGAGGCAGCGGCAGAGGCCTGCAGACAGGGGACATTTTCTGGGGTTAATACCATCGGCATCAGGTAGGCCTAGATGTTACAGTGGTCCACTACCGCCTCAGCACTGGTCAGTGCTGATGTCTGTTGCTGGAACCTCCCTGTTATTTAGTAATGAGTCAGTCCTCCTTCCAGGCATAGGTCCCAGGCAGCAACCTGGCAGATTCGGGGTCTTTTGATGCAATAGTGGCTAAGCCCTGTTGGGCGCCATAGGTTGCAGGATTCTTCTTTGGTGGCTGAGAGCACTAGGGCATAATTCGCCCAGTGCCAAAAAGTCACTCGAGCCACACCAATAGGTGCCACAGTGCAACATCAATCCCCTCTTAAAACAGGCAGGCCCACAAGACACACTCCGACAAGTGTCACTATTGCGACCGGGGCGATGTTGGCAGGAAAGGTTCGGGCATCCTTATGGAGCACCAGTAGCGGTGGAGCAGGGGGAGGGTGGGAGAGGGGTTAAAAAAATGGAAGGAAAACCCAAAATTAAACTTACCTGCTGGTCGCTGCTTCTCCTCCATCCTCTTCTTCTTCTATCGACGCAGGAAGCAGGAACAGGAAGCAGCCAGGCTTCCAGACTCCCCTATCTAATCACGATGATGCTGATAGAAGCGTCGTGATTGGTCTGGGTGCCGTGGTTCGGCGCTCAGAAGGGGACTGGGAGCCTGGGCATGTTCTCTACCCAGGCTGTGCAACACAGCCCGGTGGAGAACATGCCAAGAGCGCATGAAGGTTTGGCCGGCCCAAGATGGCTGGTCAAACCGTCATGCGCCATTAGACCGAACCAATTAAGTAAACAAGTACGTTTTCAGTTGCTATCTGAAACTTAACAAATTATCATAAGTCTCAGACTAATGGGCAGAGAGTTCCATAGTTTGGGAGCCAGGTAGGAAAAGGAGCGGCTGCCACCTCTGGCCCTCCTAATTCTTGGAACTGTGAAAAGGCCTAGCTTTGTTGACCTGAGTTCTCTGTTGGCCTTGTAGGGGTTGATAAGGTGATTAAGAATCTGAGGGCAGCTTTATTTTTAGCACGATGAGCTATACAGAATGCCTTAAATTGAATTCTTTTGTTTATTGGCAGTCAGTGCAGTGTGGCAAGCGCTGAGTGAGCTGACTGGAACCTGGGGACACCTAACAACCATTGTGCCACTGCGTTCTGGATGATCTGCAGCTTGTTAGTCACTGAAAGTGGACTGCCTAAAACCAAAGAATTGCCATAATCAAGGCGCGATAGTATGAGTCCCTGTACCACTATTCTTCGTACCTCCATGGGGAGCCATTTGATTGCTTTCCTCAGGGCTCTGAGAGGGCCAAAGAATGTCGCTTCTACTCTGTTCGCTTGGTGGGCCATAGTGAGACAGCTGTCCAGAGTGACGCCCAAACTTTTCGCTTCTGTTTTGGGTGATGGACGATCTCCTAAGGGTGGAGGCCAGGTAAGTTGGTCCCATAAAAATAGTTTGTTTCCAACTACCAAGACCTCTGTTTTCTTCTCATTTAGTTTAAGGCAGCTCGTCGCCATCCAGTTGGTGATGACTGGATGGCTGTCAGGCAAAAACCAGTTGATTAGTCATACTCTGGATACTCTGTGGAGCATACCCTTCTTTGCCAGAGAGAACTTGGAACTGCAATACCAAGTGGATCAACAGCTCCCACTATTATACAAGTACAGCAGATAGAACCGGATTGGGCACGTTTTCCTTTCATTTGTCCTTCTCAGGCTGTCTTCTAGACTCAGCCTTTATCTTGAGTAATGCTCTTTACAGCAGGGTTGTCTCCAGGTTGGAGTAACCACAACAGAGGTGCAAAGAAGTGTGGGCAGTCTCAACCTGATTATCACAGCCACACCTGCCAGTGATCAGGAAGAGACACAAAGGCTGACCCTAATCAAAATACACTTGAACAACAGGAGTCACAGTCTCCCCCTTAACTCCTACCATCCACTAAATGACAGCCTCTAGGAAGATTAATTTACTAGCCCTTCTGCACTCCAAGATCTAAGTGAATTTCTAAGGATAAGCCCTTCTGCTCTTTCCCCATTTCAGTGTCTGGGCTCCCACCCTCCAGTCTCAGGAATGTCAGAAATACACTCTCACTGACTGGGAAAGTAACCTCATCACCATTTCTGCACAGGGACAATATCCAAAATGGAACCTGCAGGCCTGTTACACTCTGGTTCACTCATACCAATATACAGTGTGTCGCTCGCTCATCATAAACCACACAACCATCCATGTGCTCAGGATCTCACACTAGGATTCCAGGTTGATTGATATTAGTGGAAGCTTACACAAGTGGGCCAATAGGCTCCCCCTCCTGTGACACAGGTAACAAAACCTGGTCACGCTAAGATCTCTACAAAACATGATATGATGTCACCGCCTTGCCATACACATGAGCCCATGAAAGGGACAGCAGTCCTCTGCCACTACTGAGGGCATGCTTGATGTGCCCCTCTATGTCCAGGACAAGCCCAGGACCAGGCTCTTATCACATGGCTGACCTAGGCCTTCGAGCACGACACAGGATTCGTTTTAGGCTGGGGAAATCTGATTTTCACAGTTAGGCACGCAGGGCAGGAGACATGATTGCACACAATGCAGGGGGCATTCCTGTCCCAACAGTTCTAATAATAAATTTCTGCTCAAGACAACTTTTTGGTGAGAGAAAGCTTCACGGCCAGTGTATGTGTGAAGAAAATTGGAAGTTATGATACTACAGGTGTCAGATCCTCTTCGAGGGAGCCACAGGGCAAAAAGGGTCTACTGGCTCTCTACTGTGGGGATTGGAGTCATATGCCTCTGATCTGCCGGGGTCCGTCCAACTATGACTTTGCAAACTGGAACATTTACTACACCTTCGGTACTTGACTCTCAGTGGTAGAAATGGCAAGAAGTCATTGGCGTCTCAGGTAGACAACGTGGGGTTGCTCAAGATCAGAACTCAACAATCACTCAGCAGTGCAAAAACTGATTGTTCAATCCAGCGCTGTACTTTAACCCCTTCGCTGCTAGGCCTTTCCCCCACACCCCCCGTGCTAAGCCTTTTTTTTGGCTATTTGGGGTAGTTCGCGCTTAGGCCCCTGTAACTTTTTGACCACATAAGGCAGTGGTTCCCAAACTTTTTTGACCCGTGGCTCCCTTGACCTAATTGGCAGTTGGCCGTGGCTCCCCACCATTTTTTTTACCAGTGGGCGGGTGGGGGGTGAGGTAAGCCCGACCTCGGGAGTACTTCCTGTTGTCTTCCGTAAATTAATTGGGATGCAATGAAGAATGAAGGTATTATAATCATATTTGTAACAAAATAAAAATATAAGTTGTTTATAAAAACTCGCTATTCACAAACTACCAGCACCATTAGTCATTCTCAGAGGTGTTGTAAGCACATCAAGTAGTACCCAAATAGCATCACATCGCAGTAGATGACTTGCACAACTGCTTACAATGGCGAGACAAATGAAAGAACGGTAAAACTCTCACTGGAAACAACCCCTCCTTCAATAAAAACTCAACATTACCCCCAATATGACTTTTGTCCACATAAAGGCCCTTCAAATAAAACAGAATTATACATAATCCTTCTGCTCAGATGAGATGTGTCAACTTCACTAATAGCAGCGAGGTGATTCATAAGCATGTTTGTGACACCTGATTGATTTTGGTCCCCCATCAGTGGATAGAAATTAGTGTCTCATTCAAAATGATTTAGAAATCAGGATACAGGTTGTTACCTACTGCACTTGGTAATATTATGAAATGTAGGAAACCATCACCAGATTCGTCATATGGAGAAAGCACATTTAGCTGCGTACTTTAAGGCTATTCCAAATCACTGACTGCTGCAGGGAACAGTGACGTTTGTGGTGACGAAATGTCCTTATTAAAAATGCAATTACATTCTCTTGTGGATTTTAAATTTAATTTAGCCCAGAGAAAAGGAAAGCGGAGGCTTGGGGTATGACATGGGTTTTTGAGAGTCTGCAGAAGACAGGTTTGTCCATGGGGTGACGGTTTGTTGAGATACATAACGTCTGTGTAGGTAGGGAAAATCTAGTGCTCGCTTCTTTTCCGGGTTATGGATATAGGCCAGGGAAAAAGTATGGGATGTGGAAGAGATGAGGGTGATGCGCGCCCTGCCCCAGGAGAACTTCCTTCCTTCTCCCTGAAAACAACTGGGATGAAGCCGATGAAGGTACTACAATCAATATGCAGTGCAGCATCAGCGAGGCAGCCTGGGCCACTCCTCCCCCTCACCTATGAAGGATCGCTGAACACTGAGGCCCCTTCCAAAGCGCACCTTGGCAAAACTTGCAATCTCCGTCCTAGTCTCAACTCTGCCTGATAAGACATCCTTAAGCGCCCACCTTCTCCCCTGAAACAAGTATCTGGAATTTTTCCAGTGTTTCCCTCCCCTGTGGTGTCTGTCCTTCATCACTGCTGCCCCCGGAACCACCCCCTCAAAAAAAGCTCTTCAAGTGGAGGAATAAAGCCCCAGCAGGATGAACACAATGTGTGTGTGTGTCTGTGCACGTGTGTGTGTGTGCACGTCCCACCTGTCCTCCATATTACCACACCATCACTAAGTCCAAAATATGCCCAGTGATGCCATGTGGGTGCATAGCTGCCAAACCTCCAGACTGCCCATGTGTGACACCTCATTGTCCCCAGTGTGTGTGTGACACTCCACTGCCAAATGAGTTACACCTTCCTGCAAGTAAATCAAAGCAGCAAGCAGCACCCGAGCGCTCTCTGTGAACCTTCCACCATCATATCTAGACACATCACAAAAAATGAACACATGCTCAAAACAAGCCAGGCCCATTGGCACTGCCAATCCCTGTCAACAGTACCAGCCAAATGAGCAACAACAATTATGCTGTGAATAATCAAATTCAAAACTACCTACAGGTTGGAAAAGATGGGATTGTGAACCAAACATCACTAGGATCTGTGAAAGGGCCAGAGGTACCCAGAGTCTCCCAATCCGATCTCTCCTCTTATCCCTCCCCACTGCTCTCATCTGCAGTCTCTCACCACCAGCCACCCACACCTTGCCTCTCTCTGCATCAGAAATCCTCAATCTGCACATCCCAGATGCCGTCTCCTTCCTCCTCACCACTGGTCCTCCACAGCGTCCCGCATGCATCACCTGCATGCACCCATCCACCTCACAACCACCCACCCGCTCTCTCCTCTCCTGCAAGTACCACCTTCTCCTCAGGCTATCAGAATCTCGACATCCATGCACTACTGGACCAGATAGTAAACAGATTTAAGTTCACTTAAGAAGAGGCATTTTAAGCCTTTACAGGACGTAAACGCACCTTAAGATGATATATTTTCATGGCCTCTAAAACTTAGTGCAACCGTTATATGTATAATATATATATAATTAGCCATGCCCCTAACTAGGCTGATTGCAATAAGTCAGCACAGTTAGGCATACAGACTTTCTCAAGGTAATCACAGTCAGTATGAAAAACTTACGGCCTTTGAGAATGTATTCACATTTATTAAACCAGGCCTTCAGGCTTTATCGTTAGTATCAGAAGATCACCGTTTCAGGCAGACCTAAAAAAAAGGTACAAAAACACTAAAATGAGGTCTCCATATGCAAACATGTACAGTAAATTGGCCAGACCTTAGAAAATGAATGTTACTATTAAAAATGGGCTGTCATTTGAGAGCTAAGTAAAAACTGCAGCCAGGCTAATTTTTTCACTGGGGGCGTTTTGGGTGTGTCTGTTGTGAGACGCACCCACACATGCAACATGGACAGTACACACACTATCTATACATGTCCCCTGCAACCTACTTAGAAGCCCTTCTGCAGCTGGCCTTGTATTAAATGGTGAGCTCTATAGACTGCACCTCATAATCCAATGTTAACAGAGCTTACTGTTGGTGACACTCAAATAGGCAGATTCGCCCTACAGCTAAGGTCCAAATGCCAGAGGTCAAAAAGCAAAAACTGAGTTTTCACAGGTTTGAACCCATTTTCCTAACATTATACCAAACCTATCCCATAATTTAAAATACACCATAATTTTAATTCAGATAAAAATTAAATAAAATAATTACACATATATTGTTGTTAAGAATTAATGGCTAACGTTACAAGATGTTGTTCGGAAAAGGTCATTAAGGCAGCACTTCAAGTACTTGATAACTAGTCCACTTACGCTTTTGCCATAGAAAATGATAAGGACTAGAGCATGAACAATCTTTCCACAAAAACGACACACCTGTAACCATCTTGCTACCACATCAGGTGTGGCTATTTGCATCTCCATAATACAGGACCTGAAAATGGTCCTACCTGTCTGTTAAGTGACCCATGTTGTAATGTAAAGAATGTAATATAGATTTTGCAATAGTTTGATGGTTACATAAGTTAAATCTGCTTGCAGAAACCAAATTCGGACCTGTTTCTTAACAGCCGACTTAAACATAGATATGATAATTGTTAGGCCTCCCTTACTCTAAGTAAGGCTAATCAGTTTTCACATGCAGACTGAACTTAAAGTAAATTGCATATTTTACATTCATCAGTTCTTTATGTAGGCGACATAGTCTTGTGAGCAAAGGATGAACGAAATGGAAAAATTATAATTAAACTCACCTACATTTAAATCCATTTCTGATGCTGCCCCGTAATAAACAGTATTTATCCTATGCACGTTTTGAAAAAGGTGATGAACGTGCATGTAAACAGAAAAAAGCAGGGTTCTTTGTTTAAGTAACATTGCCATCTAGTGGTGCAGTTTCAAAATGCACGTACCAAACTGCTGTGTATTTCTATATCCGAGTTACAATGGCTTCCAAACTCTGTGCTTGGTGTGCGGCGCCCCTGGCTAGCCCTGACGGCGCACTGGGGTGCCGCGGCGCACAGATTGGGAACCACTGACATAAGGTATCCACGCCAAATTTGCGTCCTTTTCTTCCAACATCATGGGGATTCTGAAGGTACCTAGGGTTTGTGGAAAAATGGGAATAAAGTGCTGCAAATGAAAGCGTCTGGATTTTTCTCTGCAAATGGTATCAACAAAGGGTTTGTGGGGCTGAAATCACCATTTTCCCAGCTTTTAGGGACTGACAGACTTTTGTCAGAAAACCAACATTTTTACACAGTTTTGGCATTTTACTGGGAAATAGCCTATTTTTGCTATTTTTTGTGCTTTCAACCTTCTTCCAGTTAATGGTAGAAATGGGTATGAAAGCAATAATGGATCCTGGAAAGCTATACATTTTAGAAAATTAGACAAAATTCTGAATTCAGCAAGGGGTCATTTGTGTAGATCCTTAAAGGTTTCTTTATAGAAACTAACAGTTAAATATAGAAAAAAGTGAAAATTAGTTGAAAAAAACAGCCATTTGTGCCAACGTTTTCAACTGTAACTTCTTCTAATTGTGACAGCTGTTTGAAAGCAATATACTGTTACATCCGCTGGACCTTTCTGGTTGTGAGGATATATAGGACTTGTAGGTTCACCAAGAACCCAACGAACCCAGAGCCAAAAACTGAGCAGCGTCTTGCAATGGTTTTTCATTATGTACCGGGTATATAGCAATTAATTTGGGAAAATATATACATGGAAAAATCGGTATGAAAGACACCTATGTATTTCTGAAATTGGAACAAAATATAGAGTTTAGAAACAGTAGATATTTGCACATTTCCGAAATTGTGAGTACCCATACTAGCATGAGAATTATAGGTCATTTTTCAAAAAGACCTATTTTTTACACATTGTCTTTCATTTGGAAGGCAGAAATGCATCGAAAGTCAATAGGCAATAACAGTTGCTCTACAATTCTGTGTTACCCTAAGTCTCCCGATAAAAATGATACCTCACTTGTGTGGGTAGGCCTGGTGCCCGCGACAGGAAACGGCTCAAAACGCAATGTGGACACACTTTATTTTTACAGTGAAAACTGACCCTTTTTCTGCAAAGTGCCTAGCTGTAGATTTTGAACCCTAGCTCTGCCGGCACCTAGGGAAACCTAGCAAACCTATACATTTTTGAATACTAGACACACAGGGGAATTCAGGATGGGGTGACTTGACTGGCTCTCACCAGCTTCTATTACCCAGAATCCACCGCAAACCAAAACATTTGTAAAACAATCCCACATTTTCCTCACATTTCTGTGGTGGAAAGTTCTGAAATCTGCGAGGATCCACAAAATTCCACCCACCCCGCGTTCCCCAAAGTCTTCCAAGAAAAATGGTACCTCACTTGTGTGGGTAGGCCTAGTGCCCGCGACAGGAAACGGCCCAAAACGCAAAGTGGACACACCACATTTTACAGTGAAAACTGACACTATTTTGCAAAGTGCCTAGCTGTAGATTTTGAACCCTAGCTCTGCCGGCACCTAGGGAAACCTAGCAAACTTATACATTTTTGAAAACTAGACACCCAGGGGAATCTAGGATGGGGTGACTTGTCTGGCTCTCACCAGGTTCTGTTACCCAGAGTCACTTGCAAACCTCAAAAGTAGTACAAAAAACAACATTTTTCTCACATTTCTGTGGTGGAAAGTTCTGAAATCTGTGTGGATACACAAAATTCCACCCACCCCGCATTCCCCAAAGTCTTCCGAGAAAAATGGTACCTCACTTGTGTGGGTGGGTCAAGTACCCGCGACAGGCTAGGGCCCAAAACCTATTGAGGCGACATCAAAATTACCTATCACAAAACAACCTGGTTTTGCAAGGGGGGTCCCATGAGTTTTTGGCCCTGGGCTCGGCGGCCATCTAGGGAAACCTACCAAACCCACACAGGTCTGAAAACTAGACACCTGGGGAAGTCCAGCAACGTATGGCTTGCGTGGGCCCCCCAACATTTCCCTACCCAGAATCCCCTGCAAACCTCAAATTTAGCTGAAAAATCACTTTTTTCTCAAATTTCTGTGTGGGAAAGTTCTGGAATCTGCGTGGATCCACAAATTTCCTTCTACACAGCATTCCCCCAGGACTCCCGATAAAAATGGTACCTCACTTGTGTGGGTGGGTCAAGTACCCGTGACAGGCAAGGGCCCAAAACGTATTGAGGAGACATCAAAATGACCTATCACAAAACAACCTGGTTTTGCAAGGGGGGTCCCATGAGTTTTTGGCCCTGGGCTCGGCAGCCATCTAGGGAAACCTACCAAACCCACACATTTCTGAAACCTAGACACCCGGGGGAGTCTAGGTAGGTATTGCTTGCGTGGGTCCCCCAACATTTTCCTACCCAGAATCCCCTGCAAACCTCAAATTTTGTGGAAAAAAATCAATTTTTTCGAACATTTCTGTGTGGGAAAGTTGTAGTATCACTGGCCTGACACAAATTTCCTACCACCCAGCATTCCCCCAGGTCTCCCGATAAAAATGGTACCTCACTTGTGTGGGTAGGCATAGTGGCTGCAACAGGAAATGGCCAAAATCGCACCGTGGAGACTTCAAAATTACCTATAACAAAACTACCTGGTTTTGGGGGGACACCTGGGGTTTTGGCCCCAGGTTCACTGCCATCTAGGGAAACCTACCAAACCCACACATATCTGAATACTAGACACCCTGGGGAGTCCAATGAGGTATGGCTTGCGTGGATTGCCCAACGTTTCCCTACCCAGAATCCCCTGCAAACCTGAAATTAAGCTGAAAAAACAACATTTTCCACATATTTTTGTGTGGAATCACCATGGCGGCACAAATGTCCTACCCCACAGCGTTCTCTTAGTGTCCCGAGTAAAATGATACCTCACTTGTGTGGGTGTCCAATGCAGAATTGGCTAAAAACGTATTTTTAAAAAAATGTAGCGCTTAGAATTCTCTGTGCTATACCCTTATTCCCCATGTTTTGGGCTCTTCCCAGTCACAGGCCCTTGCACCACCCACACAAGTGAGGTATCATTTTACTCGGGAGACTGAGGAGAACGCTGTGGGATAGGACATTTGTGCCGGCACGGTGATTCCACCCAAAAATATGTGGAAAATGTGTTTTTTTCAGATAAATTTGAGGTTTGCAGGGCATTCTGGGTAGGAAAACGTTGGAGGATCCACGCAAGCCATACCTCGCTGGACTCCCCCAGGTGTCTAGTTTTCAGAAATGTGTGGGCTTGGTAGTTTTCCAGGATGGCCGCCGAGCCCGGGGCCAAAAACCCAGGTGATCCCCCTTGCAAAACCAGGTTGTTTTGTGATAGGTAATTTTGATGTCTCCTCAATACGTTTTGGGCCCTTGCCTGTCGCGGGTACTTGACCCACCCACGCGAGTGAGGTATCATTTTTATCGGGAGACCTGGGGGAACGCTGGGTGGTAGGAAATTTGTGGATCCATGTAGATTCCAGAACTTTACCACACAGAAATTTGAGAAAAAAGGGATTTTTTCAGCTAAACTTGAGGTTTGCAAGGCATTCTGGGTGGGAAAACTTTGGGGGACCCACGCAAGTCATACCTCCCTGGACTCCCCCGGGTGTCTAGTTTTCAGAAATGTGTGGGTTTGGTAGGTTTCCCAAGAAGGCCGCCGAGCCGGGGGGCAAAAACCCAGGTGACTCCCCTTGCAAAACCAGGTTGTTTTGTGATAGGTCATTTTGCTGTCTCCTCAATGCGTTTTGGGCCCTTGCCTATCGGGGGTACTTGACCCACCCACGCGAGTGAGGTATCATTTTTATCAAGAGGCCTGGGGGAATGCTGGGTGGTAGGAAATTTGTGGATCCACGTAGATTCCAGAACTTTCCCACACAGAAATTTGAGAAAAAAGTGATTTTTTTCAGCTAAATTTGAGGTTTGCAGGGGATTCTGGGTAGGAAAACGTTGGGGGACCCATGCAAGCCATACCTTCCTGGACTCCCCCAGGTGTCTAGTTTTCAGAAATGTGTGGTTTGGTAGGTTTCCCAAGAAGGCTGCCGAGCCCGGGGCCAAAAACCCAGGTGACTCCCCTTGCAAAACCAGGTTGTTTTGTGATAGGACATTTTGATGTCTCCTCAATACGTTTTGGGCCCTTGCCTGTCGCGTGTACTTGACCCACGCACGCAAGTGAGGTACCATTTTTATCGGGAGACCTGGGGGAACGCTGGGTGGTAGGAAATTTGTGGATCCACATAGATTCCAGAACTTTCCCACACAGAAATTTGAGAAAAAAGTGATTTTTTTCAGCTAAATTTGAGGTTTGCAGGGGATTCTGGGTAGGAAAACGTTGGGGGACCCATGCAAGCCATACCTTCCTGGACTCCCCCAGGTGTCTAGTTTTCAGAAATGTGTGGTTTGGTAGGTTTCCCAAGAAGGCTGCCGAGCCCGGGGCCAAAAACCCAGGTGACTCCCCTTGCAAAACCAGGTTGTTTTGTGATAGGACATTTTGATGTCTCCTCAATACGTTTTGGGCCCTTGCCTGTCGCGTGTACTTGACCCACGCACGCAAGTGAGGTACCATTTTTATCGGGAGACCTGGGGGAACGCTGGGTGGTAGGAAATTTGTGGATCCACATAGATTCCAGAACTTTCCCACACAGAAATTTGAGAAAAAAGAGATTTTTTCATCAAAATTTGAGGTTTGCAGGGGATTCTGGGTAGGAAAATGTTGTGGAACCCACGCAAGCCATACCTCCCTGGACTCCCCTGGGTCTCTAGTTTTCAGAAATGTGTGGGTTGGGTAGGTTTCTCTAGATGGCTGCCGACCCCGGGACCAAAAACTAAGATGCCCCCTATGTATCCGAAAATGACCGGGTTTTGCAAGGGGGTCACATGAGTTTTTGGTCCCGGGCTTGGCAGCCATCTAGGGAAACCTACCAAACCCACACCTTTCTGAAAATTAGAGACCCGGGGGAGTCCAGGAAGGTATGGCTTGCGTGGATCCCCCAACGTTTCTCTACCCAGAATCCCCTGGAAACATCAAATATTGATGAAAAAAATCACTTTTTCCACATATTTTTGTGTGTTGAATCACCATGGCGGGTCAAATGTCCTACCCCACAGCGTTCTCCTTAGTGTCCCGAGTAAAATGATACCTCACTTTTGTGGGTGTCCAATGCAGAATTGGCTAAAAACTTATTTTTTTTTAAATGTAGCGCTTAGAATTCTCTGTGCTATACCCTTATTCCCTATGTTTTGGGCTCTTCCCAGTCACAGGCCCTTGCACCACCCACACAAGTGAGGTATCATTTTACTCGGGAGACTGAGGGGAACGCTGTGGGGTAGGACATTTGTGCCGGCTCAGTGATTCCACCCAAAAATATGTGGAAAATGTGTTTTTTTCACCTAAATTTGAGGTTTGCAGGGCATTCTGGGTGGGAAAATGTTGGGGGACCCACGCAAGCCATACCTCCCTGGACTCCCCTCGTGTCTAGTTTTCAGAAATGTGTGGGTTTCGTCGTTTCCGAAGAAGGCCGCCGAGCCCGAGGCCAAAAACCCAGGTGACCCCCCTTGCAAAACCAGGTTGTTTTGTGATAGGTAATTTTGATGTCTCCTCAATACGTTTTGGGCCCTTGCCTGTCGCGGGTACTTGACCCACCCATTCGAGTGAGGTATCATTTTTATCGGGAGACCTGGGGAACGCTGGGTGGTAGGAAATTTGTGGATCCAAGTAGATTCCAGAACTTTCCCACACAGAAATTTGAGAAAAAAGTGATTTTTTTCAGCTAAATTTGAGGTTTGCAGGGCATTCTGGGTAGGAAATCACAAAACAACCTGGTTTTGCAAGGGGAGTCGCCTGGGTTTTTGGCCCCGGGCTAGGTGGCCTTCTTGGGAAACCTACCAAACCCACACATTTCTGAAACCTAGAGACGCTGGGGAGTCCAGGGAGGTATGGCTTGCATGGGTCCCCCAACGTTTCCTACCCAGAATCCACAGCAAACCTCAAATTTAGCTGAAAAAAATCACTTTTTCTCAAATTTCTGTGTGGGAAAGTTCTGGAATCTACGTGGATCCACAAATTTCCTACCACCCAGTGTTCCCCCAGGTCTCCCGATAAAAATGATACCTCTCTCGCGTGGGTGGGTCAAGTACCCGCGACAGGCAAGGGCCCAAAACGTATTGAGGAGACATCAAAATTACGTATAACAAAACAACCTGGTTTTGCAAGGGGGTCACCTGGGTTTTTGGCCCCGGGCTCGGTGGCCATCTTGGGAAACTACCAAACCCACACATTTCTGGAAACTAGACACCCGGGGGAGTCCAGCGAGGTAATGCTTGTGTGGATCCCCCAACGTTTTCCTACCCAGAATACCCTGCAAACCTCAAATTTAGCTGAAAAAAACACATTTTCCACATATTTGTGGGTGGAATCACTGTGCCGGCACAAATGTCCTACCCCACAGTGTTCCCCTCAGTCTCCCGAGTAAAATGATACCTCACTTGTGTGGGTGGGGCAAAGGCCTGTGACTGGGAAGAGCCCAAAACATAGGGAATAAGGGTATAGCACAGAGAATTCTAAGCGCTACATTTTTTTAAAAATACGTTTTTAGCCAATTCTGCATTGGACACCCACAAAAGTGAGGTATCATTTTACTCGGGACACTAAGGAGAACGCTGTGGGGTAGGACATTTGTGCCGCCATGGTGATTCCACACAAAAATATGTGGAAAATGTGGTTTTTTCACCTAAATTTGAGGTTTCCAGGGGATTCTGGGTAGGGAAACGTTGGGGGATCCACGCAAGCCATACCTCATTGGACTCCCAAGATGTCTAGTTTTCAGAAATGTGTGGGTTTGGTAGGTTTCCCTAGATGGCGGCGAGCCCGGGGCCAAAAACACTAGTGGGCTTTCTGCTCCCGGGGGCAGATCAGGGGCCACTGTCCCATCCGCCCCCTGGGGGGGCAGAAAGACTGTGGCATTTTTGGGGGGAGGTGTGGGTATTGGCATGCCCATTCTGGGCTGACCTCACCCCTGAATTTAAAAAATATTTCCTGAGGCCTAGTGGGCTTTCTGCCCCCCCCCCCTGGGGGCAGATAAGGGGCTATTGCCCCAATATGCCTCCCGGGAGGGGCAGAAAGATTGTGGTAATTGTTTTTGGGGTGGGGGCATTATCATGCCCATTCTGGGCAGCCCCCACCCCTAGATGATAAAAAAAAAAAAAAAATCCCTGGTGCCTAGTGGGCTTTCTGCCCCACCCCCCGGGGCAGATCAGGGGCTACTGCCCCCATCTGCCCCTGGGGGGAGCAGAAAGACTGTTGCATTTTTGGGGGGGCATTGGCCTGCCCATCTTGGGCAGCCCCCACCCCTACATCAATAAAAAAAAATCCCTGGTTTCTAGTGAGCTTTCTGCCCCCTGGGGGGCAGATTGGGGGCTACTGCCCCCGTCTGCCCCCTGGGGGGGCAGAAAGACTGAAATTTCTCTGAGGGGGTGGGGGCATTGCCATGCCCTTTTGGGCAGCCCCCACCCCAACATCAATAAAAAAATCCCTGGTTTCTAGTGAGCTTTCTGCCCCCAGGGGCAGATTGGGGGCTACTGCCCCGTCTGCCCCCTGGGGGCAGAAAGACTGACATTTCTCTGGGGTGGGGGCATTTTCATGCCCATTGTGGGCAGCCCCCACCCCAACATCAATAAAAAAAATCCCTGGTTTCTAGTGAGCTTTCTGCCCCCCCGGGGGCAGATTGGGGGCTGCTGCCCCCGTCTGCCCCCTGGGGGGGCAGAAAGACTGACATTTCTCTGAGGGTGTGGGGGCATTGCCATGCCCTTTCTGGGCAGCCCCTACCCCAACATCAATAAAAAAAATCCCTGGTTTCCAGTGGGCTTTCTGCCCCCGGGGGGGCAGATTGTGGGCTACTGCCCCCATCTGCCCCCCAGGGGGGCAGAAAGACTGCTATGCCCCAAAAATATGGGGGAGCAAAGGCCCTTGCCCAAGGGGCCGCTCCCCTCCCTGGTGCTAGTGGGTGGATCCCTGCTTGGGGATCGCCCTCCTGGGGTGATCCCCAAGCAGGGATCCAATAGGAAGGGTACCATTGGAAAGGGAGATTCTCCCTTTCCAACGATACCTCTCCCATCTTTTTCGGTGCTCGGGGGACTGAGATAGCCCCACATGCACCAAAACTGAGAAACTGAAACTATGGCGCGCTATCGTCATTGCAACGAAATTCAAAAATAGGCCTGGGGAGGTTGGGGAAGCTCTTCCCCACTTCCCCAGGCAAAAAAAAAAGGGAAATCCCTCTGCTGTCTGCAGCAGAGGGATTTTTTGAGCTTGTGCTATGAGCACACTTGAACTTGTGCTCATGACGGAACCATCCCGTCATGAGCATGGAAGGGGTTAAAACCAGAAAAGCACGTCATTACACACAAAAACTAGATACTATATAGTAATAGTGAACAAGCTTAGCTGTATGACAGACTATTGAGAAACAAATATTATGGGGCAAAAATGTTGTGGAAAAATTATTGAACACCAAGATATTGAGACTGTAAAGTGCATAAAGGTAAGCATAGATTTACTATTCTGTACTCCACATCTATGTTCCATGAAAATATGTTTTTTTTGTTGTTTTTTTTTAAACTCTTTTTATTGAAAAAGAAGGCATGGTACATAGATAAAGCAATATCATGCGGACTGACCGTGTACATTACACAATGAAAGATTCCATTGGAACAGACATATCAGCAAAGGAAATTAACAGTTAAATTGTGCAGGTTTTGGTCTCACTTGCGACATCTATTCTGGCTCTCGGGGGCTCACAAATTTCTCCCCGATACACATTCCACTGTCCCCAAATTTGTGTCCATTTGTTTGGGCACCCCCTCGCTTCGTAAATGGGTTTTTCGGTCACCATACACCAGTCCATATCTTTGTCCTAGTCTGCTATTCTCGGCGAGTTCTGAGCTCTCCATAGCCGGGCAATGTTCCTTTTAGCGACCATCAGCCCCAATGTGACCTACATTCGCTCCCTGGAGTTCAAATCGGTAGGGTCCCAAATGTTCAACAAGGCCAACTTGTTACAGCGAATCTGTTGCCCCAGCACCTCCTCCATCCGGTGTGCCACCCGCTCCCAATAACTCTGAATCACTGCGTACTCCCAGAGTGTATGAATGAAAGATCCCTCCTCTCCACACTATCGCACACAACCACCATCCAGGGTGTAACCCATACTAACCATCAGGGGCCCTGACAAGTAGGATATATGGAGAAGCTTTAGCTGCACCAGGCGGAGCCGGGAGGAGATGGCCACTTCCCGAAGGGAGGCCACCGCTGCCTGCCACTCCTCATCATCTAGACCAGCCACATCGTGGACCCATTTGGCTCTCAAGCGGGTCAGGGGAGCAGCCATGTTGTTTATGAGCTTTTTATAGATAAGGGATATGGCCTTCTCCGGTAAGTCGCCATCTAGGATCCTGTCTTCGAGTGGGGAGGACTCAGGGAGTACACTGCCCCTAGGAAGTGCCGCCAGCAGGGCATGCCTAATTTGGAGATACCTAGAATATTCAGACTGGGTTAACTCGTATTCCTGCTGCAACCTGGGGAAAAGGTACCACCTCCCCCGACTTCCATAAATCACCCACCTTGGAGATACCTATAAGGTCCCATTTATCAAAGCCTTTCGAACGGATCAGCCTACCCAATCGTTTGCAGTGCCAGAGCGGCGTGGCCTGTGTGTGTTTGCCCTCCCAGCCCAGACTCCTGGTAGCCACCCTCCACACGTGGACCGCGTGTCCAGTCGAGCCGGTCAGCGCAGGCCTCAAAGATCATCCATATAAAGCACCCTCGAAGCCGCCCCCCGGGAGGAGCCACCTGTCCATCTGAAAAGCCGGTCACCCTGCGGTCTATACATGCATTGATTAATGGCTACGAGTTGCGAAGCCCAGTAGTACCGCTTGAGGTCCGGAAGCCCGATACCCCCGTCAAACCATACTAGCGTGAGTTTGTGTGTCGCAATACGGGGTGGTTTATCCTCCCACATAAGGTCTCGAACAGTACAGTCGAGTTCCTTAAAATACGAGGTGGCGACAGGGAGTGGGGTGTTCTGCAGTACATACAGAAGTCAGGGAAGGGACATCATCTTGAATAGGGCTGCGCGCCCCAAGAGGGTCAATGGAAGCGATTTCCAATGGTGGACGTCTGATTTGAAACGCACTAGAGGTGGCACGAGGTTATTATTGTGAAAGCTGGTTAAGTCTTTAGAGACCCGGATCCCCAAGTATTTAAAGCTGTTGGCTGCCTCTGCTAGTTGGCAGCCCCGAGGGAGTCGAGGCCTTTTGCCGTAAAGGACATAAAGCACCGATTTAGACCAATTTATCGTGTACCCCGCGAACCTACCAAACACACTGAATATGTCTAGGACAACGTTGAGGGAGGCTGCCGGGGAGGCCAGGTATAGCAAAATGGATCACTGACAGAATATCGAGGAGCAAAATATCGACCTGCCAAAATATCGATGACAAAATATAGAATGCCAGAATATCGACTTCCTATCTACAAACAGGTAAGTACAAAAATATCGAATCCAAAATATCGTTGTAAATAATATAGGAGGTCATTACGATGGCGGACGGAAAAAAAAACGACCGCCATGGTAGCGGGAAAACACCGCCCGCCGCTACCGCGGGAAAACCGACGGCTAGATTAGGATCCCCAGCGGTAAAACCCCAACCGCGGCGGAAAGGAGACCCGAGAATCCGCCATACGCCTGCGGAAAGGGCCCAAACCCGTCCGCGGCGGTCGGAGTCGCAGCGGAAACAGGCCAAACGCCCGCAACCACAGCGGAGACACCGCCATCAAAATTATGATATTCCCGACATCCCCGCGGTGCAGTGCGCTGTTTCCGACAGCCGCGGTCGACAACAGTGAAGAATCAGTGAGACGGCGGAAGCGCCATAGCCGAGCCACCACTGCGGACGCTCCGTCAAAAAAATGGCGGTCGCTAGAAAACACACAACATGGCCACAAAGTGCACCAACCATACAAGGCATGCACCCAAAAATAGCTAACACAGCCCAAAGACACACCCCCATGTGAAACTCCAAAACTACAAATCCCAGGTACACACACACAGCACACCTGCAACCAATACCCCATCCTGACACACCCACAGACACCAGTATAAATCCAGCCCCCAACAGACCACAATCCTTTGCAAAACTCCACAACTGAGGGGACATCCACCACAGATAACAGGAGAGGCAAATCTGCACAACACACACATCACCACCACCATCACCACTTCCACACCTGCACCTCTAACACCTTTGCACAGCACACACCATACACATCACAACCACCACTACCACACCCAAACCTGCACCCTAAACACCTTGACACATCACACACCATGTCACCACAGAGAATGCCCAAATTCACTGAGAGTGAGTTGAGGGTCATGGTCGATGAGATAATCAGGGTAGAACCACAATTGTTTGGTAACCAGGTCCAACAGACACCACTAGCAACAACGTCGCAAATGTGGAGAAGGATAGTAGAGAAGATCAATGCAGTAGGGACCGTGCCACGCAATAGAGATGAAGTCATGAAGAGGTGGCACGATCTGATAGCAGTGGTCAAAAAGAGGAGAGCCAAGAACCATGAGCTGGCTCAGAGGACAGGCAGTGGCCCTCCCGTTCCACTCAAAACATTCACTGAATGGGAGGAGAAGGTGCTTGGCATTCTACATCCAGAGAGTCTCTCAGGAATACCCGGGGGAGTGGAGGCTGGTAAGTACAAACAAATACCTAACATCACACAAATGTACTGTCTTGCCCTATTACAAAATAATACCTCCTAGGTACAAATTCATTCATGTGCACAACACTCCCCCAACACATCTCTCACAGATACAACAGACACTCCCCTGAAGCCCCCAAAGGTAGTTAGCAACATCACCATGGGTACATGTGTACATGCTGCCAGCACTACAACTCCCACCAGGCCCCCTTGTCCCACAGCTGAGCAGGATGTAGCCCTCCCCCACCCAGAAGCATGCCTCAGCCATTGTGTGCTGCACCCTCACCTAACAGGTAGGTAGCCATCTTTACCGGGAGGTGGGTGTGTGTATGGGAGGCCTGCACTACAACTCCCACCAGGCCCCTTGGCCCACAGCTGAGCAGGATGGAGCACTGCCCCCACCCAGAAGCATGCCTCAGCCATTGTGTGCTACACCCTCACCTAACAGGTAGGTAGCCATCTTTACCGTGAGGTGGGTGGGTGTTTGGGAGGCTGCACTACAACTCCCACCAGGCCCCCTTGGCCCACAGCTGAGCAGGATGGAGCACTGCCCCCACCCAGAAGCATGCCTCAGCCATTGTGTGCTGCACCCTCACCTAACAGGTAGGTAGCCATCTTCACTGGGAGGTGGGTGGGTGTTTGGGAGGCCTGCACTACAACTCCCACCAGGCCCCCTTGGCCCACAGCTGAGCAGGATGGAGCACTGCCCCCACCCAGAAGCATGCCTCAGCCATTGTGTGCTACACCCTCACCTAACAGGTAGGTAGCCATCTTTACCGGGAGGTGGGTGGGTGTTTGGGAGGCCTGCACTACAACTCCCACCAGGCCCCCTTGGCCCACAGCTGAGCAGGATGGAGCACTGCCCCCACCCAGAAGCATGCCTCAGCCATTGTGTGCTGCACCCTCACCTAACAGGTAGGTAGCCATCTTTACCGGGAGGTGGGTGGGTGTTTGGGAGGCCTGCACTACAACTCCCACCAGGCCCCTTGGCCCACAGCTGAGCAGGATGGAGCACTAGTCCCACTCATAGGCATGTGACGTCTGTGCAGCCGCACATGACACCATGCCACTTAGTCCACAGTCACCAACACAAATAATGCAAAACAGTTGTGTTGTAGTCACCATGTACAAGTCTCTGTTCAAAATTGACCCACATTGTGTACACTGTGCCAGGCATCACACACTGCAACACTAACAACGATCATGCTGCCCTGCAGCAGTGTCTGGCCGTTTGTATGGCAAAGTGCAAATCACCCATGTCATACCACAGTGTTGCAATGTAAACAGTGGAAGTGCAGTGCACCCAAAAACTACACTGCAGCTGGGACTCACAATGCTAAACTAAGCAGAACCCAAATGTCCTGCAACACACCCAGCTACCACAGTGCTGCACTGAATTGCAGAACAGCACCTTGTCTGAATTAAATTGTCAAAGATGTCTTGTTTGGACCACCAATGTGTGTATGCATTGACAATGTTCACATCTCACACTGTCTGTCTGAACAGTGCTGGTATAGTCTGGCCCCAAAACCATACATTGTCTGCACAGGGCTGAGTACATCTCACACACACACCACTGTTGACCACAACATGTCAGTGTATGGATGCCCTGGAACAACTGCTACACCAGTACTGGGCTCATGTTCTCAGGTCCACAAATACCATGAAACCATGACAGTGTGGAAATGTATGCTGGGTGAGATCTACACCCTGCTGTATGTCACCACTGTGCTACGAGACCATACCCCTTGCCCAATTGTGCCTTCAAATGTCGGGGGAGTGAACCCCACAGCCAGATAGCTGGGACAACAGTGATGGGGGCTATACCCCATGACCAAATGTAATCTGAAATCAATGGGTACAAAAAGCCACACACACATCATGCTCACCACACGCACATTCCATCCAAAGATTTCTACCAAGTCACATAGCCATGTCATTGCTCACCTTCGCCTCAAACGGCAGTTAGCCATCTACATAGTGAGACGGTGCAGTGTGTTTGGCTATCCATCCCACAAAATGCAACATGCATGCTATCCCACCACTATGGAGGATGGGACACTACACCCCCAATAAGAAGCATGTGGCAGGCAATGTATGCTACCCACCCAACTCACAGGTAGGTAACCGCATCTCACAGGTCGGGGTGTGTGGGGCTGGGAAGCTTTCACAACAACTCACACGGGCCCACCTGACCGCCAGCACACAAGACCCATCACTTCCTGGCACCAACATGCATGTGTCAGTCATTGCAATGTACACTGCAAAAGAACTGGCATGTGGACATATCATGCTGACTTGTCCCAGACTGGACCAAGATGGAAGCCCTCATCCTACACACACGGAGAGGTCTCACAAATACAAGGAAAACACAGCAAACACAACATATCTACAGCCACAACATGCAGCCAGATATGCATTTATAAAAACATGTTGGCATAGGACACCAGGCCTCTCAATGCACAACTGCACACCCAGATAGCATTGGCAACTATAGTGTGCACACACCTAAGAAAATGAAACTGTGACAGCAACCAAAGTGTGAATGACTGAAACACATGTCGATGGAACTCCGAGCACAACCATGCACACCACTACATGCCATCTGACAGTAGCAGTGGACCAGACCACCTAGGATCTAATTAAAGCAAACTTAAGCATGTCTGGAATTGCAAATACAGTAATCTACACCACATTGAAAAGGTATGCATGAAACTACAATGCTCACTCACTGTGCAAAGAGAACCGCTACAAGGGCTCTACAAGTGACACATACGCGTAAATGGATGACATATGATTGATCAATAACAGGATGCCAACATGAGACTGTCAATGTCAAAAAATTATATTGTGCATGTCATGTCTTGACAACTCCCAATATGGACAAGTAATGTATGTACCACAACAGCTTGTAATGCATCACTGGATGTCGGTCAATGCTAATTTGTACAGTGAACAACTGCTGGATGTACAAACAGTTGATGTAACACTGCTAACACAAACTTTGATGGGTGCAACACAATGACCATTTCTCATCTGACCCACAGGTGACCTAGAACTCACTGCAGAGGATGACACCACCCTGCAGAGCCAGTCCCCCCCCGGAACAGAGACAACTGGATGAGGACTCCTGGATACATTGGATGAGGAGCTCCACGCTGGCCCATCTGGGGTGGCAGGTCTCAACCAGTCCCAGGCACCCATTGTCCCCCCAACCACATCAGCTGCAGCCCCTGACCATCCTCTGACAGCTGCTGTCACGGCCTGTGTGTCAACTACCACCACCACCACCACAGCTGGCCGCAACACCCTCCCTGCCCCAGGGGTTGAGCAGCCCACAACATCGACTGTGGAGGCCAGGGAGAGGATGCAGCGGGCCAATGTGAGGACCGGACAGGACCGTGGCAGCAGTGCAGCTGGTCGGGACAGGCTCATGCAGAGGGGGACTGATCCTGGGACGGAAGCCCTGGGCCACATCGACAGAGTCCTTGGGGCATACCAACAGGCCCAGGGACGAATGGGCCGGTTAGAGGAAGAATTTCGGGAGCACCTCCTGCTGCTGAGGTCCATGGACACACGCATGGGACAGATTGTGGACCTCTTGGGGCAGCTAGTGGCGGTTCTGAGGGACAGGCAAGCGCAACATTCTACCCCTCTGCCTCCCCCCGTTGGGCAGCAGGATGACACTACATCATCCTCCCCTGCGTCCACAGAGGGGGGTGAGTCCTCAGACACCACTGCCCCTGCAGCAGTGGCCCCTCCAGTGAAGCGCAAGAGGGGCCGTCCACGGAAAGGCCAGGGAGACTCACGTGCCCAAGCACATGCCAAACGCTAGTCCCCGAACCAGCCATGATGGCAGACCACTGCACCACTGCATTGACCTTTGGACTATCCTTCACCACACTGCCATGTGAATGGCATCCATCTGTTGGTCTGGGTCTCCACATCATTGTGGGGACTACTCAAATATCACATTTACCATGACTGTCAACTCACTTCTTCAATTCCCCCTTCACATTTTCTCCACCCTTGCATGTCACAGTTGTAAATAAATACACCTTACACACATGTTGTTGTGTCTGCTCCATCTGTAATACAGGATGTGCAACCTTCACCGTGTAGGACATGGTCCAGGGGAATGGACTGTAGGTAACAAGTGAGATGCTGAAGGGACCTAGGGAAAACCGCAGAACAAGAGTCACTTGTATGGGTGTGGCATTGCACACATCACACAACACTTGTCAACAAGGTACTCAGATCTACAAACTTTACACAGAGCAACAGTCACCATAGAGACAATCTGTATCACACTAACCAATCACACATACATTGGCAGGCAGCAATGAGTCAACACCAAGCTGCAGTCAGCAAGCCCACATACACCCACACAGCAGCAGCAACACCATCAGACCATTTCGTCCCTTCTACATCGTCACACACCTTCAAGTGAAGTAGCGGGTGATGAGCTGTCGACGCATGTCGACCCCTTCCTCCTCTCCACTGCCCTCGTCACTGGATCCGGCTTGATTTGCAGGCGGTGGCCTTGGCTGCTCATCATCGTCATCCAGGATCAGGGGAATTGCCTTGCGAATGGCCAGGTTGTGGAGCATGCAGCATGCCACCACTATCTGACACACCTTCCCTGGCGAGTACATAAGGGCCCCCCAGTACGGTCCAGGCACCGAAATCTTGATTTCAGGAGACCAAATGTCCGTTCTATCACACGCCGTGTCCTCCCATGGGCATCATTGTATCGCACATCAGCTGGCGTGACGGGGTTCCGCAATGGGCTCAGCAACCACGGGCGGTTTGGATATGCCGAGTCACCTGGGTGTGAGAGACACAGATTAAACTTGCAGTCCCAAAATCCAACACAACACATGTCACACACACACACCACTCTAATCCACTATGCATACTCACCCACAAGCCATGCACGCTCAGGAAGCAGATTGGCCATCAACTGAGGAACGATGCTGCTGCGCAGGATGTGGGCATCATGGGCTGAACCGGGAAACTTGGCACACATGTGTGAGATGATCATGTCCGCCAGGCACACCACTTGTACATTTACCGAGTGTGAATGCTTCCTATTGCGGTAAACCTGTTCACGTGCCTGTGGTGGCACAAGCCCAACATGTGTGCAATCAATTGCACCAATGACATGGGGGATATGTCCAAGGGCATAGTAATCGCCCTTCACAGCCACCAACTCAGGCCCCCTGGGAAAATGGATATATCTGTCTTTGTACAGCATCATGGCCGACAGGACATCCCTCCGCACCATGCTGAACATCGGCTGTGACATCCCGCCTGCACTTGCGACCGTGTGCTGGAATGAGCCCGTTGCAAAGAAATGCAGGCATGCCATCACCTTAGATGTTGCGGTGAAAGCTGTTGGATATGTCCGACGTGGCTGCAGGTGGGGCTCCAACATGGCACATAGGTTCTGCATGGTTTGTCGGTCCAGCCTGAATTTGCGGATTATCTCCTCATTCTCCATGTCTGCCAGGACTGTGAACGGACGATGGATATTGGGCCTCCTCCTCCTAGGACAGATCACAGTGCACAGATGTCAATGCAGAAGACCATGGAATGTGCATCACATCAATTTCTTCTACAGACACATTCCCAAGTCTTACAACATGCACCATTAACCGACAGGGCACTTCACAAGTAGGTTCACATCAGGCACACTACTCGTACACCTGTCCCCTTACCAGCAGCAATTATCTGTGCACCCCTCCGGCTCATTCGCATGCACAGTGTGATATACTAACAGATATGGGTGCATACCTGTGAGTATGACCCCCAGCATATGTTAATAATTGCAATACTACCCGAACACACCATGTTGCTGGCCCTGATACACCTCCCAACACAGGTTGCACATGGCACACATTAACTGCACACTGACCACTGGCTGAGCGTGGGGGACACGTGTGTGCATGTGCATTGGACAAGGTGCCAGTTGCTGAGGCCCCTAGTCCAGTCAATGAGACGACATTGTGCGTTACATTGCACACACAGACAGTGTCCATTATCTCCATATGCTATGCAACACATTTACTGGACAGTCTACATTTCATTACACAGCACATGTGACATGTGCGAGTGTATGTGCCCATGCAATGTATTGGCGACCCATATATAGTATGTGTTGGTGACGTGGAGTGACATGTCCCTTTTGTGCATTTGCCCTCATGAAGACCCTTCAATTGTTGAGACCCTGGGCACTGTACATGTTGGCCTATGCAGAGAGCTGGAGGACACGTTAGGTGCAGCACAGCTACTCCACAACTCTATTAACGCTCACTCCAGGCACTGTCTGGCAGACATATGGCGGTGCCTACCGCCTGGCCACTGAGGTGTGGCACCGCCCATAACCCATGCACGATCGCGGGAGACACCGCCAGATATGTATGTGACAATTGCGGTCACCATGCACCGCTACCCAAATCACGGTCACTCCAGGCACTGTCTGCCAGACATATGGCGGTGCCTACCACCTGGCCACTGAGGTGTGGCACCGCCCATAACCCATGCACGATCACGGGAGACACCGCCAGATATGTATGTGACAATAGCGGTCACCATGCACCGCTACCCAAATCACGGTCACTCCAGGCACTGTCTGCCAGACATATGGCGGTGCCTACCGCCTGGCCACTGAGGTGTGGCACCGCCCATAACCCATGCACAATCGCGGGAGACACCGCCAGATATGTATGTGACAATAGCGGTCACCATGCACCGCTACCCAAATCACGGTCACTCCAGGCACTGTCTGCCAGACATATGGCGGTGCCTACCGCCTGGCCACTGAGGTGTGGCACCGCCCATAACCCATGCACGATCGCGGGAGACACCGCCAGATATGTATGTGACAATAGCGGTCACCATGCACCGCTACCCAACTCACGGTCACTCCAGGCACTGTCTGCCAGACATATGGCGGTGCCTACTGCCTGGCCACTGAGGTGTGGCACTGCCCATAACCCATGCACGATCGTGGGAGACACCGCCAGATATGTATGTGACAATAGCGATCACCATGCACCGCTACCCAAATCACGGTCACTCCAGGCACTGTCTGCCAGACATATGGCGGTGCCTACCGCCTGGCCACTGAGGTGTGGCACTGCCCATAACCCATGCACGATCGCGGGAGACACCGCCAGATATGTATGTGACAATAGCGGTCACCATGCACCGCTACCCAATTCACGGTCACTGCAGGCACTGTCTGGCAGACATATGGCGGTGCCTACCGCCTGGCCCCTGTGGTGTGTCACCGGCATGGACCATACCCCTGCAGCCAATGGGAAGCAGCCTCGCGGTAGCCTGATGCGAGTTTGAAAATCGCGGTAGGCGTGCACCACCCCCGCGGAGGCGGTCACTGGAGGCATTCAAAAGATGCACCACCGCGGCAGCGCGCACATGCATCCTACGGTGTGTCACCGGCATGGACCATGCCCCTGCAGCCAATGGGAAGCAGACTCGCGGTAGCCTGATGCGAGTTTGAAAATCACGGTAGGCGTGCACCACCCCTGCGGAGGCGGTCACTGGAGGCATTCAAAAGATGCACCACCGCAGTAGCGCGCACATGCGTCCTACGGTGTGTCACCAGCATGGACCATGCCCCTGCAGCCAATGGGAAGCAGACTCGCGGTAACCTGATGCGAGTTTGAAAATCGCGGTAGGCGTGCACCACCCCCGCGGAGGCGGTCACTGGAGGCATTCAAAAGATGCACCACCGCGGTAGCGCGCACATGCATCCTACGGTGTGTCACCGGCATGGACCATGCCCCTGCAGCCAATGGGAAGCAGACTCGCGGTAGCCTGATGCGAGTTTGAAAATCACGGTAGGCGTGCACCACCCCCGCGGAGGCGGTCACTGGAGGCATTCGAAAGATGCACCACCGCGGTAGCGCGCACATGCATCCTACGGTGTGTCACCGGCATGGACCATGCCCCTGCAGCCAATGGGAAGCAGACTCGCGGTAGCCTGATGCGAGTTTGAAAATCACGGTAGGCGTGCACCACCCCGCGGAGGCGGTCACTGGAGGCATTCAAAAGATGCACCACCGCGGTAGCGCGCACATGCATCCTACGGTGTGTCACCGGCATGGACCATGCCCCTGCAGCCAATGGGAAGCAGACTCGCGGTAGCCTGATGCGAGTTTGAAAATCACGGTAGGCGTGCACCACCCCCGCGGAGGCGGTCACTGGAGGCATTCAAAAGATGCACCACCGCGGTAGCGCGCACATGCATCCTACGGTGTGTCACCGGCATGGACCATGCCCCTGCAGCCAATGGGAAGCAGACTCGCGGTAGCCTGATGCGAGTTTGAAAATCACGGTAGGCGTGCACCACCCCGCGGAGGCGGTCACTGGAGGCATTCAAAAGATGCACCACCGCGGTAGCGCGCACATGCGCCCTACGGTGTGTCACCGGCATGGACCATGCCCCTGCAGCCAATGGGAAGCAGACTCACGGTAACCTGATGCGAGTTTGAAAATCGCGGGAGGCGTGCACTGCCACCGCGGAAGCGGACATTGGAGGCATTCAAAAGATGCACCACCGCGGTAGCGCGCACATGCGTCCTACGGTGTGTCACCGACATGGACCATGCCCCTGCAGCCAATGGGAAGCAGACTCGCGGTAGCCTGATGCGAGTTTGAAAATCGCGGTAGGCGTGCACCGCCACCGCGGAGGCGGACATTGGATGTATTTGAATGAGGCAGACCTGGTACACCAATTGCAGCACCCTGGGACCACTGACACAGCCCCAGGGGCCTATATATGTGTGGGAGGGCGCACCACATTCCCACAGCTACCAGGGACTGCTGACTGACAACCCTCCACCTGCTGCTGCTGCCTCAAGGGACTGCTGGCTGCCACCCTGCACCTGCTGCTGCTGCCTCAAGGGACTGCTGGCTGCCACCCTCCACCTGCTGCCTCAAGGGACTGCTGGCTGCCAACCTCCACCTGCTGCCTCAAGGGACTGCTGGCTGCCACCCTGCACCTGCTGCCTCAAGGGACTGCTGGCTGCCACCCTGCACCTGCTGCCTCAAGGGACTGCTGGCTGCCACCCTGCACCTGCTGCCTCAAGGGACTGCTGGCTGCCACCCTGCACCTGCTGCTGCTGCTGCTGCCTCAAGGGACTGCTGACTGCCACCCTCAACATGCTGCTGCTGCCACATGTCCATTGTGATGTCGAGGACTCAGAAAATCCGTGCCAGTCCCTTCACCAGTGAGGAGCTTGGGGTCCTGGTAGACGGGGTGCTTGCACAGTACCCAAGGCTTTATGGCGGCCCTAATGTCGTGGTAAGTCTCCCAGACTGTGAGTGAGAGTGCAGGGTGTGCACACGTGGGGTGGAGGTGCTTCGGTATGTGTCAGTGGTTGTGGGGCTCTGACATGCACTGCCTATCATGTTTACTACAGCGGGAAGGGCTTGGTGGGATCTTTCACACGTTACCCTGCATGCCTATCCTGAGTAGAGGGACATGTCCTGTAGTGTCAGCCATACAGTGCAGCTGCATTTTGGTGATGCAGGAGTCTGGCCAGTTAGCGTTTGTGTGAATGGCTGTGTTGCTCCCAATTAACCCACTCAGTGTCAGTCGACCTGCCCTGCACAGTCCCCACCGAATGCCACATGTCCACATCACTGCATGTACAGTGTGTACCATGTGTGTTTGGCTCACGCCTCTTCATCTAAGTCCCATCTCTGCCATGTAGATTGCACAGGAGCAGGCGTGGGGGAAGGGTGTGTGTATGACAGTTGTTGTCACTCTATGTGAGTTCCAAGACACAGTGAGGCTTTCACAGGGCTAGGACACTTAGGTCTGCGCAGTGTTGGACACAGTGAGTCCAACAACATGACACATGTTTTGCTATCTTCTCTATGTGTAGTTGTAGGTAACTGCAGACAGTAGCTGCAGGCAGACTACACGTTGCTTGCTGTGTTGGTATCCTGCATGTGAATGGGATGTGGAGGTACTGTGTCCACCATCGAACATGCATGCCTGTACGTCTGATTGACCAATGACATTGCATCATGTTCAGAGCAATTGTTGGCTATGTGACAGTTGTAGCTGGAGTTTTGGATGAGTCACTGTCGTGCTACTGCATTTTCGTTGTGTTGTTATTGTGCACTGTGTCACTGGAACATCACCCCTCTTGTTTCCCATGCCTGCAGCTGAAGGTCCACCAGCGTAAAGCCATGTGGAGGGCCATTGCCTCCAGAGTCCGGGATCTGGGTGTGTCAAACCGAAGGCGCACCCACTGTCATAAAAGGTGGGACGACATCTGCCGGCTGAGCAAGAACGTGGCCGAGATGACGCTGGGGCTGCTCCCTCGGACTGGCAGGTTGGCTAGGCGCAGCATGACACCACTAATGGCCCGCATCCTGGCTGTCACACAACCTGAGCTGGACAGACGACTGAGGGAGCATCAGCAGCGAGCCAGGGGTGAGTATGTGTTGCAGGCTGCCTTTGGCTGGGAGTGGGTGCATGTGTCTACAGAGTGTGCAAATTGTCAGCTGTGTGACGTTGGTTGTGTGGTGCAATGTTTTGTGAGTGGCCTCTGTGCTGGGTGTATGTGCCAAGCTTTTGCACAAACTGCGCTTCATGAAGTGAGTTTTAGCACTGTGCATCTCTCTTACATTTGGAGTTGTGGCCTTCAGGTACCTTCTGCTGTGGGGTAGTGTGTGAATTCTGATGGATGGTAATGCCAGTGTTCCAACTGTGAATGCGTTTCAATGAATGCGTGCAATTCCAGACCTCAGATGTCTGCCAGTCAGACATCTGAGGCCAATGTGCAACAGTAGATGTGCCCATGGACTCGATATGGTGGATGGCATGTGTGCAGGGTCATTGTGGGCTGGTATGTTGTAGTCTGTGTGGTCCCCTACTGCTCCACACATGTAGGTGATGTGCACCATGTCGTGGTGTTCATCCTTGCCAACATCGGGACAGTGTGTGTGCACAGGCCATTTTGGGGCTGTGTCTGATGTGAGCCAACTGCAGGATGGTGTGCTGTGTGAATCACCTGGGGCACTTATGGCAGGACGTGTGGCGGACATGCACCGTTGTGTCGAAATTTGGGTGTCAAGATATATGTGTGCACAGGGTGGCATGCAATGTGCTGCACACCTCTTTCTAGGATGCAGATGTATTGGCACGTGTTAGTTCTGTTGATGCCACTCATCTCACAGTACTTCTCTCTCCTATGCAGCAGCTCCCGTATGTGCAGAGGGAGAGGGGACGGACACCAGTGGTGAGGCTTCCACTGCAACAGCCGCACCGGAGCTGACTGACACAGATGTGACCAGCGCCGAGGAGGGGGACAGGAGTCTGCTAGAGGATTCACAGCTGGAGACACAAAGCTCTACCTCATCTGACGCCAGCGGTGACACATCCATGTTGGGGGTACAGGGAACGGGGACTCTGCCTCCTCTTCCGCCACACAGCGTCCAGTGCCCAGCCTCCCTTCAACCTCCACTGGTGCTGCCCGTGTCCGCACGAGTAGGAAGGGAAGAGTCACCTTCACCCCAGGCACAGCTGCCCCAGCCCATGTCAGCCCTGCTGCCCTCAGTGCAGAAGCAGTCGAGCTATTGCGCCAGCTGTGTGTGGGGCAGACAGCACTTCTCAATGCCTTCCAAGAGCACGACAAAAAGTTGGGGCAGGTTATAGCTTTCATGGAGGGCTTACATTCCGACGTGGGTGGGTTACACCGCACTGTGCAGTCCTTGTCATCAACTGTGACAGCAGCCCTGCAACAGGCACATAGTCAGGGAGCGGCTCCCAGCACTCGGTCCGGCCCCGTGTCACTGTGCACCTCTGACAACAGTGACAATGCCCAACAGACCCCAACGTCCTGATACAGAACCCGCAGCACACAGGAGCAGCAGCAACCCAAGCGTACTAGGGCACAGACACCATCCCCACATAAGAGTAAGGCCACCCCAGAGCGCAGAGAGAAAAGCCCATCAAGCGACAGCAAGGGCCACAAAGCAAAGAAAAAAGCATCAGGGTCACAGGCCTCACCTTCCTCCCCTGCCAAAGACTCCCCTGTCCCAAAGACGTCTCGCAGAGGCAAAAAGACAGTTTCCACACCCACTGAGAAGGTGTTGCCTGCAAACATTACACAGGATGAGGGCCCCATGGATAATCCATCCTTGACCTCCACTCCCATCCCAAGCCCTGTGAAGCCAGCACGGGAGGACACTGTAGGGGGCAAAGCTGGTGGACAGAGGGAGGCAGGGCGGCGGCAAACACCAGGCAAGCGCACAGCGGGTTCCAGCATGTCCCCAGAGGGGGGTCACCTTCCACACCAGAATCAGCTTTGGTGTTGGGGTCACCTGTTGTGTCTGCCCCAGTTCCCCTCAATCCCCTGACAGGGAAGCCTTTCAGGATCCCCAAGAAGTGGAGAGGCACCCCTTCACAATCTCCGGCACACACTGTGTCTCACCAGGGCATGAGTCCACCTCCCCGGGCCACCACCCCACCTGGTCCAAGCAGCCCCCAGCTACCACATGCACAGTTGGCTCTTCCACAGTTGTTACTCCCACTGCCCAGGGTAGTCCGCCAACAGACCCCAACACACAGTCAGCTCCAAGTCCGACAGACAGCCCCATCTGAGTGGTGGTCACCCTCACACACCTGTCTGTCCACAGGGGTGCGTGTGATGCCCATTGTCAGACCCATTACTCTGTTGCTGTGCATGGCATGTTAGAGTTGCATACATTCCCTGTGTAGCTTCTGATGTAACTACTCTGCACATTGTACTTGCCTTGTGTTTCACTGCTGTGTGCCCCCTGCCTGTGCAGCTTCTCATGGACTCACTCTGCACTTTGTCCTGCCCACTGGCCTTGTTGTTCACTGCTGTGTGCCCCCTGCCTGTGCAGCTTCTCATGGACTTAATCTGCACATTGTACTGGCCACTGGCATTGCTGTTCACTGCTGTGTGCCCCCTGCCTGTGCAGCTTCTCATGTACCTCACCTGCACTGTGTCCTGGCCACTGGCCTTGTTGTTCGCTGATGTTTGCCACTTGCCTGTGCAGCTTCTCATGGACTCACTCTGCACATTGGTCTGGCCACTGGCCTTGCTGTTCACTGCTGTGTGCCCCCTGCCTGTGCAGCTTCTCATGGACTTAATCTGCACATTGTACTGGCCACTGGCATTGCTGTTCACTGCTGTGTGCCACTTGCCTGTGCAGCTTCTCATGGACTCACTCTGCACTTTGTCCTGCCCACTGTCCTTGTTGTTCACTGCTGTGTGCCCCCTGCCTGTGCAGCTTCTCATGGACTTAATCTGCACATTGTACTGGCCACTGGCATTGCTGTTCACTGCTGTGTGCCCCTGCCTGTGCAGCTGCTCATGTACCTCACCTGCACTGTGTCCTGGCCACTGGCCTTGCTGTTCACTGCTGTTTGCCCCTTGCCTGTGCAGCTTCTCATGTACCTCACCTGCACTGTGTCCTGGCCACTGGCCTTGTTGTTCACTGCTGTTTGCCACTTGCCTGTGCAGCTTCTCATGGACTCACTCTGCACTTTGTCCTGCCCACTGGCCTTGTTGTTCACTGCTGTGTGCCCCCTGCCTGTGCAGCTTCTCATGGACTTAATCTGCACATTGTACTGGCCACTGGCATTGCTGTTCACTGCTGTGTGCCCCTGCCTGTGCAGCTTCTCATGTACCTCACCTGCACTGTGTCCTGGCCACTGGCCTTGCTGTTCACTGCTGTGTGCCCCCTGCCTGTGCAGCTTCTCATGGACTCACTCTGCACATTGGACTGGCCACTGGCCTTGCTGTTCACTGCTGTGTGCCCCCTGCCTGTGCAGCTTCTCATGGACTCACTCTGCACATTGGACTGGCCACTGGCCTTGCTGTTCACTGCTGTGTGCCCCCTGCCTGTGCAGCTTCTCATGGACTCACTCTGCACATTGGTCTGGCCACTGGCCTTGCTGTCACTGCTGTGTGCCCCCTGCCTGTGCAGCTTCTCATGGACTTAATCTGCACATTGTACTGGCCACTGGCCTTGCTGTTCACTGCTGTGTGCCCCCTGCCTGTGCAGCTTCTCATAGACTCACTCTGCACATTGGACTGGCCACTGGCCTTGCTGTTCACTGCTGTGTGCCCCCTGCCTGTGCAGCTTCTTATGGACTTAATCTGCACATTGTACTGGCCACTGGCCTTGTTGTTCACTGCTGTTTGCCCCTTGCCTGTGCAGCTTCTCATGTACCTCACCTGCACATTGTACTGGCAACTGGCCTTGTTGTTCACTGCTGTTTGCCCCTTGCCTGTGCAGCTTCTCATGTACCTCACCTGCACTGTGTCCTGACCACTGGCCTTGTTGTTCACTGCTGTGTGCCCCCTGCCTGTGCAGCTTTTCATGTAAATACTGTGCATATTGAAATGCCCACTGGCTTTGCTGTTGCCCAAATTTGTTGTGTCAATATGCAAATTGTGAATAAACACAGTTGGTCCTGCAGTGAGTTGTGTCAGTGTCCTTCCTGAATAAAGTTGTTTCTGTGTGTGCATGGTTTACTGTGTCACAGGCTCAGTATGCCACTTCGACATTGCCAATGGGTTGTGTCACATTTCATTTTTTTGCAGGGGTGGGAGGCACTTCATTTCTACATGACTGTGATACTTATGGGTGCAGTGCAGGTGGTTGGCAATGAGGTCTTGTAGTCATCTTCCTTCTTGGCTCATGTTATCTGTGGTGGACACATGTCAGGTTTGTGGGCAATGGCAGCACAGGGTGGGTGTTTGGGCACAGGCTTACAGGCAAGCAGGCCAGGGTCATGGGGTCTGTGTGAGCTTCCTTTCTGTGTGCCAATCAGTGTCGGTGTATGGTCATCTTGTGGTGATGAGTTATCCAGGTCCCATGGCTTACTTCCAATGTGTGCACTTGGGTGGTGGAGAAGTGTATGGTGTGAAGGGGGTGACTTTGTTGTGACTGTGGATGTGTGTGCACATGCATTGTCAACTACTGCCATGTGTGACCCTGGTGTGGTGTGCCTGTATGTGTACTTGTTGTTGTGGGAGGAGGTATGTGTGACATATCCTACTTGTGCTTGGCTGTCATGTAGTGTGTCACTGGGCCCTGTGTGTTGTGCAGCAGACGTTGTCTTGTCCAGTGTTTGGATGCCTATGTGTGGCTGGTCAGTGTTTGTGTTCAGGGCCTTCCTTACATCCCTGTGCCTATACATGGGTGTCCTTGCTGTCTACAGGAGTTGTAGCATTGGGGTGACCGTGGTTTGTGTTGACTGACTGTGTCAGCCATGTGTGCTGTGATGGGCTGTGTGTGTTCTCACATGTGTCTTGTCTTGCATGTGCTTCACACATGCTTGATGGTTGTGTCACTGCCCTTCCATTTGTGGGCACCTCACTTTGGCTTTCCTATATGTTGTCCTCCATTACTGCTGGCATGTGGTGTGTGTATGTAGCTGTGAGTCAGGGTGGTGTGTGTGTGTGTGACTTGTCAGGTAGTGTGTGCAGTGAAGTGTTTGGTCCTCATCTGTGTGTGTGTACATTTTGTGCCTGGCCTCAGTGTTCTTGGCTTGTGTGTGAGGTTGTTGTGGTGTGTGTGTGTTGGCTGGGGCCTGGGCGTCTGTGCTACGTGTTCCTTTGCAAAGGGTCCTGCTGTGGCTGTATATGCAGTTGTTGGGACGTGGGGCATGGTGTGGCTGTAGTTGTGTTGTTGTTGTGTCCCTTCAGGGAGGTAGCTGGTGTGTTGTGGATGGAGTTGTGGCTCTGTGCAATTTGTACGGTGCCCTTGGCATGCGCTGGCCCTGTGCTCTGCGTTGTGTGCATGGTTTCATGCACACTGACCGCGGCGGTGACGTGACCGGGACATTTGTTCATGAATGCGGTACATGGGTGGGCAGTATGTGGCGCGATGTTTTTGTGACGGGTGGGACATGTGTGTGTGCAGTGATGGCTGTGTGCCTGTCCCCACAGGGGTGTGTGATGTTCCCATGCGATGTTTTCCCCCCCTGGAGCTGTGTATTGTGTTACTTGCACTGTTGTGTCTGTACGTACCTGCGGAGGCGTCCGCGGCGGTGGATAACTTGCAGGTGGTGGATCATGTACAGCACCGGGAAGGCGTGTAGGGCAGGATCCATCGTGGTGTGTCCCGGGTGTTTCTTTTCTGTCTCCGCTGTGATGTCTCCGCCGTCTTTCGCTGTGCGGTTTCTCCATCGCGGTGCGCTGCCCTGTTTCCGGCATCGTGATATCTTCGGCGTACGGGACGTCATTCCGCACGGCGGTGTGTGGTGATTGGCTCACTCCGCCGCGGTGGCGGGCGCTGTTCGATGGCGGTCGGCGTCACACCGCGGCGAACGGTAAATGCCTATGTTTTCCCATCCTAATATGGCGGGCGTGAAGAGCGCTGCTGGCGTGCGGTAAAAGGCATTTTTCCGCACCGCCGCCACCGCGGTCGTGCCTCCGCCCGCCATCGTAATGGGCCCCATAGTTTGTTAAAATATCGAATTTTTTAAATGTCTTAAAAGTAATGTAAAATAATAAAATAATAAATATAATTAAGTAAAACATACTTAAAAATACTTAAATAACCTTAAAATTAATAAATAATTAATGTAAATTAAAAAAAATAAACATGCATTTTTATTTTTTAATACATATATATGTTAACTTAATATTATTAAAAAATATTCAATATTTTTAGTGTTGGATAGCGGGAGGGTAAAATTTACTATTCCCACTCCAGTGATTGCAACAGTAGGGAAAGCGTTGGATAGCGGGAGGGTAAAAATTACTATTCCCACTCCAGTGAGTGCAACAGTAGGGAAAGCGTTGGATAGCGGGAGGGTAAAAATTACTATGCCCACTCCAGTGAGTGCAAAAGTAAAGAAAGCGTTGGATAGCGGGAGGGTAAAAATGACTATTCCCACTCCAGTGAGTGCAACAGTAGGGAAAGCATTGGATAGCGTAGGGGTAAAGATTACTATTCCCACTCCAGAGAGTGCAACAGTAGGGAAAGCGTTGGATAGCATAGGGGTAAAAATTACTATTCCCACTCCAGAGAGTGCAACAGTAGGGAAAGCGTTGGATAGCGGAGGGGTAAAAATTACTATTCCCACTCCAGAGAGTGCAACAGTAGGGAAAGCGTTGGATAGCGGAGGGGTACACATTACTATTCCCACTCCAGTGAGTACAACAGTAGGGAAAGCGTTGGATAGCGTAGGGGTAAAAATGACTATTTCCACTCCAGTGAGTGCAACAGTAGGGAAAGCGTTGGATAGCGTAGGGGTAAAAATTACTATTCCCACTCCAGAGAGTGCAACAGTAGGGAAAGTGTTGGATAGCGGGAGGGTAAAAATTACTATTCCCCCTCCAGTGAGTACAACAGTAGGGAAAGTAATGATTTAATAATTAAATATATATAAATTAATTATCAATACCAATAAAAATGTATTAAAAATTAATTCCCAATGACAAATTATTTAATAATTAATTAATTATAAATACCAATAAGTATTAATTATTAAAAATTAATTACCTATTAATAATTAATTAACCACAAATTATTTTTCAATACCAAAAATTAATAAGTAATTCAAAATGTTTACCAATTAATAATTAATTAACAATAAATTAATAATCAATACACAAAAATATTTTCAATAATTATTTAATTACAATTAAATTACTTCCCACCCTATTCCCCTATAAACCCACAACCCGCTCTGAATAATAAATTAATACAATTAATATAATTATCAATTAAAAAATTAATAAAAATTAATTACCAATTAATAAAAATTAATTACCAATTAATAATTAATTAACAATGAATTATTTATCAATACCAATAAATAAAATTAAATAATTACTAAATTACAATTAAATTACTTCCCACCCTATTCCCCTATAAACCCACAACCCGCTACAGAGCTAAAACGCAAAATTAAATTAAAAATAATTAATAATTCCTAAAAATTAATATTTAATTTACTATAATTAAATTACTTCCCACCCTATTCCCCTATAAACCCACAACCCGCTACGGAATTAAATTACGCAAAAATTAAATAACATAAAATTCATTACTTAAAAAAATTAAAACATACATTACAAAAATAATACATACTTTTAACACATATACTAACACTTAAAACACTATAAAAAATTCGATATTTTTAACAACTATATTATGACTGTCGTTATTATGACAATCGATATTTCTTACCTGAATTTCGATATTCTGCACCACTATATTTTGGCAATTCGATATTCTGTCCATGCTATATAAAAAACTCGATATTTTGGCAATTCGATATTAAAAATTCGATATTATGTCTGTTCACCTAGCAAAATATCATCCGCATACAGTGATATGCGGTCCTCCCAACCTGACATCCATTTGAGGCCCCTGATGACGGGGTTCTGCCGGATCCATGTCGCCAAAGGCTCTAAGACCAAGGCGAAGAGAAGTGGCGACAAGGGGACTTCCTATTGTTGACAACTACTTGAGCAAGAGGTTGATGATATAAAAGGCGCACCCAGTTAAGAAATTCAGGCCCAAAACCCAATTTGTGGAGCACTGCGAACATGTAAGACCATTCGATGGTGTCGAATGCTGAAGCCGCATCCAGGGACACCACGGCAGCATCCTCCCTAATCGTGTCAACCCGGGACAGCACACCATGGACCCTACGCAAGTTGAGGGAGGTATTTCTAGCGGGCATAAATCCCGACTGGTCCGGATGGACCAAGCGGGTTAGGACCCTGAGCAAGCGAGTGGCAAGCAGCTTAGCCAATATTTTCGCTTCACAATTAAGCAGCGAGATGGGCCTATAGGATGAGCACTTGTTGGGCCTATAGGATGAGCACTTGTTGGCTGGCTTACCCCCTTTATGAATGACTACGATGTTGGCAAGTCTTTGATCCTCTGGAAGGATACCTACAGTCTTACTTTCACGATACATTGCGGTGAGATAAGGTGCAGTCTTGCTTGCCGTGAGTTTAAATAATTCAATGGGCAGACCTCTGGGGCCCGACGCTTTCCCCCCCCCGCAGGTCATGAATGGCCTTTTCAACCTCCGTGACTGTTATGTCAAGTTCGAGATCGGAGCACTCTTCCTTGGTAAGTAAGGGCATCGAGATATCACGCAGAAGGGAGGAAGCCTCTTCCTCCGTGTGTGTCGTGTGGGATGTGTAAAGCGACTGATAGTTCCGGCCAACGTCGTCCGCTATGTCTTGTGGTGCAGTGAGGTGAGACTGTGAGTCCGTTTCTATCTGAACCACGACGCGCTGAGCCCTATCCCTGCGGTCTAGCCAAGCCAACAACTTGCCCGCCTTATCGCCTACGTCGTAGATTCTGCTGAGCGTCGCCCTGTGGTGCGTCTTGGCGGCCTCTGTAGCTAGGTCGGAGAATTCCTTAATTTTAATGCGCAGTTTCTGACGCGCCTCCGCCGTGTCCTGTAATCGGACTGCGGCCTCCAAGACCAAGATTTCCCCCTCCAAACACGCCATAGCAGCTCTCCTCTCTTTGCGTTGTCCGGCAATCTGGGCCAAGACCACCCCGCGTATAACGACCTTGTATGTCTCCCAAAGAGTATTCGCCGAGTCAACTGACCCTTCGTTTTCCTGAAAGTACAGCTCCGACTCACTCAAGACCCTGTCCCTGATGGGGGGAGACATGAGGTACCAGGAATTGATCGGTGCCACACGGCCTATTGTGGGCTCGCCCACCTCTAGACGACACAGCATGGGTGAATGATTAGAGATCCCCCTAGCCAGATGTTGTATGTCTCTGACGGAGTGAAGGTGATGTGCTAACGTCAACACGTAATCAATACGGGACATACTACGATGAGGCCCAGAAAAAGGTGTACTGGAGTTCAGTTGGATGCATGCTCCTCCAGACATCCACCAAGCCCATTGCGCCCAGAAAGCTATGAATCCGCCTACGGGAGGGCAGTAGGGCCCTCTGGGGCCACCGGTCGAGGGAGTCAGAGACAACAGAATTAAAATCTCCCCCGATCAACAATCTACCGTCCGGTAATTCCAGAAGGAGATCACCGAGGTCAGAGAAGGCCTGAGTGTGTAAGCCCGGTGGTATGTAGACAGAAACAAGATTGAGTGTGCACCACTCCAAAGTCCCAGAGACCGCTACAAATCTAACCAGTGAGAACAAAAAACAAGGGAACCCTACTCACGGGGAGCCTGGGTAAGTAAGTTAATATGGAAACAATGGCTCCTGTGGAATAATAATACAGTATTTCTGATGCAATTCTGCACAATGGCAATATACAGGGTTAGTAGGATGTCAAAAAGAAAGCTGGCCACTGACACTGAGGGAATGGTCAATGTGAAAAATGTTTTCGTTTATATAATAAATAAATGAAATAAACAATATATACATAGGGCTTGAGAATCACAATATGATTATACAACAAACAATGATTACAAATAGTGAACGGTGTCCCAGTGAAAAAAACATTGGAACCTAAACTAATAGTGACATAATACGTGACATATGTACAAGGTTTCACTTGAAAACATTTTTTGGACAATTAACAAAGGCGAACTATTATTAAACACTTATGATTGTATAAAGTGTTGTCCAATTGATTTTGAATTATTTAATGGTCGCCAAAATGTTTTCAAGTGAAACCTTGTACATATGTCACGTATTATGTCACTATTAGTTTAGGTTCCAATGTTTTTTTCACTGGGACACCGTTCACTATTTGTAATCATTGTTTGTTGTATAATCATATTGTGATTCTCAAGCCCTATGTATATATTGTTTATTTCATTTATTTATTATATAAACGAAAAAAAATTCACATTGACTATTCCCTCAGTGTCAGTGGCCAGCTTTCTTTTGACATCCTACTAACCCTGTATATTGCCATTGTGCAGAATTGCATCAGAAATACTGTATTATTACTCCACAGGAGCCATTGTTTCCCCATTAACAAATCTAACCAGGGCATCAGTGCGGACCAGGTCGACAGTCATGGGGAGCAATTTACGGACCAGTATACCCACACCCCGGGAACCAGAACCGAAAGCCGAGTGGGCCACCAGCTGGAAACCCCAACGTGACAAGGCCTTGCAGGCGTTCCCGAGCAGGTGGGTCTCCTGTAGGAGCACAACATCAGGAGAGTGACGCTTTAAAAATTGGAGAACCACACCCCGCTTGATCTTGTCACCCAGCCCGTTGACATTCCACGACATCAACTTGAGCTCTTGCCTAATCGTCGTGCCCATCACTCCTATCTAGGGGTATGCGTAGTCGCGGAGTGAACCTCCCAGAAAGGTCCCGGGGAGGGGACACTCTCATAGACCATGGTCTCTTCACAAATAGATGTACCAGAAGCATGGAACCTGTTTCCGCTTGTACCTGAAGCCAGTCAAATACGCCATACCTAAACAACAAATAAATTAAAATACAAATTGAAACAATCCCCCCCCAACCCCAACAAAAACCCGGACAACACTCACCGGAACCCCCCTCCCTGCCTCCCTGCATGGCGGTGTCAGAACCTCCCGCCCACCCAAACTTGCAGAGTGCCTATCGCCGACCCTTCACAACTTGTAGGTGCGTGTAGCCAACCGGGCACCCGTATCTGGAAAATAAGCAACTGTTAAACACACATTATAAGCGAAGATAGTCAGGAAGCACCGGGAAAACCCAATAAGGCATGATGTGTCCAGCACAGTGGGATCTGGGAGTCCCGGAAGAGCACATTGTAGTCCTCTTTGGAAAGGTCCCACAACAGGTCACATATCCGTTACATAGATTGACTCCCCAAAGGGGGCCGATACTCTGACCCAGACTCTCAGCCATCGAACACATCCATCACCATGAGAAAATAAGCATACAGACCAGCTGTTAGGACCCTCCCGTCGCCGTTCCGTGCTCCTCAGTCGGGGTGCTCTTGCCGGAGCCCCCAGTGTCTTCCCCCACTCTCACTCTCCGAGGGTGATTGTTCTTCCGACCAGCCGTGCGCCATCCATCCAACCAGTCCCAAGCCTCCTCAGGAGTGGTAAAGAACCAGGTTTTCTCCTCAGACTCCACCCTCAGCTTGGCCGGGAAGAGCATAGCGTATTTCACCTCTTTGTCACGAAGTGCTTTTTTCACATCTAGAAAGCTGCGTCGTTGTCGCTGCACCTTGAGGGTGAAGTCCGGGGAAAAAGGTGATACGACTGTTCTGATATTCCACCGGGGGCACCGCTCGAGCAGATTGCAGAATGACATCTCTGTCCCGGAGATTAAAGATTCTGGCCAACAAGGGCCGCGGGGGGCCCCGGGCTTCGGCCGGCCACCTGGCACTCAATGCACCCTTTCAACAGAAAAGAAGTTGGAGAGCCCTTTCGGCTTGAGATGGGTGGTGATCAAGTCCTCTACGAACAGGTCTACCGACGGCTCCTCCACCTGCTCCGGCACCCCCAGTATGCGGACGTTGTTGCGCCGAGAGCGTCCCTCATAGTCGCCCAATTGCGCTTCTAGTTTGGCGGTGTGGGCCTGCATATCGTCCATTCTGCGCTGCAATTCGGAGGTGTCTTCGACCAGGGAACTTGCTTTGATCTCTACATCCTTTAAGCGCGAGTTCATCGAGCGCATATCCGCCCGGATAAGGGATACCTCCGTGGAACTGAGTCTATACGCGATTCCAACGACGTGCGTACGGTTGTAATGGCTTTGAGGAGGTCCTGTAGCGTCGGGACCTTCCTCTTCTCACCAGGCTGCTGTTTCTCCTGCGCGGCAGGTCCCTCCTTCGGGCTCACCCCGGGGCCCCGGTCCCAAGCGAATTTGTTTAACTTGGCCTGAACTGCCGCTTTGGAGCTGCGACCCCCGGCCATGGCGTAGACAGTGTCAACCGTGGGGGCCCGATCGAGTCGCCAACCAGGCTGATGGCCTGGCTAGTCACTACGGGCCAGAGGCACTGTTGTATGGGCACCAGTGGCGAGCCAGGTAAATGCCTCTCTAGGGGCAGGGTAGCAAGTCCCTCACCGGCCAGCAGACCAACCAGGGCGATCCTCTGAGGCGGTCGGCAAATCCACGGGTCCACGGAGGCGCCGGAGCCCAGCACCCCCTCTCAGCATCACCTCGTAGACTGCCCGAGTCCAAGATGGCGGCGACGCAGATAAATCCTGGTCTCATCCACTCAAGGGGTGTCAAAATCCCCACTGTTCACCGCGTATGGCTACCCCTGTGCCGTTGCACAGTCACTAAGCAGGGCCGGGGCCGGCAAGAAAAGTGTTGGGCGCGTAGGCGAAGGAACCCAGGGGAGGGGCCGCGTCACCACAGCCGGTTCTTCCCACCTGTACCGGGCGGCGCCCAAAGTCAATTTCGCTCACCTCAGGTCAATAAAGGCCAGCTTCTCGTCTCGGGGCACCACAGGCGGCGTCTGGATCACTCCTCCAGCGCCGCAGGGCAGTCCGCGACCCCTGCCCGTGATCCCCGCCACCCAGCGCGGCCAAGGGCACCCCAGCGGCCGAGGCCAGGCAGGGCAGCTCACGACGTCTCCAGGCTCCACCGCGTTCAGCACCCAGCGGTGTGCCCCGTGTCTTGGGCAGCTTCTCAGGGCCCCTGCCCGTTGCCGATCGTGCGCTGCGCCGCCGGGGTACAAAGACTTCACTGTCCCGCTATGCGGGAACCGCGGCCGCGGCTCCGGGTAATTCGCCCTGTGTGGGGAGCGGCCGCTCCACATGGCCGTGAAGTGCGTCAGGCGGCCGAACTCCGGGTCCGTCGGTCGGAGGCAGCTGGGACCCAGCTCGCTAGACTCGCGGAGTGTTCCGGTGTCTGTCGGTACTTAGTTGTGCCAGTTGTCAGATCAGTTAAAGACGGATTTAGGCATAGAAGGGCGCGCTCGGACGGAGCCGCCTTAGAAAGCTGCCATTGCTCTCGGCGGTTGGTCACGCCCCCCAAAGATATGTTTAATCAATATATATATAAGGGGAGTTAAGTATAGTAAACCTATGCTTGCCTATATAAACTTACCTTCACAGCATTTTAGTCCTCAATATTTTTGCCATGATATTTTGGCAATACTATATTCTGTAGTTGATATTCTGGTGGAATACAAACAGGCACAGTTTAGTTACTGGGCGCTGGGGCTACCACACTTTTGTCTACTATCTGCTCCTTCTCTAATATAGGTGGTTCTCTCCAGTGGGTAAAAATGTCTCTTTGGGCATGAATCAAGATGGAGGTGCAGGTTACCCCCTTTGTGTATACTTACTGCAGTTAGTTTATCACTGTTCTTATTAGTCTTTGGCATCTCACCATGATACAGATCACTGAAGCATAGGCTGAGGCCTGTATCCAGCCAATGACAGTACTCCACCTCTCTACCACTTCTGGGAGAGAACTTTCTTCCCAAGCACTTATGGTCTCCTTCCGCTCTGCTAAAGTTGTGGGACAGCAGCAGGAGCAGACCTCTGAGGCCCATCAACCAAGAATTTCAGATAACCTGAAATTGTGGTGGCCCCACTTGGTTGGTCTGGCCATGGTCACCCTCCGACACATTTCTGAACACGGGTCATGATGTAAAGGAACAAGGGGACAGAACCAGTCTCTGGAAGACCACTCAAAGAGGGTGATGCCCACCAATGCCTGGGGCACTGGCAGACCCCACCAGCACTGAAGACATACTGCTTTTGGGTCTTCCTGGATAGCCACACCTTCTGCAAGGTTGGCAGGCTCCTTCCCTCTCCCAGCACACAGGTTTGCTTCTTGGCAACTCAGGTCAAATGAACAGCTTCTTCTAGCAAGGCAAGACTTCATGTGATGTCCCCTGACTTCTAGGAAGCTGGCTGTCAGGAAGACACCAGCTCCGATTGCACAGCAGTTCTCTAAATACAATGCAGAGCACTTCTTATCTAGGTCACAGAGAAGTTGGAACTGGAGCATCAAGAGGGTCTGTGGCTCCTATGTTTCTACAATAAAAGCAGGCAGGAGAAGTTGTCCTCCTTTCAAGTATCCTTTTGGACACAGCCTTTGTGGAGAGTGTTACTTCTCACAGCAGGGTAGTCCCCAGCCTGTAGCACCCACAACAAAGGCACAAAGGTGTGAGCTTTCTCCACCTGGCTGTCATCAGCCACATTGAACAGTGATCAGAGGAAAGATAAAAGGCTAGTTTGACTAAAGGAGGTCTATTTCAACTTGAACATCTAGGAATGCAGTCCCACACTTCACCCCCACTATATACAGATAGGAGTTTTACATGAAGACTAACCAGCAACAGACCTAATAGAATTTCTAAAGGAGCCTTGTCTCCTCTCTTCCCACTTCAGTGTCGAAGACCTCTCCCTCCAGCTTAAGGAATGTCAGCAATACACTTTCACTGTCTGAGACAATAACCTCACCTCCAACTTGTGCACAAGGCCAGGCCAGGGCATACAAAATGGATCCCACAGGCCTCCATGACTCTGGTTCTCTGGTATATACAATTCATGAGGCATGAGGGCCACATACACAAACATGCACAGCAATAAGATATGGGTTCGCGTGTAGAAGAACTTTACACAAATGGGTCAGTAGGCCTCTATTCAAGTGACACAGATAAAAAAGTCTGGTCACAACTATGGATGCACAAAACATGTTACACCATCACCACTCTATGTAGTTACCCACGACAGGGACATTCCACTGCCAGTGCAATTATTGCACACTTGGTGCAGCTCTCAAGTTCATAGCACAGGTGCAGGACCCCACACATGTCAAGGGACAGGCCAATGAGTCTACTCACACACTAGATTAGTGTGAGGCTAGGGCCAAAATCAAAAACCAGGATGCCAGATACTTGCAGTCGGGCACTTTATGGCTGGGCAACATGACTGTACACCATGGAGGGGATATTCTCGTACTGACAACAGGTGACCCAAGAAGCAGGATGTTTGCAAATTATATTTGCATAATAAAAATTAGATATATGCCTAAAACTGAACAGGGTTCTAGTAAAGTGTGAGGTTTTTGGCGAACAAAGAAGTTGAAAGCCCTTTCATCTCAGAACACTGACACTAGTGAGTAAAGGGAACAAAACACTAACTTATGGATCTGGGAAAACAGGGAAAGGGAGTGAGAGGGAAAACCTGGATTGGAACTTGCTTGCACAATGGATGCTTCATGGGCTGTGAACTAGACAGGGTAACCTTGGTGGCAGACGAATGGTAAATTACTGAACCTGAAGCCAGAAGCTGTACTGACACAGTTGTTGTTGTCTGATTGCCTGGGGCTAGCAGGGATGCACAAAAGTAAGTGGCCTATGTATGTCAAAAACCCCTTATTAGAAATCGATAAATGTGATCTCTTTATGAACCCTGATAGTAATATGCCCCATGATAAAACAACTATTAGACAGGAACTCCTTAACCATCTTGCGGCAAAAAAGAGTGGAGGTTGAATCAAAAAAGGGATTGATGCCATTTTTCCTTCCCTTATGCACCGCCCTCAACATTGAGTCGTACTTGTTAAGGGTGCCCAGACATCATAGGTATCACCTCAAAAGGTTCAGGCTTGGCCTGGCCAATTTTTTGGTGGCATAACCCTCTAACGAGGATAGCACAAAAAACCTGGTACCTTGCCCATGTGACTCTATTACTCCTCAATTGCAACTTCACATGTTGTTCTTTTGTTGCCTATACCGGGATCAGAGATCTCAATTTTTAATTCCTCTCTTAAAATCACTTAATTTTAAACAGTGTAAACCAGCCATGTTTTATTTTCAATTGCTGCTAACTCTTCAAGTCTGTTTTATGGTGTACAGTTATCTTGCTGCTGTGGTGAAAGCTAGAAAGAGGGTGGGCAAGTAAATATGTCTTGATCATGTTTGTCTCTCTTGTTACTTTTTATATTCTTAGTGATCACATTTTAATAATTTTAATTGCATTTTATATTTATGATTGTCTGGGGACTAAGTATCTGATTCAATGATGATCTGATTCATGTGTTTGAATGATTGTATTTTGGGATTCTGCATTAGTTATGACATCTAATTGTACTTTTTAAAATATATTTGTGTTTTGCTATTATGGTTCAATTTAACTGAATAAAGCTCATATTGACTGACTGACTACTGAACCAGCTGTCAGATAAGAATGCTACAGGTTAATACACTACAGGTCAGCCACAGACAGAGTGCAAGAGAGACTCTTCTTTGTCAGAGCATAAAAGAACCTCAGGCTTACTGGTATCGGCAGTTGATGTTGCTTTGTTGAGACCAGGCAGATCAGGATCCCAGAATGGGAACTCCAGAGTGCCACCATAACCATGCCAGAAAGTTGCCGTGGAGGTAAGAATGAGATAGGAGACCCAAAGGTATCAAGCACAACAACAAGCACAAAAAAAGAGGGGAATAGACATAATCCTGAATATGAAGCACCAGAAAAAGAACAAAACATCCATTGTGAGAGACGCATAAATGGGTGTGAATGAGTACGTAAAGGCACAAAAACTAATGACTCATTGCCAGGCATAGAGTACATGTCAGAGTGAACCCTAATACTGGCTCCACCGCTTATGTCACGTAAATGCACTAAGAACCAGAAGGTGAGTGCACAAGTGCATCAGTCTGTTCAGCAGTTCAAGTCTCTTCAGGTTCCATTGCCCCGTTCTCCACAGTCTCCAGCCCCGACAAGCCCTACATCTGATCCCATGTCTATATCGAGCCTGAACCCTAACAGAAGGATATGTCCAGAAAATAAACCCAGGTCAGAAGTGTGGATATCCATGGTGAATTTTTCACTCTAAAATGATGGTGACATATGGTGGATGACAGTCACACAACTTGCTCTTAGGCTTTCAGGTAAAGGACTATAATAACTCTAATGTGAGGCTATGCTATGTAAATTGATTGTATTCCAATTTCTAAAGGCTTTTTGACACTGAGCATCATAATAAGAATGATTGCAGGAAAGTGGATTATCATTTGGGGTAGACAAGTATCTGCCTCAAAGGATAAGCTCACCATCTGCTCGATGTCACACAAATTAACTAAATAAATCTGTGCTCAATCCCCGGTCACGAGACACAAAGCAGTAAGGCTTAAGTCAAAGGCAATTGTGAAGTATTTAAGTAGTAGAAAAAGTCACACAAGCAGAAAAAAAATCCACAATAAACATAAAGAGAACAACTATATGAGTAAAATAAAATTAAAATTAAAAGAAATCCAATAAGTGACATCAGAGATATGAATTTTCAAATGTTTAAGTGAAAATTTCATCAAGAAAAAGAAAGCGCCCAATGTAAGTCAATGAACGCAGTAGACCGGGACCAAGGTGCAAGTTCAAACCAACTGTGAAGGAGACTAGGTCAGATGCATTAAATCGACTGGTCCCAATGAAAGTCTCAAAGCAGAAAGAGACTTTGTTAGTTTTCAGAATAACATTTTTGAAATTTCTTCTAAGTCCCAATGCAGAAACTGACTTTGTCGCTTTTTGCGAATAAATATCTTCCAAGGGCAGGCCACCACTAAAACCTTTACCACTGCCGTGGAATCAAAGGCCGAAAACTTGGGGTAGGTTGGTCCCACTGGAGCGTTGGAAATTTCTTGCTGAAACTTTTCTAAGTACCAACGTTAAATGGGTCTTAGTACATTTTTCTGAGCTGCTGGGAGCCTTGAGTGGGGCGAAGCTAAAATTGAGTCTGACACCGAGGAACTGCCAGTCAGATACTTTCTCCAGCATGCTCGATGGAACTGTTGACCAACAGCAAACTCCAGTCTGAGACCAGTTGCCACTGGTCAGTTGGACATTTCAATGAAAAGCTTTTTGCAGCTTGTTGTGTCCCTTTAGTCACACTGGAGGTCAGCCAACTGATCATTAGAGTCAATTTCTCTGTACTGGGTAGTAGAGAGAGCAGGGCCAATCCTTCCGGGCTCCTCTGTGGTCACAGACAGTGGGTCCAATCAGTACTCTTCTGATCTTCTGCAGGTCCAGAAAGTGTTGTGAAGAAGGCTGGGCTTTGTAGGGTTCACTGACCTGTGGGACACCCTAAGACACTCCCAGTCCCTTTCTGGCCAATTGAGCAAATGTTCCTAAGCCCTGGCTTATCTACTTTTTCTGTAGTTCCTGTGTACCTTACTACAAACAGGTCCAAAATGCAAGGTGTTAGGGCAAATCTAGAATGTCCAAAGTCTTCAGCTGCACTATATTTTGGCACTGCTGGGTTGTGTATGGGAATTTCGGTGGACAGTGTGTCCGAAACTGTGGGTCGCAAGCCGATTTTTGGTGAGTTTGGAAATTTCAAGCAATAAATAAAGATGCCTTCAAATTCTGTATTTATTTTGTCACATTTGCTGTGCTTCAGAGACAGACTTCAAATGTCAGGCTATGTCTTCTGACAAATTGCTGCTTATATTTTTCAAAATGGGGATTCATGTTTACAAACTCTTTTCACTTTGCAGTCAGAGAAAGAAAAGTAAAGTGAGTTATGTGACACTTGCTGGGTGTAGGCAGTGAGAAAGGAAAGGCTGTAGGATGTCATTTTTTTGTAACACACAACAAAATGTAAATATTCATAAATGAACTGTACACTAGGCCTGGGTGGAGCTCGCAAAGTTCTGTTACCCAGAATTTCGCGGAGCGGGCCAAAAGCTCAGTGAGACTCTGCGGAATTCCACGGGTAGATGGAGCAGCTCAACGTCCTCGTTCGCGCTACGTTTTTGACTTTTGGCAGCATAACACTTGTTCTCGCGCTCGAAACTGCGCAGAAATGGCACTACGTGGTTCGCATGGGTGCAGCCATTTTGTTTTCTGTTCTGTGCATGGTGCTGGGGCCTGTTTTTGAATCCAGCCTTAATCTTTTAAATCCTCCCCCTATCTGGCTCACCCACCCCTCATTTTCCTTTGTATCAGTGCGTGTTTTTGTGTTTATGTATTTTACGTTTTTGTCTTTATTTGTGTGTTTTTCAAGACTTTTTGTACTTTTTTTGTTTTCTCATTGAAGTCTTTAGTTTTTCCTTTCTTCCTTGCCCTATTTCTTCTTTCTGTTTATTTTTGGTCCACCCACTGCTATGGCAGAGCATGGCAAGAGAGGAAGTTGCAGCTCCAGGGCAGCTTCTAGCCGCACACCTTGCAGCAATCGGCGCCGCAAAGGGGGGCAGTCCTGCGCCATTTTCTCAGAGATGGGTTTGGCTGCATTAGTTTTTTATGTGCTGCGCTCCCTCGCCTCCATGCTGGCAGCAGGTGGCAGGCATGGCAGTGGGTACAAGCTGGGGAGAATCCGCTGTTGTGGGAATGGTGAACCGGTGTGTGCGCCGGAGCTCTGGGGTTAAATGCACCCTGCAGTAGTTGATGCACCGCAACACAGGGAGCAGGACCTGCTTGACCTGCTGTGCATGGATGTCGCGGGACTCGGTGAGTAACTATTTATTTGTTTTGTTTTTTCTATGCTAATATTTACTTTCCCAAATAGCATGCTGCTCATACACAGAGGTAAGTTAAGTTTACGCTACAAATATCATGTGATCCAGCCAGGTGCTCGGCGCTACCTAATCATACTCATTGGAGCTCGCTCGGGCTAATTATCCAATAATTCATGCAGACTCCTCACTAAGATAGTGGTAGTAGTAGTAATATCAGTGAGTTAGCGTTCTCTGTGCCTTTCTTTATGTAGCTCGCACATTCCTAAGCAATCTCCCAGTGATGTGTAGTATCCATCTGTGCATTAAAAAAGGGAGACAGAGTTGGGGCGTCAAAGGGGGTTGAGACTGAGAATGAGATGAGAAGCAAAGATCATTCGTTGCAATGTATTAATAGTGCCAAAATGAAGTTTAGGAAATTTGGAATAGGGCTTAGGTTTAGGAAATTAGGAAGGAAGGATAATTATTAGTATACTTACAGTGAGGGTGTCGTGAACACTGGGTTGAGTTAGTTGTCTCTTCTATTTGCAACTCAGCAGACAAAAGCTCATAATGCACACTAAAATGATGGGTTGATGGAAAATGAAAAAAGGATGGAAGGAGAAAGGATGGCTGAAATGCTATATGAGTGAAAGTATGAGTGGGTGAGTGAAGGTGAAAGGATGCATAGATGGGTAATAGGATGCACGGGTGGGTGAAGGATGGATGAAAGGGTATATGGGTGAAAGAATGCCTGCCTGGGTGGGTGAAATGGTTGCTGGGTGAAAGGAATTCTTCTCGGTGGGTTAAATCAGGATGGGTGAAAGGGTGAATGGGAGAAAGGATGCGTGGGTGGGTAAATAGATATATTGGTGAAAGGATGGTTGAGAACTGTGGATAGGTGAATGAATGAATGAAGGGATGGATGGATATGTAAGGATGGATTGTTTTCAATGGTGAAAGACTGGATAAGAGAATGTAAAGCTTAAATGGTGGGTATCAAAGGGTGGAGAATACTAGAACAATGAAATGATGAATGGATAATTGCTTGGATGAAGAAACAAGGGAGTTCTTCTGGAGAGGCATGTGCACACCTACTTCACTTGTTTGGAATGGTTTTCCCAAAGGTTTGGTTCAAAGTGGGGGGTATTTCTGTCTACTCCCTTGACTCACTGTATTTGTTAAGTGAGGCAGATATGTATCCCACCCATCATATCCCTTCACATGGCATTTCACCAGTGCCACCCTGACCTAACTGCTGTGTGGTTCAATTCAGCACTGCAGTGTTGGCTGTGCAAAGTGCGTCTGCTTCAGTGAATGTGGCATTTACAAACTTTTCAATGCATGGAAAAGCCAAAAAAAAGTGTTTACCTGTCCTCCCAGTGCCCACTCAATCACTTTCTAGTACTTCCTCCTTTTCTTTCCTAAGTTATGTCCCAGCCTGTCCAAAAAATTGAAATATCCATTCTAGGTATGGGCTACATTTTTGTGGCCAAGTGATTTATATATTTCATGGCTTTCATAGCTGATTTACGCCTGTTCAAATGTTTCCCTTTCAGCATTTGTCAACTACTGTGACTGATTAAGCCAAAGTTTAGGCACATGATGATGTTCAGTGACACCCCACTATTCTGTAGTAAAACGTCTACTTACCCGGCCTAATCCCCCTAATTTACCATGCAGTAGAGTAAGTTAAGTTTCCTTTCCTTCCTGCCAAGCAAATGTATCTGTTGGAAACAATTATAAACTGTGGAGGAGGGAGCAGCCAAGGAGTAAAGTAGGACCAAGTGCCTTGAGTTTTGTGGATGGGATAATCTGTAACAAACGTGCCAAATATAATCTACATATCCCTCTCCTTAATCTTTTCTCTGTACTGCAGTGCATCGTTTTCCCCCGTCTACTTATGGCAGACAGGATATCCACATTTTATGCGTGACATGTGTGACGTTGTATCATTATTATTCATCTGCCTTGGAGTCACTGTAAAATTGAAAGGCATTTTGGAGAAGAGCAGAGCCATTGGGGTAAGATTATTGTCCATTACAGCTGCCCCAGCTGCATACTGCAGAGCAGCAAAGTACCGACTTCCGAATCACTACCTAGAATGCGTACATTAATTTAGCACAACATGAATACTTGAACTCCATAGTGCATAATGCCTTACTCATTAATGAGAGGTCATTTATTTTGATTTTTCCACACAAAGTGTCTATTTATTTGTCTCCTAGAAATCTTTTACAAGAAAAAAAATAACAGTTTTTATTAATCATGTGTGCTGTAATTTAGCCTTAATTCTTTAATGTGTGGGTAAAAAATGGCTGTGACTCTAATCACATCAAATTTGAATGGCCCTACCAGCAATGTAATGCTACTGTGCTACTATATAGGCACAGAGCATTGTTTACAATTTGTCTTTTTTCTTTCTTGAGATAGATACTCCTGCTGGTCGACCACCTACCAGGCAGGAAATTGTAGCCCAACTGCGGCAGCAGAGGTTGGAAGCCTTGAGGGCTGAATTTTAGCAGCTGGTGGACCTTGAGGAGGAGGAGGCAGCTGCTGCTGCCCAGGGCTCCAGTCAGCTGCCAGCGCTTCCAGGCTCCCGGCAAGAACAATGACCATCACACCACCATTGCTGCCCCCCCTCGCACTCAGACCATATTTTCCAACGCTGCATCTTGCTGAGGCTGGTGCATCTTGAAAGCAGATCGGATGCATGGAGGGGTACCTTAAACAGCTTCTGGCCTGCGTGTAGTGCCCTCTTCTTTAACCCCATTTTAAGATTTGTTTTGCTTGGGAGGGATTTGTTGTAGGTGGAGAGGGTGGGAATGATGGGTGTTGGGACTGGACTGTTTCTTGGACTTCTTCGTTGGACATTGGTTGGGGACAGGGAGATTTCTTTGGGGAGATGGGTGGGCCTGTTGTGGGTAGAAGGGGTAGGGTTTATTGTTAAAAAAAGGTAATAAATCATTATTGTACTTTATGTATGCCTCAAATATTTTTTGGGGTGTTTTACTTTGAACTGCTGCCTTTTAGCGCAGCCTGTTTTTTAAACCTGTTTAAAAAAGTGTATACCAGTTAGTTATATGGTACCACTGGGTGGGATTGCCAATGCCTATATTACACCAACGCTCCATAGTTCTCTTACCTCAATAGATAAAGCGAGGGCTGCTGTCTCTCTCTGTGTTCAAACTTCAGGGTTTCCCAAGGTGCCATGGTGATGGTAGTAGTAGCAGGCTAGCGAGCTAACATAGAAGGAATCACAAGCGAGGTACCACTCCCACATAGGTGAACTACAACTGTAGGATTAATCAAAATATTATCCTTCAAAGGCAACTAGATTGAAAGAAAACACAGAGTTTGTGGGTTATTACATTATTATGTCATCATAACTTGTAGAAAGACTGAAAGAAGAACTGATATAGTTACAAAAACTAGCAATAGTAACTTCTAAGCAATGGGAGCTAGTTTTTAAAACTATACTTACAAAATATTTGCATCAGGAGGAGTTGAGTCAGAGTCAGGAGTGGACAAGTTTAAGCGTTCATGCAACACAACACAAGGCCTGAATGATGATGTTGATTAATGATGTTCTTTCTATATCTAAAATATGGATCGCTTTTATGCGTGGGTGGGTAAACTAAAATGGGGCCAACGTGGGCTATTGCTCAGGTAATAGAAGATCCCGCAGTGAGTTGGTGTCACTTTCACCACTTCCGCCCCACCGATTGTGTGACCTATTTATGGTGTAAATTAAGTCACGCCTCAATAAATCTCACAGCCCGGGGGAAGAGGGTTAAGGGTTTGATGAATGGATTTGGGAAAAGGTGTGACAAAATCAAACACTACACAATGACACAGTATTCATCGGGGCGATGAGCAGCACATCATCATCAATCTGTTGTGGAAGGAAATGAAGGAATGAGTATGACACAGTTCAGTTAAATGCATTGCAAACAGAAACAGTCCTTCAGCCCCAGAGACCCAAGTTATTATTAAATATCTAAATGTTCCGCCCTCTAGGTTTGAAAAACAGTATAAAAATTATGGAGGAGTGAAGTGAACCGACACAGTTCTAAAAAATGATTCTTAAATGAAAAATGATACTTTATTGCCAAATTGGGTGGTGCATCTGCATTCTTCTCGGATTGTCTGTCAATGTTGAGTGCCTGGCTGAAGCGGTCCAGTAAGATAAGCAGTAGTGCAATGGAGATTTCGTCTTTTGTGGAGAAGAGAAGGCCTGTGGATTGTAAAACAGAAACAATATTGTAGAGTCAAGGAGAAGGACAAAACAGAAGGTAAGCTGGATGAGGAGTTTACCAAGAAGACTCAGAGAGGCAGAGCAAGAGCATAGTCTGCTGCAATCGTTCATTTTATGACTCTTGTGTGATTGATTAACTGAGAAGTGAGAGCAAATTACAACCAGTCACAGACAAGTGGCTGCATGTACCGGGTTGATCAATCTCACAACTATCATTATAACATTTAGCCAAGTGCATGCATAAAGTGATGTTGTGACATCACATGTCTGTCTCCAGTTACTTAAAACAACAGTCCCCACCACCTAACCTGACCACATAATAGAGGAGTTTTTATTTGAGCCAGCACACACACTCAGCAGTATTGCATTTCCCAAATTAACACATCTCTCACCAGTCCACAGAGCTGAGTAGGCCTCTTAGAGTTATCATCATGTTGGTTTCCCTGACGTTCTTCTGGCTGCTGTTGAGGTAGTCCCGCCCTGAGTTCTTCTATTCTCCTCCTGACTGCTTGTTACAAATCTGTCCAACTGCATTCCAACTTCCGACCCAAATGAAAGAGATCGTCCTATAGTGCACTGCTGTTGATGAACAAAAGGAGAAACAGTGAGTAATTTTTTTGTGTAGATCTGTGTTTTTTAATTAAACGTACTGGAAAGGTCTTTGAAGATTAATTTGTGAACCAGAACAAAAAAAAGGAGTGAACCAGGCAAGCAAATCTTGCTAAGTGTGAAATGGGAAGGGCCACTCAACTTTAGGAAAAATGATCACCCATCAGTCCACAAACATTGCAAATCATCACAATCAAGCTTACAATTTATAATTAAACACCCTCACTCAGTGTCAGCCACCACATGAATCATCACTCACAATCACTCATATATTACTCATTTGTGCAATATATTACCTGTTCCAATCCAAGCATGGTGGTACACAATTGTGGATCCTCTTTGATGCACGCAACATACATTGGGGCAGTCTTTGTGAATCAAATGTTCTGGGGCAGTCCTGCTAGGGGATGAAAAAAAGGATAGGCATGGGACGGATGCAGGCATTGTTTCTCCAATATCCTTCAAGGGAATGAGGGGAAGGCTTCTTCACTGCACACTGGTCCAACTCTAATCTGGCCAAACATGTCCCAAAAATGGTGGGGCTGCATAAGTCAGTCAGATACATAAAACTAAATAAATAATATAATGTTTTTTTATCAAAACAATTTCGGCAATACAAATTCTTTGGTGGCCTACTCAGTCAGGGAAGTAGAGTTCATCCTCAAACTCAGGTGGTTCGCACAGAAGTTGGTCAGCTAACACACTCTGATCTTAGTCTGAGCAATCACCCTCATCCTCCTCCTGTGGTTTTTCAGGAACTGTGTAATTTGGTGGTGTAAAATGTTGGTTCCTTTTAGTCATGGTCAATCTCTCCATGTTTTGAGGCAAGAGACTGATCCTTCTCGCAGTGACAACTGCGCAAGCTGCACTAAACACATGCTCAGCAGACACACTTGCTATCGTACAGGCCAGATACTTTATTGCCATACAGGCCAGATACTTTATTGCCAGCCTGCTGAGCTGTGGCCATTGATTCAGCTTTGCATACCAATACAACAATGGGTTTTGATCCACATAGACCTCTTTTGGGTCATGCAGATACTCATTGAACATCCTCTCAATGGTAATTGTTGCTGTCACTTGCTTGACCTGTTCTGTCTTCACCTCTGCACTGGACCTAAGCCCTGCCATTTGATACTAAGTCAGTGCAGAGGTTGTGGACGATTCTTCTGTCCTACTGTTGTTGTTGGTGCCGTTGGTTTTCTTGTTGCTGGTGTTGGCTGCTGTGAGACAACAGGACTCCCCTGTCTGGAAGTTGAAGGCGGTGATCCAGCGCGGCTAATATAAATTCCTCCTTATGACACTAATCCAGAAAAAACACCTACACAAAACTTATGTCGGTGGGGCCCATGACACCGCATACATCCATTCATTCAATTTCTGGATTACACATCAAGGAAAATGAGCTGCTGGACAAGCGGGATACCTTGTTAGACTTGACAGAGTAATAACCTATACATTATATACATTAACTTAGGATCCTGTCGGTTCTAAACATCAAGGTACTCCGCTATTCGGTCGATGGACCAACTAGTAGAATCAGTTGATGGTGATTAAGACCAGCTCAATCACAATTAAAACCTTCAACATTTATTAAATCATAAACTTTGTCATTTTAAGGTTAGAATATATTTTTATCTAAAATTCTTCGAACAAATAAGTAAAATTCTTTATTAAGTAAAACAGTTAGAAATATCAATAAACATTTTAGGAAAGATTTTTAGGAAAAGATAAAATTACTCATTACCCTCGGCCATGGGGCGATGACAAGAATAGTTCACCAAAGGAAGATGAACCGCAGATCACAGGATAGAACTCCCAAACTGACTGACTGTCCCGCTAACCTCCTCGGACGCACCTCCCGGGGAAATTCCCGCAACGATCTCGTTCCTTCCCCAGTCAAAGTTCAAAATCCAAAATGACAGAGTCTCTCGCAGCATCAGGATAGAATAAAAGAAGCAGCTTTTTTCACAACGTCAGAGCAGACCCTCTTATACTCTACTTTCTGGCACTCTACACTCAAAAGTTGCAATCTTTAGGGGCAAGAATCACGCTAATTGGTCCATTGGAGGGGTGGTGATAGTCACCTCATCGCCCTCCTTGTTTGAACCGGTTTGGGGACAATAAAGCACACAATAAGTTTCATGACCACGGTATCCAAAAAGTAGTCCAATTTGTTCATCCATTTTGTAGCAATCTTTGATGGTCACACATTAGTTCATCCCCTGTCGCTCGGTTTTTCTCATCCGTTCCCAGGCATATATGCTGAACACGCTCCTCATTGCAGGTCAGATTGGCCTTGACATCTCTCACTCCGAGCACAGGCCGCATACACGTGACTGGAGCTTTCGTACTGAGGCTGCGTGGGGGCCATCTTATTCAGCGCACGCGATCTCGTCCTTTCCAGCGGCCATTTTAGAAGCATGGCCAGCAGGCCTGAACGGAACTTATATAAGAACAAACACAATAGAAATTAAAATATGGAAAATAAGCCTTTCTGTTTACCACCCGCCATTCTAAAGACTCGTGTTAGATATTACCTAGCAGAAGCGACATTTAAAACCATTTTACTTACCATCTGCAATCTTTGCCACAATACAATTCTATTACGCAACACAAATCATGCAATTCACTGTACTTGCTACGCAAATCACAATACTAATGTTATTATGCGTCACATTTGTGAATAAATTAGATTTTGCAACATTTAGCATTTTCCCACGTGTAATGTCTAATAAAAAGAGTGTATTTGTTGATTAGTTCATGCGTTTCAAACGGTTAGTATCATTAATCGTTATGAGGTCATTAATTTCAAAGGGGTACAAAAAATATTTTGTTTCCCCTGCTCCATCAGCGGCACCCCAGAACTTCTTTCTGTGAGTGGGACTCTATGTTCCAGCTGTTCTTCTTCCAGGACTCTGGTTTGCTCAACAATCCACTTCTTGTATTCTGAAACATCGCCTTCTGAAAAAGGAATGAAAGAGGACAGTATTTTTTTGTAACATGGATCCAGTATTGTAGCACAGATGTACTCTTTGGATGACACACTGTCTCTTGCAGCCTTGTATTCTCAGCCAAGCGAAGAATTAAGCTCTGAATCAAGGTATTAGCATATTCGTACTCATCGCTTACAGCTGTGAATCTGTCAGACATGTTTTTTAACTGCTCCTTTAGTAGATACAACAACGGGATACCTTGGCCCATAGTATTGTTCCCCTTGCTGACTTCCCATATGAAAACCTCAAAAGGAAGTAGCATCTATGTCAGGCATTTGACTAGTTTCCATTTGTCCAGTCCAATGGTTATGCTTTTAGCTACATCCCCTCCTCTTTGCATGTCATACTCATTGATCGGTTTGTACTGCTCAAACAAACGTTTTAACATGTAATAGGTTGAGTTCTAACATGTTGGCACCTCCCGTATGAGAGCTCTAACTGGTACTCTAGTAAGACGCTGAATGATCCTCAACTGTTTCTGGGCTTTAAGAGAATGGCTGAAATGAGTGCAGACTCTTATGCAGATGGACAGTAAGTTGCTGACTAGGTCTTCTTTTTTTAGAACGTCCTGCTCAACGATGTTGATACAATGCACCAAACACAGGAGCCGGAAATTACCACCATATGCCATGGTCTTAACTATATTTCTGTCGTTCTCTGTAGCAACAAATCCAGTTCTGAGACCTCTAGGTCACAGCCATTCAAACACCTTTCTGTTAAAGTCTTCCAAGATGTTTGAAGCTGTATGGGATTTCCCAATGGCAAACATGGCTACTATTGCATGCCGCTAAATGCCCTTAAAAGTTTCTTCAGTGCTGAGACCTGTGGATAGCTGTAGCCCAACCCCCACAAAAGAGATCCAGTGTGCAATGATACACATGCAATCAGTGGCTTGACAACTGGTCCACATGTCTGTCGTCAGAAGGATAGTCTGAACAGCACTCTGCTGCAAAGCTTTTCCAACCAATTTCAGCACATCGTGATGGAGCACTGGAACAGACACTCTGGCAAAGCAGGTCCTGCTGGGAACCTTCCATTTTGGGCAGATGGCTGCCAGAAACTCAAAAAACCCCACTCCTTCCACAAACAAAAAAGGGAGGATATCCAGCGCTAACATTTTAGCCAGCTCCCATTGTACAACTGTGCCGTTGGGTGGTTGCGGTCGTAGGGCCCCTCCTGCCTAAACATGCTCATAATATTTGCCTGCCTTTTTTTTGCTGGTGGTGCCACTGATGCATGCGACTTCTGGAGAGGGCCAGAAGGTGGAATACTCTATGCACGTCGTGCGGCAGTCACTTCTGTATGCTGTTGCTGTGTTGTATCCATCTGACTCTTGTGCCATTGCCAGGTTGCTGAGGCCGGTGATACTGGTGCACTGGTGGGGACAGGAATGCTTTGCTTAATGATGTCGCCGTGGTCTTCCTTATCACCACCTACACCTCCCACTCTGATCGGAGGCTCCGGAGACTATACTTCTCCCACATCACCTTGACCACCACCACATGCAGAAATTTGATTAAGGCGTACCTCTTAGGGGAGTGTGTGATGGTTTTTCAAATGGGTCGCTTGGTCTCCAGTACCATAGTGTGTACCAAACTTACCTCAACGAACATTGAAATTGCAAATTGAGCATATTGCAATGTTGTTCTCCTGCTTGCTAACCGTAAAGAGGCCCCAAACTGTGGAGGAGTACCTTTTCTGTGGGCCACTGGTGCCACTGCCAATGCCCGAAGAACTGGAGGTAGGCGAGTGTGTTGATGTCGATGATTGGCTCCCTGCAGTGAGAACTTCTATAGTGCTAGTGGTGGATGCAGGTCTCAGTGTGGACCTTGCAAATATGCTAGCTGGCGCAGGCGGGGGTGGTTGTGCCACATCCCTTGGAGCAGGTTGAATAGGAGGGACAATGTCAGTCTCCTCTGAATCAACTTCCACAATGATGAGGGAGTGCTGCTCCCAGCTTGCTCCCCAGGGGCCGGTGCGGCAGGCATGAGTCTGTCAAAAAAGGTTCTGGATGGCTTCCCAGTGGCGTAATAAAACTTCTTGTCCTCCCCAATGGCCGCTTTCTTAGCAGCACCTTTCTTTGGGGCCATCTTGAAGCTGTTAGTTGGTAGTAGCACTTAGCTGCACAAGCGGAAGAGATTGCAAGACTCACATGACTGTCTGGTAGTACTGTGGATGATGTGTCTTGTGCACCTAAAAGCAAACAAGCAAGAAAAACATTTAGTGAAACGTGGCATTGTTGCAGTTTGAATTAGTACAGACAATATCATTTAGTGTGGTTACTTAAGTTATCATTACTATCCTAAATAATTAACAACAACATTGCATTTTAAAGTCAAACCACACCACTAGAACATAATATTTAATTTCCAATCAGGATAACAAAATACAGATGTAACTGCTTTGTGTGCAATGCATGCATCTAAGGGAGAAACTTGTGGCAGTCAGAGAGGTGGAGGGGAATATTGTATAATACTTAACAAATGAATGCTGGTGGTGTGTGTCTACTCTATAGCAGGCAGGAAGGGGATCCAGGGTAAAATTGAATAATCTTAATAGAATGAATGCTGGTGTGTATTGTTGTGCACCTATGGAAGGCAGGAGGTCCAGGGGGAAATGGAATAATCCTTAAAAAATGAATGCTGGTGTGTGTTGTTGTGCGCCTATGGCAGGCAGGGGGCAGGGGAACATGGAATCATTTAAAAAAATGTATGCTGTTGTGTGGTTGTGCATCTATGGCGGGTAGGTGCTAGATGGATAGTAAAAAAGTTAAAAATGTAAATAAATAAGTTTACATAAAAGAACTAAATAAAAATAACAACAATAATTAATTGCTGGTGTACCAAGGGAATTTGATAAGCCCATTGGGAGGCAAGGGGGTGCAGGTGAAAAGTGCAAAAAGCATATAATATAAAACTGTTAATAAATATACAAAAATTACAATGATGCTCAAGCGTACTATTAAACTGATATCAGGGAAAAGCAAAATAAATACAAAAAGGCAAAGAACTCTCATATCAAACTCTCTTTGAAAACTGGCAAAAAGGGTGGCTACACAAAATGACCGCTAGCCACATGGTCAAACAACAACAACCAGCAAGGAGGCATGGCCACAAAAAGGAACACCTGCTGGCCTACGGCAAAAGCACACAGACTGGTTACACAAAATGGCTACCGACCACATGGTCAAACAACAACAGCAAGCAAGGAAGCATGGCCACAACAAAGAGCAGCCTAATGGCAAAAGCACACTGGCTGGCTACACAAAATGGCCAGCGACTACATGGGATCAAACAACAACAACTAGCAAGGATACCTGGCCACAACAAAGAACACATGCAGGCCTATGGCAAAAGCACACTGACTGGCAACATAAAATGGCCACCGGCCTGATGGTCAAACAACAACAACTAGGAAGGAGGTATGGCCACAACAAAGAACACATGCAGGCCTATGGCAAAAGCACACTGACTGGCTACACAAAATGTCCACCGACCACATGGTCAAACAACATCAAGCAAGGAAGCATGGCCACAAAAAAAAACTCATGCAGGCCTATGGCAAAAGCACACTGGCTGGCTACACAAAATGGTCACTGACCACATGGTCAAACAGCAACAGTAAGCAGGGAAGCATGGCCACAACAAAGAACACATGCAGGCATATGGCAAAAGCACACTGGCTGGCTGCACAAAAAGCCCACCAGCCACATGGTCAAACAACAAGCAAGGAGGCATGGAAAACATTGAATACATGCAGGTCTATAGGCACTGATTATACAAAATGGCCCTTGGCCACATGGCATGGGGAACAAAGATAAATGATGGCCTATGACAAGCACACTCACAGACTGGCCAGATAAAGGATGCATGTTAACACTGAAGAAAACAGCATTAATTGAGTAATGCCAAAAACGAATATTAACTGAGCTGTAAATATTTACAACAACACACATCCTCCAAAGCTATTAAATATATATGACCCCACCTATACATGTTTTGCGTTTTAAAAAAAAGGGAATACCCCAAAAAGAAACCACATTTTTTTAATTAATCCAGTCCAATCCATGGCCTAAATGATGTTTCAATTAAACAGACACCACAGAAAAAGTTGTTTCATGCACCCATGCATAGTACTGGGCCTCCTGGCTGGGTGGCCCATTGGCAGACTAGGGCACATAGTAAAATAAATGAATATTGGAAATTTATTGAAACACATAGGGAAAATGCACTGAACTGTGCAACAGTTTTCCTTTACAAAAGAAGAAAAATGAAATGCACACAAATAATACCTAGGCCCCTACTGAAACTGCAGGCCACCCATCACAATAATTTGTTTAAGCAAATAAAAGTACAAATAAATCCTGGTGCATGCCCTCTATTAAACAAACAACACCCTTGGACAACAATTTTTGAATTTACATGTGATATCACAAAAACAAAAGGGTTATTTCCAAGGAATTGGCATAGGGAGCACCGCAAGTCATTTTGCTCCTCTGCCGTACACCAATTGGAAAGAGCAAGAATGCACTGTATTTAGAAGATACAGTGCATTCCTGTCCTTTCAGCCAGCGCCGGTGCACAATTAGCAGCCGTGCACCAACACAGGCACCCCTGCACCATGGTGCAAGGATTTCTGTGTTGTTGGCATGATTGTTTTTGTGCAGGAAAACAATCGCTGGAGGCGCTTTTCTCTTTCTATTCTGAGGCACACATGGAAAGAGGAAAAAACAAGGAGAAATAATGTTATATCTCCATGTTACGCCAGCCTGGGGAGGCGCACGGTTTTAACGCATTCCTAGATTCACGCCATGTTGTATGAGGAATGTGGCAAAACCTATGGGCGTTGTGTGGGAGAACCTACTGTAATGCCATGGCACTCCTCCCTGACGTGTGTGAGGAAACGCAATGACTTGCGCTGTGTTGCCTCACTCCATAGCTACAAGGCCATGAAAAGCAACGCAGGGTGGCTGTACGTGGCTTTGTAGATATGGCTAAGCCATGTGTGCCACAGGAACGTCACAAAAAAGTAATGTTCTGGTGGCGCACAGGGCTTGTTAATAAGCCCCAAAGTCCTTAAATCCAATGGTATAAATGCAGCAGACCAAGAGAGTGATCCTTCCAGCTCTAAATCTAAAGGAAAAGTGACCAGGAGATGGAAAAAGCATTGGGAGGAGCCTACTAGACAGGAAGAGGAAGTTGGAGTCTCTGGGGCATTTCACAGCCCGTTGGAGAAGAATATTAACTCTAAAACGTCTTTGAGTAGATTTAGGGCTTCCCGAGGAGAAAATCTGCTCGAGGATGCAGCTGCATTTGCTGGCGCTCGCCCGCACTTGCTATCATAAAAAAGGCGGCAATAACACTGGCACAGTCTAAACCCGTGCCATCAAATCTCACAAACGCTTGCGGGTGGCCAGCAAGTCTTGGAGGAGCTTGAGGCCGGCAAACAAATCTTGTCAGCGCTCGCGAGCGCCTGGCAAGAATCGTCGCGCTTGCCAGCGTGCTTAAAAACCCGGCTCGAGTGCGCTAACCGAAGAGAAATTCAGCCGCAAGTCAGTAAGCGGAACTTATCAGGAACTCCAAGTTTTCCACGTAGCTTGGAGTTTATGATTTCCGCAAACTCCCCGATGGGGGGGGAAGGGGCATTATATGCCCAGGCCTACTGTACACATTCAGCAGTTAGGAAAGCAAAAATGAAGCACATTTTGTTTGTAATTCTGAAGTGTGATGGAAACAAATATTTCATTAGCATCAAAACTAATCAAGACAGTTTACTTGGTGATGCACAAATGCTAATTATCCACTAAAACCTGATTTCCATATATTATGGATCATAATATATGGAAATCAGGTTTTAGTGGATAATTTGCATTTGTGTGCAATTTAGTTTTATCAGTAAAACTGTATGTCTGTGCAAATTTAGTAGCCAGTTCAATGAAAAATATGCTGTCTGTAAAGGAGAGCGCTACCACATGATACTTTAGTTACTCAAAAAATTGCACGCCTCATGTCCATTAAAGCTAGGTGGGTCACGAACGTTTGTCATTCTAAAAATTGGGCCATGGTTCTAAAACGTTTGGGAAGTACTGTCATAGGGTAATCACCACTGTCCCTTCACATCTAACACTAAAATCCAGTTTAAAGCAGGCCCTGGAACAACAACAAAACAGGAGACAGAAGTCTAGTAAAACAAAAGCAGGATCCTCCAGCAGTCACACAGAGAATGCACAAAAATTGTGTTCTGCTCCTACCTGACCCAATCAAGGCCTCAGACGGACCTGATAGGCAAAAGTTGACACTATTGTGACACAGGTTGCCCACAACCCCCTCTCTGAATATTCTTCAGAGCGCAGAGGCGTCATCTCTGCCCATATAGGTTGACCTGTCAATCAAACAGGTCTATCGTGTAGCTTCTGGGAGAAATCTCACACATCAGTCACACCTTATTTATGCTAAGTACTTGCTGACCAGTTTTCAGAGGCTAATACTAATCAGACTCCTGAAGGCTCAGGCAGATAAAAGGTAACTTTCTAAAGTTACTTTCCTTCAATATTTATTAAAAATCTGACTTCATAACTATTAAAAATAGTGGCTTAATTATTTATCTATATGGTCCCATACCTGACATAGCAGTATTACTATTTTAATATCCGCTCTGCTTTTCTACATTAGACAGCTAGGCTTGTTAGAGTGAAAATAGCTTTTGGAGCCCAGTCACTGTAGGGATATAGTAACATTGATTTTCTACACATCCTACTTTTAAATACCATGCAACCCACCTTGCGGGCTACAAGACCTAAATAACGGTGACTTACTAATATTTAAAAGGGAGGTCTTTACCTGTCAAAAAGGGTTCTTTTGCAGGTTGCACTGCAGATTTTACACTGTTGGAGTTCAAGATTACCAGCAGGCAAGTCTCTAAAAATATGAAAAACTGAGGGTTGTAGTGGTGAGCCTCAACAAGGCCTACCAGTGCTTAGGGGTTCTCCCTTCCTTGCACAGAGTCCTCAGACCAATAGGAAGAAGTTGGCACAGAAACTGGAATAGAAAAGACAGAGTTTATTAAACCTCATGAGGTGGAGCTACATTCACACAGCACCCTTCGGTAATGCATGAAGTAGCACACTGAATGGAAGGACCTTGGTCCTTTTATACCCACACAGGGGCTCAAATGAAGGCGGTACAAACACAAATGCTGGTTTTAGGTACATATAAGGTCATACAAGAAATGCACAGTCGAGAAGTGGGTGGAGCTAACAGTTTCTACTTCTAGTAGACACATCCTGACATTTATAAACTCGGAACAGCTGCATGGACAGCTGCGAGCTCAACTGAGCATGTGCAAAGCAAAAGAAATTAAATATAACTCGTCTCTAGGCAGATTTCAAGAGCAGTTAACAGGAAGGTAGGACAGAGCACATGGCGAGCACATGGCAGCACATGGCAACCAAAATGGCTGCCAGAAATACAAAATGGATTCCACAAAGCGGACAATTTAGCCTCTGAATACAGGATGTCTTCGGCTAATGCTTAACTTAAGTGCTGCCAAATTACAACAGGGTGAACTCCCAAAAAGGGGTCACTTTACAGCAATGATGAAGGGCGTGGCCCGAACGCCAGGGCAGGTTCATGCGTGGAGCTCTGGCTGAGGAAGTATGGCTCCGTCAGACAGCCACGTTCTCCCCACACTGAGGGTGCACTCCCTGGCGGCGGAAGGTGCTGAGACCGTTTGGGGCAAAAAGCAGCAACTGGGAGGGCTACACCAGTCAGCGGCATGGCCCGATTCCTAGAGCCTGGTGACTGCGACTGGGATCCAAGATGGCAGCCGTCGGGCCATCAGCAGGGCCTGGATGCTGGGAGTAGGGGGCGCCGTGGACAAGACTGAGGTGCCCAGAGCCAGAAGCTGGAGTCATCCTCTATTGAACGGTGTCACTGGGCTGAATACCCCCCTCCTGAGAACATGCCCGGAGCAAAGCAGTTCAGGGCCTGATCCTGGATGCCCAGCGGCTGCTGGAGACACCCAGGTGGTGGCCAAGAATGAAGACGAAACTGGGGCCCAGAGTAATGGCCAGAGACATTTGAGTCATCCAGGGGTGTGCACTGGCAGTCCACATCATCCAGCACATAGTGAGGGGTTGATCCTACTTGCCACCAACAGGTGAGAAGATAGAGTAGGCCAAAGGGAGAGTCGGGCCCAGTGACTACGAGGAGGCCATCAGAGCCCAGAGGCCTAGTGAGAGCACACCAGGGATTCCCCAAAAAATCATCCCCTCACGACAGCAAGATCGTGTGAGATAAAGCTGTGAAGCTCCCACATGTAATTAAACTGGATAAATACACATTTAATAGCTGAGATATGGAAGAAGCAGATGGGGTGCAGCAAGACCAGGAGTGTCAACCAACGGAGGGAAGAGAGGGACCCCTCCCTTAGAGAAATGCTCCTTATCATACAGGACACACAGTCCGCGATAGAGCACATGATCAACACAGTGGCTGTGGATGTAATGCTGATTCAAACAGATGTGAAAATTTCAGAAAGGGAACATGCAACAGAGGTTACCATCATGGATCACATAGAGGCCATTCGCACCCTGCAGGCCGAGGTGCATCAGGAGGTGCATCAGTCATCCTTTATTATAAGAAGAATTTCCAATTCAACACTGGACAGTTACAGGTTATAAAAGGAAGTGGTATACAGTAAAGTCAGTGCCTCCTCCTGTATCAATCATCCATTCAGACAGGAAAGAAAAACCTGTAAATTATTAATGAAAAACAAACTTTACAATTGGTGATTTACGAGAATATTTTTGTAAAGTCCTCCAACGAACAAAACAATTTGACGAACGGGAAATTCTCTTTGTTCGCCCTAAGTTGGCAGGGTATGCCCAGATGTGGGTCCCTTGCTCACTTTGCCACTGGATTCAAGCTAGCCTGGCTAATGAGGGCTGTTAGCCCGAAACCGGTCCCAGGATGCTTGTTTCCGGTCCAGGGAAGACATGGCTTGGCAGTTCGGGCTGGACTGTTCCCATGAGGCACAGGGTCAAGACTGATTTGCATATAGCTGTGTCTGAACTGGGGTGGCGAAGTGAGCTAAAGAACGATGATGGATTCAACCTAGATCTGTGACTGGGGGTGAGTGTTTGAAAAGTTTCAGCGCTCCGTCCATCATCTCCTTGTGTTTGCTTTGTTCGCCCTAAGTTGGCAGGGTATGCCCAGACGTGGGTCCCTTGCTCACTTTGCCACTGGATTCAAGCTAGCCTGGCTGATGAGGGCAGTTAGCCCGAAACCGGTCCCAGGATGCTTGTTTCCGGTCCAGGGAAGACATGGCTTGGCAGTTCGGGCTGGACTGTTCCCATGAGGCACAGGGTCAAGTCTGATTTGCATATAGCTGTGTCTGAACTGGGGTGGTGAAGTGAGCTAAAGAACGATGATGGATTCAACCCAGATCTGTGACTGGGGGTGAGTGTGTGAAAAGTTTCAGCGCTCCGTCCATCATCTCCTTGTGTTTGCTTTGTATATCTTGAGGTGACATATTTAGCCAGTAACATTTGAGGATCAATCTCTTGAGACCATGATTTAACTTACAAGTCATTGGATTGGAGAATTCATCGGGTGGCCACACTTCAGTATGCCTTGTACAACACTAAGTTTGAGAAACCATTGCAAGAAAGAAGTAGTTTTGATGGCAAGCTCATGTTAACATCACTTTATTTTTAATCTTTCAGTATGGAAGGAACAGGATGTAATTATCGTTTGAAAAGAATAAAGTAAAATTATTTGACAAGTCCCTTATTCGCAGTAATTTAAGTTTTTTATGATCATACATAGACACCATTTCCCCACTATAATTGCGCAGTCAACTGCTTTTATAAATGTTGGGATGTTGTGAATGTCCTTGCTATCTTGATGAAGGCCATGTGACAGAGATACTGGAGCCGAAGAACATATTTAAAGGTTTTGTTGAAATGTAATCTAACAACTATAATAATATTGTACTAGTTTTAAAATAAGATCCATTAAAAAGTGCTTTCTGTGTAGACAGGTGTGCAGCTATTAATAGTGCAGCAAGTTCAGTGGCACCAAGCCTATGAGTCTGAGGGCCCCAATGCACCCCAACTACAGCTGTTTTTACTACCAACACCAGAGGATGAGGGCATTCGCCTTTCTTGCATTATGGCCCATAGCACACTGACGGTAAATATGTCATGGTGTGAGTGGGCTGCAAATGAAATACTTAGATATGCTTACAACCCCTTCTAGGATATAGGCCATCAACCAGGACCCTTTGTCTAGTCTTTGTCTTAGGCATTTCTTTGAATCTGACTTCAAGTGTAACCCATCGCCTTGCAGTCAGCCTCGGTGCCCAGTATTTCTTGACCTTTTCACAGGAGGGCTCCAGGTCAGGGCTTGCCTGGTGGTGTTTGACATGGGCTTGCGGAGGTTGTGACCTATCCAACCCCGGATCTTTTTATAGCTGGTCCCATGCCTGGCTGCAAAAGGAAGAGGGTTATGCGTGGGGCTAGCTTCCCCACCATGTGAAATAATCATAGCTCCAGAAACGTCATGCGAATGAAATAAGTTGAATGTATTCATGTATCTTTCCCTATTTATTTTGATTTCGTTTTTTTGCAAAGGGCTTGTGGGTTATATGCACATACTTCTGTCATTCAGAGTGAATGCTTTAATTTAGGAACGTTTTTGTACGTCGTTATATAGTTAATTGGAAATATTAAATATAGCAAATTATATTTAGAATCCTTGTTATTCTAATACATGGCCACACTTGTCCCGCCACATAAAACATATTCAAGTTTTAACAGCCACAAAAACAATTTTTTGTGAATAAAATAATCCAAGCGAGGCTATCCGGAATTTAATACAATTTGAAAAGTTTCCAAATTAAATAAACACTCACAAAGCTATTAATAATTGATCAGTCCCTACAGGCGAAATGAAAAAAACAAAACGCATTTATGAAAATCAGCTATAAATGACAAACTAGGATTGCAACAAATTTACAAACGTACCTTTAATGTCCTAAAGGAATGCATCTGGTCTCAGCATAGGCTCTGAAGCCTTTCGACTCTCCTAGAGTGTGCACACCCTATGTTTCACAGAATTCTATGCTTTTCTCTCTGTAATACAGTTTTATACTGAAGATTCAATTGGATATTCAAGATTCTTAATGCAATAGAGGATGTGAGAGCATAGCTGGAGTGGCCTAAGTGAAAATGCAGCAAGGCTCGGTAACAGGGGAAACGGAGGCACACATTGCTTTGTGCAGATTGAGATGGTAGCGTTGCCACTTTGGTAGCAATCTAAGGCACTGAAGTTATAAGTGAGTTAAACTAGACTTTGACCAACAAAAAAACCCTAAGTCCCATAGTGACTGCAATAGAGGATACAGTTAGTCTCATCACTGAGTGGAGCTGATTGCAAGATGGGGGTAGAGGCTCCATGCCCCAATGCATCTAAGCCAGGAAGCTAGGGTTTGACGCCATGTTCACAGATTCAGCTTCCAAAGGCTCTGCTCAGGCTTTCATCCCCTAAGTGTGTAGCACCAAAATTCCTCTTTGGGTGTTAACATGTCTTCTACACAGTTTTAGGTCTCGCCTAGCGTTGCAGCGCATGCGCTGCTCGCTTTGCGAGGCATGCAGTATACACTATAGCGTGGAAGCTTTCTGGAAGCTCCGCCCACTCTCCGCCCATCTTTTTGATTGGCTTACATCCTAAATGCTGCCTTGTTAGTCCCTCCTCCTGACGGCCATGTTGTTATTTGTATCCTTCCCTAGCTATTGGCCCCTTTACTCCAACACTATTTTCTGCCCTGTGTCCCCCCCGCCCCCTCCCGCAGTCCATGACTTCTCCCTCCCCCTCCCCCCCCCCACTCCCGTTCGTGCCTTCTTGGACGGCCGCACTCCCATTTCCAATGCAATAGGTCTTGCGTAAATGCGAGTCGTATTGCATTGCAAATGCTTGTTTGTCGTGGGATTTGCTGGGTGAATTCGCACTCTTTTTTTGGCTCGCACGCTGCTGAGGGCTATCTAACGCATGCGCAGTGAATGCCTCTCCTCCCACAGCTAGCCCGGCCCCCTTTCTGTTATATTTTCTCCCGAGCCTCCTCCTCCTGTGTTGGGCGCCGGGTCTCATCTTCAGCTGGCGTACGCCTGCAGAGCTGTGTCAGGCGCAAATCAGCCGGCGTCTGCTGGGAATGTCATGCCTACTCCATTATAAATGAACAAGCAAATGAAATGATCGTTTACATTAATTTCCATTCTGTGCTTTCCCAAATGTTGCCATGCACGTCCTGGTGACGTTTGAAATAAGGAATTCGAACTCGGACTTTAGAAGAAGATCCTGTATTGTTACAGTTACTTTCGTTTCTTTCTGCACTAGAAGTGCATCAAGCCACTCTTCCGGGCTGGTGACGTCACTAGCATGTCATTGGCAGCTGCTCCCTATACTGGTGACGATAGGCCGCTCCCGTGAACCGCCTGCTCCAATGGGTAGCAAGTAAAGTGAACAGGGCAAGTGACGCGTTTCCGGTTTCCATTTTACATTCGGCAGTAGTCTTTCCGCAACAAATAAAAACAAAATGAATCAAGGACTGTTGGGGCCGCAGGGCGGGACTGGGACGTGATCTGAAGGTAACGGAGGAGTCCCAAATTGGAGGATAGGTGAGGAGCGGAGACATGGTTGAAACACATTGGGATGGAGGGGTGTGCCTGGAGTATTCCATTCACTCTCTTTCGGAGAGTCCAGCTGGCAGCGGTCACTGGGAAGTGCGGACAGAGCGGCTTTGAGTACACAGAGGCCAGGTCTTTGCTTGCTATGTCTTTCCTGTTTCCGAGAGAATGCATATATTTGTAAGGCCAGTGAAGGGACGCTACAGCAAGTATCACCGAGGCACTAAGCCTGATCATTTGTGCCTTCACTTCTCCCCCTCCCCCCTCCCCACGACACGGGATTGGGGGGCATCACTCACAAAGGTGTATAGCCCCAGTCCCCAAGTTCAACATTTGTCTTTGTATATTGGCCCTCCCTTACACTCAACATGGACCATTCCCCTTTCAACTCGCTGGGGGTTAGATATATGGTGTATGTGCCTTCCTTCCCTAGCCACCGATTCCTGACAGCTGACAGCTGAAACGCATGTAAGTGCTCCGGTAACTTTACCTGGCCCAATCAAGGTGGCTCGTGTTTTTGAATTCAGCAAGTGATGTGTTTGCAATAAGCCAAACTTTCTCCTTCTGTAATCTTATTTATCTAGGTGGACATCTCATCCTCCTCCCCGTTTAGCACTAAAGGACAGTAAAACTCTGTGCATGACAGGGAACTCTGTGTCCAAAGTCTCGCTGCAAGAACTTAACCACTTTAAAGTGCAGACATAAACAATAAGTAAAAGTGGAGCAAAAGATTAACTACAAACTGTTTAAAATTAAATGCTGGCATACTGACCGGCTTAATATTATTTTTTATTAGTCCACCACCGGAGCCCACAGAGGTTCAAAGTAAGTGCTCCCCCCACACTACAAGCATAAATGCAGCGTTTCCCTCAACCCACCCTTTCCCTGTGCATGAAGTGAGGCTCCATTCATATCCTTATCTGAACTAGGGGGAACACTTAGGCCCTTTTTTACAGCATTGCTGAGCGACTTGCAACAGTGAGGCATCTCTGACCCCTGCATACAACCAACACACAAGTGTGAGGCTTGCCCTATCTGCGCTCTCAGATGTAAACACCTGCACCCAGTAACTTTGGCAGGGGTGACCTAACCCCTTCATCTGGTATAACATGCACTCATTAAGCTGGGCAGGACGCTTTGCAATCGAAGTTTTTTACTTTAATATTTCTTTTAGTGCTACAGTGCCCTCAATGAAGTTTTATTTGCTAACTAACATTCTATATTACTGCAGTTGCAGGCTATCATCTTTCCTCCTTAGCGCTCTTCCCACTCGTTCCGGCCCCCACCACAGTTGTATCAAGGGCAGTGAAGGGTGGTACTGCTAGAACAGTAAATGTTTCAGCACCCAAGCTAATATGCTGCATAAATAAATACATATAAGGTCCCAAAGGCGAGACCGATTGCATTGCAAATGCTTGTTATTTTATGTTATGACTCTTGCATCAGGATGTGCTTAAGACACTATAGATGATGCTTTCAAGCAAATTTCTAAAATAATGAAAAATGAACTGGAATGTTTTATTACATTATTCTGTGATTGGTAGATTGCTGGGCAAACATTGTGTTCCACCCTCGTACCATTGTGTTTATTCCATGAACGTCAATGAGCACTGGATACCCATGTCTTCTTCATTGCAATCCCTACTACTGTCATTGCTACCTATCTTCCAAGGTGAAAAAAACAAAGTAAAATAGGTTTTCAGAGAGTGGTTTACTTACTTGGGTTTTGCAGTCCTTGCCTTTTCACTGCCCTTCCAGCAGCAAATAGATTACAAGGAGCAAAGTGTGGCCGTGCGTCAATCATGCGATGCTACTGGGGTTAAATCGTGAATTACATCATTTCTGATGCCTTAGAATTTTTGGCGAATCAACGTTCATGGTTGTTACAAACACATCAACCTCAGTCCCACCAAGAACAGACTCCGACAACTACAAAGCTGGAAGATGTAAAGGACAACTATCGAGCCTAGTTTCTAATTATTTTACTGGCAACCCGAAATGTATTACATCATTTTACAAGCACCTGCGCACCCCTACTCTAGTTTGTCCATTGTTGGGCGCTCTCACAATGTGGAGCCTACATACACAGGGTGAGATATACCATTAAGTTTGGCTGGGATAGCAGTGGGAACGGCTTGAGTGAGTGTAAACATTGTGCTGCTTGGCGATTCCTCAGGGTAGTGGTTGGGCCTTTGGATTGGGAAAGTATAAGCATAGAGAGCATCCTTATATTAATACAAACATCTCCATATGGCTCTAGTTTAACATTTAAAAGTAAGAAATTGCGCCTTAGCACATTTACACATAGGGTGTGGGATAGGAACTTGATGATGGTTTACCTTAAACATGCTCACGTCCAGCACGAGCTTAGCATTTTCAAATCGAGCGCGTGAAATAAGGCTCGGACACCAGCTGAGATTAAGCACATCTTTATTCTTCGACTGCTTATCCCTACCTGCCGTTACTTTCCCCGCTCCTCCCCTTCCACTTCCGGCCATGCCTGACCCTGACGTCACAGGCGGGTCAGGCCCAGCGATGCAACATTTCCCCCCTTTTTATTTTAAGTGTTCCAGGTTTACTTTCTTAAAGTTCTTCAATGAGCCGGGTGGGTCTCCGGATGGTTCTCCGTGGTCGGCGAGAGAGGCGCCCCTCTCTCAGCTCATTTGTATTCACCACAAATCGGGGTTCTTCTTGATCATCCACCTCTTGGCTTGATTTGTCCGTGTCCCAATCAGGTTCTTCTGTTCGAGTGTACACTGCCGGATTGCATTTCTTGAAGTGTATCACATTTCTTGTTGTCCTCTTAGTCCCAGAGGCGGCTGTAATCATAGTTCCTTTCCGCCTCGTTACTTGCAACGGTTGAGCACATTATCGACTGTCGGCCTTGGTTTTCCGCTCCTGCCTTACTAGCACCCAGTCTCCTTCTCGGATGTCAGATGTCTTGGCATGTCGACGGTTATCAGCATACTCTTTCATCTTTGCTTTCTTGGTCTTGTCAAGATTCACTAGGGTCTCATGGTCCGAGGTCGGGGATCTGGACTGCATGACGACGTCTGCAGTCGGTATCCTGGTGCATGGGGTTCTTCCAAGCATCAGAGTGGCGGGGCATCTATTGGTGGTGCTATGTGGTGTGGTCCTGTACGCTCGTAGTACTTCATTGAGCGCTGGTTGGATGTCGCGTTGAGTCAGTTCAGCTTGTTGTATCGTTTTCTTTATGGTGGCCATGAATCGTTCAACCATCCCATTGGCCTGGGGCCACAGGGGAGTGATCTTTCTGTATTTGAAGTTCAGGTGACTCGCAAACTCTGCAAATTCATGCCCGTTGAACGGTGGCCCGTTGTCTGTCTTCACTACCGTGGGGATTCCCCACGCCGCAAACGCTTCGTCGATGACGAGTATGACAGCGGTTGCTCTTGTGGATGAGACTTGTTGCGCAATGGGGAATCGGGAATACTCATCCATGATGACGATGATGTATTTCCCAGACTTCAGCGGACCGAAGAAATCAACAGCTACTTGCTGCCACACGCTATCTGGGAGGTCAGACATTTGCAGTGGGGAGTGTGGTTCGTCACGCCCTACTAGTTGACATTGCGGGCAGTCTTGGAGTGTGGCTTCTACCATCTGGTCTAGGGAAGGGAACCAGACTCGCTCTCGCAACGCTTTCTTCGTGGCCACTACACCTCTGTGTCCTTCGTGTGCTAGGTTGACGGTCCCTTGTCTCAGTTGTTGAGGAATGACAATTCTCCTGTCTCTCAGTAATAATCCATTGGTGCTAATCGTGAGATCGTCCTTGACGTGTCTAAATGATATGAGTTCTTGCGTGTTGATGGTGTCATTGTTCTGCGGGTCCTCCAGATGTCTCCAAGAGACTGTGCGGATTCGATGCATGATGTTTTGGAGTGTGGCATCCTTGGCAGTGGCTTCTATAATGGCTTCCAGTGGGACGGCAGGTGGTCGTGCCTGATCGATAACAAAATAGAGATATTCTTCTGCTAGCGAGCCACTCGTCCGCGTCATGGCTTGGGGATGTCGTGATATATAATCCGCCGGATTCTCCACCTTCCCCGGTTTGTGAATGATGGTGTATGTGTAGTCTTTGAGGCGAATCCCCCACCGTTCAATCCGTGGAGGCATCTTCGCTCGGGGGTTTCCGAAGATGGTTATTAGGGCCTGGTGATCAGTGATGAGCGTGAAGTGCTTCCCATAGACGAACAGATGGAAATGCTAACACGCCCACACGACCGCCAGGCTTTCCTTTTCAGGCTGTGAGTAGACTTTCTCCGTGTCAGTGGGGCTACGACTAGCATATGCCACGATGTGGCGTTGCTCACCTTCGTCATCATACTGAGCTAGAATGGCGCCGACTCCGACAGGGCTAGCGTCTACTGTAATCTCTGTCTTTCTCCGAGGGTTGAAGTATGCTAGGTTAATGGCAGAGCTCACAGCTGTTTTGATTTTATTGAAAGCGTGCTCGCACTTTGCTGACCAGTGAAAACTTTGGCCTTGTCTTGTGAGTTCTCGCAGCGGATAGCTGATGGTCGCATAGTCTTTGATGTAACGGGCACAGTAGCTAGCCATGCCTAGGAAAGATCGAATGTCACTGACGTCTTGGGGTCGTGGCGTATCAGATAGCGCCAAGACTTTTTCAGGATCGGGTCTCATGCCGTCTTTGGAGAATATGTGACCATAGAATTTTAGAGTGGACTTCTGGAACTCACATTTATCTCGGTTAAGCGTGAGGTTGGCGTTGAGAAGGGCATGACATACGCGATCAAGTGCTTTGTCGTGATCCTTGCGGGTTTCACCGAACACTAGGATGTCGTCACTGTAATTAAATGAGTTTGGGATGTGCTGGATTACGCACCGTACTGCCTCTTGAAAGATCTCTGCTGCCGAAGATATTCCGAAATTGAGGCGCTTGTATCTGAAGAGCCCTTGGTGTGTGGTGAACGTGGTGATGTACCTAGACTTCTCGTGGAGTTCGAGCTGGTGGTACCCCTTGTTGCGGTCCAATTTTGAGAAGACTGTTGCTCCTTTTAGGCGAGTGATCATGTCGCTGATATGGGGTCCTGGATGCCGCTCCCGCTCAATGGCTGTGTTCGGGGCTCACATGTCCACGCACAAGCGCACTCTATTTTCTTGTCCTCGTTTGGGCACGACTACTACCGGCGACACCCACGGAGTAGGTCCTGTTGATCTTTCTACGATGTCCGCTCTCAGCAGGTCTTGGAGCTCGTCATCCACCGCTTGTTGGAGGTGGAATGGTACTTTCCTATGGTGCTGGGACACCTGTTCGTTAATGTGCAATCGGACTTTGAAATGAGCTAGTTTTCCTAGGCCAGAAAATAGCTTTGGGAACTTGCTGATGATATCAGGCGAATCGTCAACTCTGTATAGAATCTCTACTAGCTTCAGACGTTCGGCCGTTGGTAGGCTGAGAAGGCAGTCAGCTGCTTCAGGGCCTTCTATCACATGGATTTGTGCATGAACTGTCCTGTCTTTGTAGGTCAGAGACGTACGAAATTGTCCCAAGCACCGCAGTGGTTCTTTGGACATCCACGTGTAGCCACGCACTGCGGCTGGTTCTAACTTAGGCTTCGGGTTCATCTTCTTGTACTCAGTCATGCATATGTAGTTAAGTGACGCTCCGGTGTCTACGACGAACTTCGCAGAGTGATTTCCCATTTGAATGTGTAACCGTGGGTACTTCTTTAGTCGGTCGGGGTCCGCTACAATGCATACGTATTCATCGCTGTCTTGTGATATGGGAGTGAGGGCGGATGATTCTCTTGAGGTTGATCGTCAGGATCGGTATGAACCTTGCGCCCGGGTGCTGGATCTCGACGAGCTCGTTGAGCGGTCTCTTCTCCCTTGCACTGCCCTCACGTGGTGACGTGATCCTGTGCTTCTCTTGGTAGACCTGGATTCCTTGCGACGGGTTTGACACGCTGCTTCGAAGTGGTTGTCTTTCCCGCATCGATGGCACTGTTGTCCGATGGCTGGGCAGGGGCCCGTGTGGGGGTAGTCCTGGCCTTAGCGATAGCATTGCAGCAGTTGTTTCCGGGTGTTACTGCTCTTGTTTCTGCTGCGGGACAAATTTGTGAATTTTTCAGGTTTTCCGATGATCCGGTTGGCGTCTTGAGTCTGTTTGAGACTGTTTTCGGAAGGCTTGTTCACGTTTCTCCGTCTTGCTAGCTTCCATATTTTTCGCATGCTCTTCCGCTTGGTCATTTATTTGTGTGAGCTCCTCAATGTCGTCGAGCGGGTAGTGCTTCTTCAGCAGGCGGCGGCGCAGTGAATCTGACTGGCACCCCTCAATGATTCGAAAGCGAAGCACATCTTCAGTGTTAAAATTGTCAAATTCACAGTAGCAGGCCAAACGCTTGAGGCGAGAAATGAAATCACCCATGGATTCATCTCGCTCTTGAGACGCGAGGTTGAAGGTGTAGCGTTCATAGTCCATGTTTCGCTTGTGGAGAAACTTCCTGTTTAAGGCTTCTCTCACATCTGTGTATGACACAGCATTGGCCGGTGGTAGTTCTTTGATGATTTGCCCGACGTCCTTGCCCACCAAGTTTCGCAAAGCGATGAGTTGTTGGTCGGGGTCGCTGACTTGTGAACCCTTCATAAAGTCTTCAAAATCTTCTATCCAGCTTTGCCACTTAGGACCCATGCTGTTTCCGGAAGTCAGCATCAGGGGTTCAGGAGGGTGCAGGAATGATACCCCCATCAGTATCGGTCCGGGCTGGGCAGTTCGCGCTGGACCAGGCTGTGTATTTTGCGAGGAGTCAGGTTGTGTAGACATGATGAAGCACAGCTGACCTCACTCTCCACTCCAGTAATTTGCGGCAGCGTCTACAGGGGTTTCAAATTGTGTTTTGGCGGGAACAGGAATGCTTTTCCTCTTTTGCCTAACTTTAAGATGGCCGCCGGACTGGTGACCAGGCCTTCTGGTATGGTGCGCCTGACTTCAAGATGGCCACCGAATGCGACCTCTGCACACCAGCCTCGGTAATGAATAGTGAGGCTTACCGCAGCTCGACGTGACGTTCACTTCGTCTGAGCTCCAGGATATCCTCTGAATTCAGACTGCTGGCGGCCTTGGCACTCAGTTCTCTGTTGCAACGGGAACCGCTGCACGTCCTCACATCGATGGTGAAGGCGCTCGGTTTACAGCAGGCACTGCAGCGCGTTGTCGGCGTATGCCGAGTGTGCAAGTTAGAGGGGGGTGTCTCCGCATCCCACCCTCTTCACCAGGTTTCAAATTGAGCGCGTGAAATAAGGCTCGGACACCAGCTGAGATTAAGCACGTCTTTATTCTTCGACTGCTTATCCCTCTCTGCCGTTACTTTCCCCGCTCCTTCCCTTCCACTTCCAGCCATGCCTGACCCTGACGTCACAGGCGGGTCAGGCACAGCGATGCTACAAGCATCAGGCATTTTCTCCACCATTTTGAAATGGAATAGTACGGCCAATTATGTGGGGAGGTAAAACCACAGCAAGTAATTGCCAAAGCGCTGTCCATCCAGCAAATAAAAGGGAGACGGGCCGCCACTCTTATGCGATTAAAGCGTGTTTTATTAACACAAATATGCAGCAAAACAGCCCGACGTATTTCAGAGCAATCGGCTCCTTGTTCATTGTTCAGGTTACATTCACTATCATATACATTTAATACACCATGTGATTCATTATACACCCAACATAGCCAAGGACTCTCCTGTTGGTACCTGGTCATTATAAAACATTTCGCCCATTTTAACATAGGGGCTATATAATGTGATTGGCAATTACATATAAGTGGCATTGTGTGAAGACTTAATTCATCAAAATCATTCTACAATGGCATCAATTCCATTGCTATCGGGTCCTGTGTGGAACATTGCCCCTCATGCAGAGCTATAAAAAGTGTCACACGTTTCAATGCCCCTACCGCTGAACAAACAATAGTGGATTGTTTAGTGAGTTATCCGCTCACATTTTGGACCTCCCTCTAAGTCAAGAACACTGTTTCTAATACATAACAATTCGCCCAATTGGCTTCACTTATCACACAATGCTTGTATTTAAGGTACTGTTATACCAGATCCACATCATGGTTAACTATAATGCTAAAATGTGTGTCCTGTTTACATATGCTGAAGAATTATTGGCGGCAAGGGGACCTGTTTGCCGCACCACCACGTGTGTTATTACTTTTTTAAGTACAAAAATAATAATTGCCCACGTCAGTTGGCTAGCCACCAAATTAAGCCATTCACAATTAAACAAAATTAAAATAGTAGAGAGGCAACTTCAAAGAATACAAAAGTAAAAGCAAAATGCTACATTATTGACAAGAATAGATTAGTCGAGAGGTCTTTTCCTTGATTTTTGTGATTCTTAACTCAAAGTCTTCTGAACAGAACAGTTCCGCGCAGCCAACACGTTTCACCCTGTTATGTTATGGGCTTCTTCAGGGCAGAAGAGAATTCATATACTCATTCCAAATTTCCGAAGCATGATATGTACTGCAATCTGTCCTAGTACATACGTGAATTTAATACACACATCCTCCAAATCTTTTACAGGGTAATGTAAATTTCCTTCAAAGTCTTGATACCGAGACTGGTTTCTCTTGGTTCGTTCATCCATTTGAAGCCGTGTTCAGCCATTCGACGTTACATCCACGCGTGTTCAGCATCTTTTAATGTTTGCCATGTTGAAGGATAATTTACGCTGCCCTGTAAAACTTTTGGAGAACGTGTGTCACAATTATTTATCTAATTTTCCCTCATTGTTGTCTGTCAAAGTCCCCCCCTCACCCGGCCCCACCGCCCAACCGCTCCTACCTGCACGGGCCACGGCTGGCAACTTAGGTGGGTGGCACAATAAGAGCTGTAGGTCCACTTGTAGCATTACATTTACAGGCCCTGAGTATATGTAGTGCCACTTTACTAGGGACATATACGTAAATTAATTATGCCAATTGGGGATAAGCTAATGTTACCATGTTTCGAGGAGTGAGCACATGTACTTTAGCCCAGGTCAGCAGTGGTAAAGAGTGCAGAGTCCTAAGGCCAGCAAAAAATAGATGACCAAAAATGGAGGCGGAAGGCAAAAAGTTTGGGGGAAGACCAACCTAAGGTTGGCAGGTCTAACATGTGCCTTCCCCCAGCTGAAAGTGAGGAGAACTACCCAACCTCTTGCGAGTTCTCATCACTAAGGCGGAAGAACCTAGATGGACCATCAGCACTGGCGTGGTCTGACCCAGGACGGTGTTCCACTGTAAAGTCCATTCCCTGTAGGGAGATGGACCACCTCAATAGTTTGGGATTTTCACCCCTCATTTACATGAGACATCTGAGGGGCCTGTGGTCTGTCTGAACCTGGAAGTGAGTCCCAAACAAGTATGGTATCATCTACTTCAGTGCCCAGACCACAGCAAAGGCCTCCCTTTCAATCACACTCAACCTCTGTTCCTGGGGAAGCAGCCTCCTGCTAATAAAGGCTACTGGATGGTCTAGGCCCTCCTCATCTAACTGTGCTAAGACAGCCCCTAGGCCACGCCATGGCCTCCTACAGAGTATCAAAGGCTTTCTTGCAGGCCTCTGTCTAGATCACCCTTCTGGGCTGCTTCTTTGAAGTCAGCTCTGTTAAGGGGTCAACAACAGTGCCATATCACTTAATAAACCTCCCATAGTATCCTGTGAGGCCCAGGAAGGCTCCTCTCAGTCTGCGTTTTAGGAGGCTGCCAGGCCAGGACAGTCTCAATCTTAGCCAGGAGGGGCTGCACCTTGCCCCAGCCCACCCCGTGGCCCTGGTATGCCATGGATCCCTGCCCTATCTGGTACTTACTGGCCTTGATAGTCAGGCCCACCTGCTGCAGGGCCTAAAGCACCTCCTGGAGATAGTACAGGTGTTCCTCCCAACTAGAGCTGAAGACAGCTATGTCGTCCAGCTAGGTGGCACAGAATGTACCCTGAGGTGAGATCAAAGGTGCTCAGGAACTTGGCAGAGCCAAGCCTGTCGATGAGCTCATCAGCTCGGGGGATCGGGTGTGCATCAGTCTTCGTCACAGAACTGAGTTCCCTGTAGTTCACACAGAACCTAGGTTCTGGAGTTGTGCTCAGTGGGGAAAGCTTAGGTAAAATCACCACAGTGCTGGTCCAGAGACTGTTGGAGGGCTCAATTACCCCTAACACCAGTGTCTTGGAGACCTCCTCCTTGACACTAGTTCTCACCTTGTCTGACAGCCTGTAAATCTTATTGTTAACAGGTGAACTATTTCCAGTGTCAATGCCATGGATGCACAGGTATGTGAGTCCAGTGGTGAGGCAGAACAGAAAGGAACACTGCCTCAGCAACTGGTAACAGTCATTCTGCTGATCTGAGGTCAGAGTAGGGGACAGGTTGACACCCTCTACTGAACCATCATGCTCCTGAGCAGACAGTAGGTCAGGGAGAGGTCTCCTTTTCCACCCCTTCATCCGTCACTAGGAGCATGCTGACTTCGGGCCTCTCAAAGTGTGGTTTAAGGCGGTTTATGTGAAGCAACCTTATGAGGTTCCTAGGGGTCTGCAGATCCATCCAGTAAGTGGACTCCCCCTTCTGCTCCTTCACCCTGTAGGGATCTGTCCAGTGACCCTGGAGAGCTCTGAGCTCCACAGGCTCCATAACCCTCACTTTCTGGCCAGCTGAAACTTTACCACAGTGGCCTTCTAGTGGTACCAGAATTTCATGACTTCTTGACTGGACTCAAGATAGCTTTTTGCTTTTTTCCAGAAGGTATGTATTTGGTTGCGGAGGACCAGCAAATAGCTGACTACATCCTGAGGGGTCTTCCGGGGAGCTTGCTCCCACCCCTCTCTTACAAGGTTAAGAGGTCCCCTAACAGGGTGGCCATAGAGCAATTCGAAGGGGCAAAACCCATCTCCCTTCTGTGGCACCTCCCTGTAGGCAAACACAAGGCATTGCAGAAGGACGTCCCACATACACCTCATGGGCTCAGGTAAGCCCATTATCATGCCTTTGATGGTCTTCTTGTATCTCTCCTGTATGGCCTGTTGGTTTAAGGATGATATGGTGTGGAGAACTTATAAGTCACTTCCACTCATTTCACATGGACTTCATGTTATCTGACATGAAGTTAGTGCCTCTGTCAGACACTACTTCTTTGGGAAACCCCACACTGGTAAAAATCCCCATCAGTGCAGTCACCAACCTCAGAGAGATGACCTCTGGGTAGCGAGTGCCGTGGTCCACCAACACCAGGATGAACCTGTTGCTAAGGCTGTCTTGGGCCCAAGAGTCCAATAATGTCAATGCCCACTCTTTCAACGGGAGTGCCAAGGACAGGTAATGGGGTCAAGGGAGCCTTGAGCTTTTTCCCTGACTTCCCTTTGGCCTGGCAGGTAAAACAGGACCTACAGAATGCATCTGAGCTGTCTTCATCCTGTGCCAATAGAAATGGGCAACAAACCTGGAGAAGGTCTTGTCTTGCCCTAGATGTCCTGCCAGGGGATGCCATGAGCCAACCCCAGTAGGAAGGCCCTGAAATACTGGGGGACCACCAGGACGCAGCCTGCCCCGGGTCCAGGAAACTTAGGCTCACTTGCCTTAGCTTGCCGCCTCAAGCCATCTAGAGTGGGGGACCCTCTCAGAGCCTTGCAGAATTCCACCCTGGTGGGCCTACCCTCAACTTGCCACCCAGCAAGCTCAAGCAGGTCACCCAGGGTGGCAATGTCCTCTCCGGTAGGATCAGAAGCATCCTCCTCATGTGCACTGTCAACCTTGAATGCAGGAACTTCATGGGCTGGTTTCCCATGCCCATTACTCATCTTGGCAGCTGTCTGGGCCATTGTTCCAGGCTACAGGTGCCCTTGACTTCCTTCCGGGGCAGCCATGGACCTTGCAGTCATGCTGACCCATTCAGGCAATCCCAACATCTCCAAGTGTGACTCGAGCTTTACCTCCTTCCAGATAGTGTGCTCCAGGTTGTTGCCTAACAGACATCCTACAGACATGATGGGGTCCACAGCTACTTTTAGAAAACCTGAGACTCACCCCACTCAAAAGGAACCAGAGCCCCTAGTAGATGACTCTTGCAATTGTCAGCGACTTGGTGGAATGTGTTAGGGAGGACCCACTCTGAGGACACCAATTGACACCATACACTAGCCATGCTGGGTCCTGTGCCCCTTAGAGCCTCCACCCGTTGCCCACTGATGGTGACCCACTGCCTATACTTAGAAGTATTTGCAGGCAAGTGGGCTTTTGGCACCATCTCCTTATCCCACAGGGACACTGGGATCGCCTCTGTCTGCTCCCCAAACCTTTCTGGGATCAGCTCCTCCCCAAGCGGTACACTTGCCAACCCAGGTGACTGCCCACCGGTGGGGGGCTGTGCCCTCTTGGGAATTTGTTGTCTCCCTTGGAGTGCCCATACTTGTAACAATGGGTACATTGGGAGACAAACCTCCCTGTCTGTTTTCAAAGAATCCCTTCTTCTTTGGTTCAGATTGGGACTGGTTATCACTGTTCTTTGGGAATTATTTTGGGGCCCTTTGACAACTCCTTACTTTTACGTTTTTCTCCCCCAACTTTCTACTGGTGGGTCCCCTGACTATACTTTTGGAAGTCCCCCCAGATGCTTTTGTGGACACCCTGGTGTCCCAGAGATCCGCCTCCTCAGCAAGCTACCTGGGGTCAGTCAGCTTGCTGGCTACTAGGTGCTGGCACAGCTCTGTTACCCAGATATTGAGCATGTGTTCCCTTAGAATCAAGTTGTACAGTCCCTTGTAATCATTAACTTTGCTGCCCCTCACTCAGCTATCAGTGCCTTGTTAGAGTAGTCCAAGAAATCCACCCACGACTGATTGGGCAGTTTGAGGCTATCCCTGAAACTCTAGAAATACTTTTCAGGAACAGCCCAAAATTAGCCATAAGGGTGGCTTTTATGGAGGTGCACCTGGTTTGGCCCTCTACTTCTAGAGCCAGAAGAGTTTTCCTCCCCACTGGAGGCATATGCTTCCACAGGCCACCCCCTACCCCCACCCATTGCTCCTCTGGGATCTTGTGTACTCTCAGGGTCACCTCATTAGCTGAAAACCATTTATCAATGTAATCTCCCATCACCTAACTGGGCACCAGTTCTTTGGGGATACAGTCATTACTTGTCTCCTTCAGACACTGAGGGGCCGATTCCGATCTCGGCCGGTAGGGCACCGAATCGGATTCGGCTTAACCGGATCCGATTCTTAGCCCTCTTTCCTGACCGATTCGTACGTGCGTCCGGGCGAGCGAGTACGATGCGAGCGCACGCGAAATCGCCGACCGACTCGTACGCGGGTCCGAACCGCTCCGACCGACTCGCACAGACACGACTCGCACCGCGCAATGGAGACGTTCCCCGGCCGGGCAAGTACGATGCGCGCCTCGAGCAGTCCGACCGACTCGCGCCGTCCGGCTCCAAAGGGCAGTCAGAGCCGGACTTTGGGGGTCCGTGTCGGACCCCCCTGTACGCGTAGCCGCGCGAGTCGCACACAGAGGGGATCCATGGGTCCCCCCTACCTGTGCATGTACGGCACGATTCGCATTGACGCGTACCCGCTGTAGGGGGCGCCCTTGTTCACCTCGCACCCATTGAGTCAATGGGAGCCCGCGTACGCGTTGTACGACCGGCTCCCATTGACTTCAATGGGAGTCCGACCGAATCGAGTCCGATTGCATGCGTACGCATCGTACTCGTTCGGTCGGGCTGCCAGAGTCCGATTCGGTCGGAAATCACTCCGGGTCCGGCTCGGTCGGAGTGATTTCCGGCCTGAATCGGAATCGGCCCCTGAGTGTATGCTGCCACCAATGTTGCTGGAATCTGTTTGTTTTCCCTTCAGTTCCAGCTCTTTAAAGCTCCTTTCATGAGCTAAATGCTCCAAAGCAAGTTTATCCTCGATCCTGAGTTTCTTCTCCTCAAGTGCTGGTTCTTTCGCCGTGTTTAATTTGGCGAACTACAGCTGAAACTCTCTCTCTGCCTTCCTGTCTGCCAGGTCCTCTGGGGACAGGCCAAGTGAGGAGACACTGATTCCTGCTCTGGCAGGGAGTTTCAATTCAGGGGAAAGGTCCTAACCCTCCGCTGAAAGCTGCATGTCAGGGCTGATGTCCAGGTCCTGATCCTGCTCATTCATATCCTCCTCATCATCCTGTACCTCTGTGGTTATTGTCAACTGGTGCCCCTCTGTCCACGCCCTCAGAGCTTTCTGCAGCTCCAACTATTTGGTGCCCTTCTTTTGTAGTCCCCTTTCCCTGAAGAACAGTTTATGCTCAGCCACAGAGTAGCTTTCCAAGTTGACCAGCTCAAACTCCATTACTGCAGGTATCGTTTCAGACTGTTCAGTAGTAGAAATGAGGGAAGATTTGAAAAAACATAAAGAAGCCAAAAAAGGTGAACTAAAAGAATTAAAAATTGTCTCAAATTATTTATTTGGGATGGTAGTTTAACACAAGAACTACTGTATGACACTGCACAAACTTAAGTCTAAATCCCACCGCTGCAGTGTAAGAAACTGGGCAACTGGTTGAGGGGGGTGAAACCCTACTCAAGCAGAAGCCACAATCCTTGTCAAGGCAATGCATCTATCTCTAGGTGATGCAGAGGCCTGCGCCATCGTCGAGGATCTCATGGTGAGGGTTTGCGAGTCGGAGTCCGATGTTGAGGAAGCGTCATGCAGTCAAGGCGATGAATCAGTTCCAAGGAGCTGTAAGGCTGTAATGTGAGAACCTGCGTCGTCGTTGGTGCACAGACAGAATATTGAGTTTTTAATATCGACATACAAAAATATCGAGTTGGAAATATCGTGATACAGGAATATCGACAGCAAGAATATCGTGGTCCAGAATATCGACTTTAAGGTGAGAAATATCGTTTTTTAAATATCGAAGTCAGTAATATCGTTTGCAAAAATATCGTTATTTAAAATATCGATTTTTATATTAGTGTTATGTATTTTAGTATGTATGTTAAAAGTATGTTATCTAATTATTTTTAATAAATATTGCTTTTGTTTTTAAATATATGTGTTACATTTTTAGAAGTGATTAATTTTATGTTAATTAAATTTTACGTTTTTTAGTTCTGTAGCGGGTTGTGGGTTTATAGGGGAATAGGGTGGGAAGTAATTTAATTATAATAAATTAATTAATATTTTTTCGTTAGTATTTATTTAATTTAGATTTTATAGTGTTAATTGTGGTAATAATTTTATTAATTATTTATTAATTGGTTGTTAATTTTTATAATTAATTAATTGATCATTATGTTAATTGTGTTATTTGTTTTAGGAGCGGGTTGTGGGTTTATAGGGGAATAGGGTGGGAAGTAATTTAATTATAATAAATTAATTAATATTTTTTATTTATTAGTATTTATTTAATTTAGATTTTATAGTGTTAATTGTGGTAATTAATTTTTTATTAATTAACTATTAATTGGTTGTTAATTTTTATTAATTGATTAATTGATAATTATGTTAATTGTGTCAATTTTGTAGGAGCGGGTTGTGGGTTTAAAGGGGAATAGGGTGTGAAGTAATTTATTTAAAAATAATTAATAATTAATTGTTAATTAATGGTAATTAAATAATTAAAAATTAATCATGGAAATTGTGTAATTAATTTGAGATGTGAGTTGTGGGGTTTATAGTGGTAAAGGGTGGGAAGTAAATTATTTTCAGTTAATTAATAGGTTGTTGTTAATTGATAATAATTTAATAATGTAAAATTAGTTATGGAAATTGTGTAATTATTTTTTTGTGTGTGTTGTGGTGTTTGTTGGGGTAGAGGGTGGAAAGTATTTTAAGTTTTATTAATTAATAATTATTTGCTCATTATTATTCATTTATTAATTGATAAATTTTTATGGAAATTGTTTACTTTTATTTTGTGTGTGGATTTTGGTTTTATAGGGGTAATGTTTGGTGAGTAAATTAATTTGTGTATGTTTTAATTTGATTTTAATTAATAATATTTGTTTATTTGATAATTAATTATATTAATTATGGAGGTACAGTTTTTTAGAAATTTAGATGTGTGTTGTGAAATGTGTGGTGTTATAGGGTAGGAAATAAAAAATATTGATTTTGTGTAATAATGTTTTTGATTATAATTAATTTATATTAAATATAGTTATTTGTTTGTAAACTCTTTTTAAAATGTTTATAACATAATGTGTGTAGGTAATCTTTTGATTTTTTTAACATTATAGTATGTTTCTATCTTTTGTAATTTTTTATATTTTTATATAATTTTTATTTTTGTGTTATTAACAATTTTTGTATTGTAGTTGATATTTTGTTTCTTTTTTATTTTGAATTGACTTTGTTGGGAATATTCATTTTAACCCTCTGCTATTCAACACTTTCCCTACTGTTGCACTCACTGGAGTGGGAATAGTAATTTATACCCCTCCGCTATCCAACACTTTCCCTACTGTTGCACTCACTGGAGTGGGAATAGTAATTTTTACCCCTCCGCTATCCAACAGTTTCCCTACTGTTGCACTCACTGGAGTGGGAATAGTAATTTGTACCCCTCCGCTATCCAACACTTTCCCTACTGTTGCATTCACTGGAGTGTGAATAGTAAATTTTACCCCTCCGCTATCCAACACTTTCCCTACTGTTGCACTCACTGGAGTGAGAATAGTAATTTTTACCCCTCCCCTATCCAACACTTTCTCTACTGTTACTCTCTTTGGAGTGGGAATAGTAATTTTACCCCTCCGCTATCCAACACTTTCTCTACTGTTGCACTCACTGGAGTGGGAATAGTAATTTTTACCCCTCCGCTATCCAACACTTTCCCTACTGTTGCACTCTCTGGAGTGGGAAAAGTCATTTTTACCCCTCCGCTATCCAACACTTTCCCTACTGTTGCATTCACTGGAGTGTGAATAGTAATTTTACCCCTCCGCTATCCAACACTTTCCCTACTGTTGCACTCACTGGAGTGGGAATAGTACTTTTTACCCCTCCCCTATCCAACACTTTACCTACTGTTGCTCTCTTTGGAGTGGGAATAGTAATTTTACCCCTCCGCTATCCAATACTTTCCCTACTGTTGCACTCACTGGAGTGGGAATAGTAATTTTTACCCCTCCGCTATCCAACACTTTCCCTACTGTTGCAGTAGTTGGAGTGGGAATAGTAATTTTTAGCTCTCCGCTATCCAACACTTTCCCTACAGTTGTACTCATTGGAGTAGGAATAGTAATTTTTACCCCTCCGCTAACCAACACTTTCCCTACTGTTGCACTCAATGGAGTGGGAATAGTACATTTTTACCCTCCGCTATCCAACACTTTCCCTACTGTTGCACTCACTGGAGTGGGAATAGTAATGTTTACACCTACGCTATCTAACACTTTTACTACTGTTGCACTCAATGGAGTGCAAAATGTAAGTTTAAAAATTATTAAATATTTTAATAATTTAATTTATAATATAATGTTTTTTTTATTAGTTTTAATGTTATAGGTGTATGTATATATATATATATATATATATTTATTTGTTAATTTTTATATATTTATAATATTTTAAAATAAATTAAAGTTATTAGTTTATTAATTGTTTTACAGTAAATATACATTTATATATTACATTTTATATATGTACATTTACATTTTTTAATTAAATTACATTTATTTATTATATTTGTTAAAATGTACATTACATCTAAATAATTTTTTTAAATTAATTTTATTATTTAATTTATTTAACATTATTTTTTATATATAAAAAATATCGATATTTTGTACATCGATATTTTTAACATCTCTATATTTTTTCGATATTTTTGTATTTTACATTTTAAAGATAGCATGTCGATATTTTGTATTGATATTTTGTATTGATATTTGTGTATGGGGATATTTATGTAGTCGATATTATGTCAGTGATCTGTCGTCGTTCAAGATGCTGTCAATGAAGGATGCAATGGTCTGCTTCGGGAAAGTTTTGCAAAGGTGGCAGTTCCGATGTGGCTGCGAGGTCGATGCAGAGTACTTTGTGTCAGGAGAAACCTTGCAGCAGAGGCTATGCATCAGTTCTGCTGGTTCCACAGATGAGCTGACAGAGCACCTTCAGATCTACTTCCAAGGGTGCAGGACTGGGATGGCACCACTTGGCAGTGTAGGACTCATGGATTGCAGAGTCTAGGTGCTGTGCTAGGTTCAAGGTTGTTGGAGCTTTCTGTCCCTGAGGCTCTGGTCAGGAGGCCAGCCAACTAGCCCTTGGAGTCACTTTGGGGTACTGGGTTCCACAGATGCAGGTCCAGTCCTTCTCACCCAGGCAAAAGGGCAGCAGGTCAGTACAGAAGGGCAGCAGTTCCTTCTGAGAAGCAATCCAGCAGAGTGGCAGTCCTTTCAGCAGAACAGCATACCTTCTTCCTGGCAGAGTATCCACAGGTTCAGAAGTGTACTGAAGAGTTGGTGTCTGATGTCCAGTATTTATACTCAGTTGTGCCTTTGAAGTGGGGAGACATTTCTCAAGGTTTCCCTTTGAAGTCCCCAGGCATCCTGCCTTCCCTGTTCTGGCTCTAGACTAACTACAGGGGATATGCAGCCCTTTGTATGGAGGTAGGACACAGCCTATTCAAGTGTAAGTAGGGCTCCGCCCTCCCATCCTACTAGTGAAGGCTCATCCAGGTACACCTAATCTCTCTATTGTGTGTGGCTGCCTAGGAGGCCTACACAAAGCCCAACTGTCAGTTACACTCAGTCATGTGACCCAGGGATAGGCTACAGTCACTAAATGGCTAAGGCAGGTAAATGCCGACTTTCTAAAAAATGGCACTATCAAAATTGTAATTTAAAATCCAACTTTACCATAAGTTAGGATTTTTCATTACAATTATGAAGACGCCATACATGAACTGGTTATCTGTTCTCTCTAGGAAATTATAGCATATTAAATGTAATAAGGTAACTCCAATGTTATCCTAAGGTAGAGGTAGGCCTTGCAGTAGTAAAAAATGAATTTGAGTTTTTCACTACCAGGACTTGTAAAACTTAAAAGTGAAGGCCTACTAATTAAATACACTGCACCTTGCCCTCAGGGCTGTTTAGGGCCTATTCTAGGGGTGACCTATATCTTTTAAAAATGAAGGGTTGGGAAGGGGGCGTGGCCAGCAACTGGCAATGGCGGACATGCTCTGAAAGAGCTCCCCGGACACGCTGCAAGATCCTTGAAAATATCCTGATGCGGGGGTGCACCCGCATTGAAAAACAGACACCCAAATCGTCAGCTGCTGTGGAAGACGCTCGATAGCTGCACTGACACGCGAGGTGTGCCCGACGGAGCCCGGAAAGCTGGAGAAGTGTATCTGCGTGTATCCTCGTCTGCCATCTTGTGGAACTGCCTGAGGCCCGGACGGGACTGTACCGGAGGGCTGTTGTGCTGAGAAGGAAAAAAATTAAGGGGCGCGGCGGATGTAGATCCTGACCGGGGAGCCCCGCCGAGATTGATGGTGAGAATCGGACCGCCTGCGGCATCGCTCGAAGGACGGGCATGAACTCCAGGGCTGTGGGGATGGAGGCCCGGAAGAGCGGAAGCTGCACGGAGTGAGTGCAAATGACGAGGAGCAGCTGAGAGCGGACACTTGCTTGTGCGATGTGAAATAGAACACAAGTGCGGGCATAATCGCGGAGCGGAGGATTGCTCCGAAATGGAATGGTGAGTCTGCACCCATAGGAGCTGGGGACCTGAAATGCAGAGGATCCGCATCAGGAGCTAATACGGGCCGGGTGCGAGTTTTAAAACAAAAAAAGGAAGCAGGAAGCAGGAGTAGAGAAGCTCCTACATGAAGATACAAACATGTGGCCACTGTTGGTGACTGCCGGAAGCCCTACATATGGTGGCCTCCCCTCTGGGAAGTGCTCAAGTGGTGGATTGGAGCATCACCTGTACTGGATCTCTCCTAAATTTGGCAACAGGACCGATTTGAAACCCAGTGCAGGGGCCTGTGAGAAGCTGGTGAGCAGGTAATGGGCGGCTGTGGAGTAATTTACTGAACGTTGGAATTGCACTCACCTTGGGAAGCGCCCTACCTGTTTTGAATCACCCCTATATTTGGCGACAGGATCTGCGAACACTGACAGGGCGGCAATGGTTAATCCTTGATCTGGTATCCAGCACTTGGTCCTGTGAAAAGACTTCGAACAGGCACGGGGCGGCTGTGGGGCCCCGGGACTCTGCTGAATGCTGGAAGTGCATTGACCAGGGCTGTGAGCTGGGTTGCTAGACCCGCCGGACCGGATTGCACGTGCAGGGGCGGTGCAGTGGCACCGACTCATCTCCCGGAGCGGCGTACTGGAAGTGGTGGGCCCAATGCATAGGGCCTAGGCCTGCTGAGAGGTGAGATGTTATGCGACTAAAAGGCTCTGAGGGCGAGGAGTGTGGGCCTAACTTGAATACTTAGGGGTCGATTCCGATCTCGGTCGGTAGGGCTCCGAACGCGATCCGTCTGGAAAAAGTACGAGCCGTACGCGTGTTCTCCGACCGACTCGTACAGCTGTACGAGCGAGCAAGTACAATGCGAAGAACGCGAAATCGCCGACCGACTCGTTTCCGGTTCCGAACCGCTCCGTACGACTCGTTCGCAGACGAATCGTACCGCGCAATGGAGTAGATTTCCGACCGAGCCAGTACAATGCACGATTCGGACAGCCGGATCGAGTCGAAGTCTCCGGGACGAAAAAGCACTGGGAAGCGGACTTCGGGGGTCCATGCCGGACCCCCTTCACCCGTAGCCTTATGAGTCGAACACAGGGGGGGACCCAAGGGTCCCCCCTTCACATGCATGTACGGTGCAGATGGCACCAACGCGTACCCACTGCAGGGGGCGCCCTTTTGCGAGACGCACCTATTCAGCTGATGCAAGGCCATGCACGCGTCGTACGACCGGCTCCCATTGACTTCAATGGGAATCCGACCGAACCGAGTCCGTCAGCATGCGGCAGCATCGTACTCGCTCGGTCGGACTCCAGGGGTACGGCTCGGTCGGAAAACACTCCGGATCCGGCTCGGTCGGAGGGCTTTCCGACCCAGATCGGAATCGACCCCTAAGTGTATGCGGATACATGAGGGGCCGAATCCGAAGCAAGTGCCAGACTGGGCAATTATATGCAATAGCACACGTCAATAAATTACACAGCGGGCACCTGGGATGACTGTGGGTCACACTGGCAATCCCGAGAAGTATCACAAAGAAAAGAGAGTGGGCGTGGGACCAAGGCGCGAGAAGGGAGCAGTGGTCCATTTGGGAAAGTGGTTCTTCGCCAGTACAAAGACAACGCACAGAGCTAGAATATCCTGGAGAGCTACTACACCGGATCCAGTGTGTGGGCCACCCGAGGGCAGACATAGAGAGACACATTTACTGGGCTGGGTAATAAACATCTGCCAGGTGGAGTCGGGACCATGGGCAGAACAAAAGGGAAATCTACGGTACCGGCCGATGTTGATCCGCCGACGCAGGACTTACCGGACGATCAGTAGTGCACACAATCGTTGAGTTGCGTTCCACCTACAATGTTGGACTCCTCTCCAGATAAACTAGATATTATCCTGCAAGAGATACGAGATTCTAGACGTGCTATAGAGCAGCAGTTGGGGACACTGTCCACAGATTTCCTACTACTTAAAGCGGACCACTCTAAACTAGCCGACACATTGAAAGTTCATAAGACTGTTCTGTCGGACTTGGCCCCACACCAGAAGGAACAGGCAGAGTCGATCCAGAAACTGCAACAGCAAGTAATAACACTACAGGAGCGAGGACGCAGCAACATCTGAATCGTTGGCCTGCCAGAGAATTGTGAGGGACAGAATGCGACCCAATTTATAGAGGACTGGCTGCAGAAGGTGGTGGCTTCGGAAGGACTATCTGCAATGTTCTGCGTGGAGAGAGCTCACAGAGTACCTGCTAGAAAACCAGTACTGGGGGCTCCACCGCGGCCTATAGCTGCAAGATATTGAATTACAAAGATCGAGATACCCTGCTTCGCAGTGCCAGGGAACGCTTTCCTAGTCAACGCGAAAATAAAAGGGTGTCCCTCTTTCCGGGTTATACTATGATGGTGCAGCACCAAAGAGCTTCATATCTACACGTTAAGGCGACACTCAGAAAGTTGAATCTCAAATACGCACTGCTTTATCCGGCCCGCCTGAAAGTAATCCGCGACCAGAAGAGTTACTTCTTCAGCGACCCGGAAGGAGCCTACACCTGGCTGGATGAAGCATTTCCTCATTGGCAGCAAGGCGAGACTCGACGTGGGTCCCTCCGTGGAACAAGACGACGGAGGCCACTACAGGACAAGCAGGATGATTCCAGTAAAGCCCCATCAATAGACCAAGTCCAGGAGAGTCAGCGAGTAGCAATACAAACTGCAGCGGCATTTAAAGAAGCAAGATACCAAGCACCAGAGACATCATCACAGGACACACCACAGCAATCGGACTCTGAAAACAGTCTGACTTTGTTCCCCACTGTCACCCCACAGACTGCGGATGACTTCCTGGGCTGAAGACCAGAAGCAGAGACACTCTTGTTCCTCTGTAACAGGGGGTGGTAATGTATATTGAATGGTACATAGGAGTCTGTTAAGAGATAAGTTTGGGCTGCTGCCAATAAGCACCATCTATGTGAGCTTAACATGTCTGTTTGCAATGTTATGTAAGACTATTCACTGGTTATGGGGACACACAAATACACTGGTCCACACGGCTGCTGGAGCGTGGGTACAGATTGGATATGCCTGTTAAGGGGTGCATCCTCCACTATGAGGCAGCGCTGTCCCCCCTCCTTTTTCCCCCTTTTTTAGTACCTGGAAACGCACTAGCACTAGAGTGCGCCAAGATTTGAGCGCATAGCCTGACGGGTGTGTATAGCCTGGTGCGATAATACGGCCGAGTCCCCAATAGCGATCGCACACTGTAGTTTACAGTCCTTATGGCTGAAGTTGTTTTTTGGTTAGTTTGGTCGGACACAGTTCTGGTGTCGGACCCTGTATTGGGGAGTTTGTTTGGGTTACTGGTACTTGGTGGATACATAACGTGCCAGACAGGTCAGAGAGTGACTTGTCCCGTTTGTAGGGATGACACAAAATGCAACATACGGATCATACTTAATTATATATGGCTGCTCCAGGGTTGTATAAGGTAATTACTTGGAATGTCAGGGGAATGGGGTCAGTGTACAAAAGGCATAGGATATATGCACAGCTGCGCAGACGACAAGTGCAAATAGCTTTCTTGCAGGAAACGCACCTTACTAATGCAGAGGCGATTAAAGTACAGAAAAAGTGGAGGGGGCGAGTGTACAATACATCATACTCGGCATTTGTACGAGGGGCAGCCATTTGAATCAGAAGCGGCACCCCTTCAAAGAACTGACGCGGCATGTATCGCTGATGGTCGATATGTCCTTTTACTAGGTACACTAGATGGTTAATATGTAGTGCTAGGTAGTGTATACGCGCCAAATACAGAGCAGGACAAATATTTACAGCAATTAAATATGGCACTGGCAGACTGGGTGGGATACCCATGGATACTGGGAGGAGACTATAATGCGGTACTGGATACTAACCTCGACCGCTCACACCCACCATTACAGGGAACAATGTCAACTCGACAAGCTAAGGCGTTAGAACTCTGGGCGCACAGATGGATGTTCCCTGGGGGAAGCCTGGCGATCCAGACATGAGGGACACAGGGAATACTCATTCTTCTCCCCGCCACACTCCCTACATACGCGAATAGATCACATTTTCTGCACTAGCGGACTCTTACCCCGAATTACACAGGCCACTTATTTGGGGAAGACTATCTCCGACCATAATTCCCTAGAACTCTTATTGTCCTGAGGAAGAATCCCCACACCAGTCCCTTCATGGAGACTAAATCCGCGTGCGTTGGAGGACTCTGTCTTCCGTGACACGCTTGCATCCACTATCGATAATTACTTTAGAGAGAATCCCAATACAGCATCCACAAAAATGATAGAATGGGAGGCTTTTAAGACAGTGATCAGGGGGGCGGCAATCAGCGCGATAGTGGGTGCAAGGCAAACAGTGTATAGGGAATTGCAGCAAGTGGAAGAGACACTCGTAGATCTAGAAAGGGCAGCCTTGATCAACACTACTAAGGCAGTGGCACTACAAGAGGCGCGTATTAACTATGCCGATTTATTGGAGCGGCTCCGAACAATAGATAGCCAGGCATATACGCAGAGGGTACATGCAGAGGCGGACAGAGCAGGTACACTTCTAGCGCAAATAATAAGAGATGGCCCACCCTCAACCCCAATTCTTGAAGTGCTGACGTTGGACAACGTACTTGTCAATACACAAGCTGGGATTAATGCAGCATTCTGTGACTATTACGAATCCTTATACGACGCTCCCCCAGACCCCAAGAGTAATGACATGATAGATTTCTTGTCTCGCATACCCTTTCCTCAATTGGAAGAATCGGACCAAGAAGAGTTAGCGGAACCAATTACTCGCACGGAAATAAGAGAAGCTATTGCCGAGTTGCCCCGCAATAAAACACCTGGATTGGATGGGCTCCCGGTGGAGTTTTATGCCACTTTTTCGACATTGTTGGTTCCGCATTTAGAAAAACTGTATAGTGCGGCCTTGGGTCGTCTCCCGGAGACTACGATGCAGGCACTAGTGACTTCACTCCCGAAACCTGGCAGGGACCCTAAAGATGTTGCGGGGTACCGCCCTTTGTCATTATTAAATACCAAGTATAAAATTCTCAGCAAAGTACTAGTGAGATAACTACTTCCTAGGCTACCTCGATTAATTCCTATAGACCAATGCGGTTTTGTACCGGGGCGTAGCACTTCTCTAAACATTAGAAGACTATACCAAGTAATGGATGCTGTCACCACCGAGCTGAAGGGAGCGAGTTGCATTTCACTTGACATGACACAAGCATTTGATACGGTGGGATGGAAATACATGCTGGCGACCTTAAGCAGATTCGGTATTCCCCCAGAATACATTAAATGGATCCAATTGTTATACACCAAACCTACGGCAAGAGTTAGGACAGGAAGATACATGTCCTGCGCATACCCGGTGCATAGAGGCACGAGACAGGGATGTCCTCTGTCCCCTATATTATTTGTTTTGGCTCTGGAACCACTAGCATTACAATTGCGGAAAGGAGCAGAAAAATGGGGAATTCCAACCAAAAATGTCATACAAGCTCTGTCGCTATATGCGGATGACATTATTGTATATATTAAGGATCTACACGAAAATATAGCTCCCATAGCTAATACTTTTTAGGTCTTGCCTGAGCCAGCGCATGCGCTGGTCTGGCGAGACATTTAGTGAGTGGGGCTTTAGAAATCCGACCACAAGCTTTTGCTTGTGGCCTAAAGCTTGCGGTTACGCGCGCGTGCATGCGCACGCGCACAGCCGCCATCTGGCTTTACTATCTCTTCCTTAAAGCCAATCGCGATCACTTTAACTTTTGCCAATTTCATGCGCGGGCACCCTCCAAAGCGGGATCGCGATCACTTTCACTTTTGTCTTCCAGGCAGTGCTGTCCGCTCATGGAAAATACCTCTCGACAGGAAACACGAGGAGTGAGGCAGCAACAAATCTTCCAGAAACCGCTTCACTAATGCGCGCACGTCGAGTAGAAGTACCTCAGGGTTAACCTCGGGTCTGTGGCGGCATAAATCAGCTTCACGAGAGCCTGTCGGCGGCCGCGCTGCAGCAGCAGCAGCTATGGAGGGAAAATCCTTCAAATGGCGACGGAAGCGCAAATATCCCTCCGTAGCGTCTTCCCTCAGCGAAGCTCTCTCCTCTCCTCTTCCGGAACCAAATCTATCTCCGTGGGTCGCAACCAAGTGCAAAGAATACTCCTGATGGGCCCTTGAGAACATTTCGACGGCACCATATAAGTAAAACCGTTTAAAACTTGTGTTAAAACAACACAGAAACACACTCAGAACTGCCTCGTTCTTGCTGATTTTATTTCTTTTCATGATGTTCGGCCGGGGTCGCAGTTTGTGACATGCCGACAAAACGTGCTGCTCTTCCTACATATCTCTTGCCTACGAATCCTTGCATTCACCGAAGACACCATTTCTACTGCGCTCTCTCATGCTGCTGAGCTCTCGCACGGTCTCTCCATTCACCCCTCCCCCCCCTCACTTCTCTTCCCACTTTCCTCTCACTCCCGATGTCTCCCTCCTTGTCTCTGGCTCCTGCCATGTCTGCTTTTGACCCTCTGTGTCTGTACCAGAAGTATTTCCATTGAGTCTGTGGCCAAGAATTCTGATTCCTCCCAAGCACCCCCACCCTCTCCTCTCGCTGCACCGCTACCCCAGCTCTCTCTTTCATCCACTGTGCTCTATTCCTCACCAACTCTCTACCGCCCTCCGTTCCCACTCCTCACACATTCCTTCTTCCCTGCCCCATCCTTCTCTAACCATTCATCTCTCCCTGCCTCTCACGCACACTTCTCTCTAAACCCTCATTTGCCCTGTGTCTCACGCACATACACTGCTGCTGTATCACACTCTCTCCTGTCATGCATTATCCCCGGCCCTTTACAGCAATTCCCTCTCTATTTTTTGTATTCCCTTTTCCATTAGCGTCATATATTTTCTTCCATCTCATTCCTCTCTTTCTTATTTTCTGAATATCTTCCACTCCCCCCCCCCCATATACCTATTTCCCATTTTAAGGTTCTCCAGCGCCGCGAGGTCATACGAATGGCAAGAGCACTATGCAAATATATGGATGCAAGCATAGCTTCATCCACGTCTCTTTCTCCTGACTTTTTTTCCCTTTCCACGCCTCTTTCTTTTCTTCCCTTCCTTGCTTCGTCTCTCTCTCTGTTCTTTGTTTCCCCTCCACGCTCGTTTCCCTCCCTCTTGTCTTTTCTGCCCCTCTTCCCATTTCTTCTCTTTTCTGAGCGTCTGTGCCCGTCGCCTCTCTCCCACCCCAGACCACATTTCACAGGCAAGAGCGGAGCCTGCTTTCTATCCGTCTGTTTTCCCTACACTTTAAGACCTTTTTTTCCTCGCTTTTCTCAGGATATGAGAAAATGTTTAGAAAATTCAGCCTGCTCGCCAGGAGCTGACTCATGTTTTTATTAAAGGCACCCTGTGTTAAATCTGACTCCACAAAATAACCCGGCCGCTTGCCCCTCCTGCCGTAGCTGCTGCTCTGAAGAGATTTCCAGTCGGTTTGGCTGGGTTCGTCTTTACCACTGAAGTGCTTCCTAAATTCTCGCTATGTGCAAATATGTTTTTTTCTGTTTACACAGCAAAACCGCTGGTTGCAACTGGATTTGTGCAGCCACCCATTCCCAGGGTCCAGAGATGTCATTTGTGGTTTCTGACATCCGGGAGGAGGACGGGTTTATTGGTGCAAAGAAGGGTACTTGGACAAACTATGCCGAAAGAGTGGGGGCATGGGCAGTTTTTACCCCGCCCCATACAAAGTATGTCCTCTTCCCCCCCCCACCTCAGCAGTAACATGGACACTTGCGCGTAACTTTAAGGATATTGTCCCGTCTGCGCCTCTTTGCCGGGGGAATGGATTCTCTGTGGCATTTTGAAGAGCTAGAAAAGGATCTGCGTCGAGGCACAGACTAGCCTGCCCGAAAACAGTAAGCACTAGTGCACTAACCGTGCTTTCTTGAGCTAGCGCCAAAATGTCCAATCTCTGTACCTTAAACCCAGGCGCTGAGCAGCAGGCGTGTTTACTAATACCGCATTCGTCTTTGAATGCCAGCCCAAAAAATTAAAGTCCCCCCCCCTGGAGTCCGATGGGATTCCTACTTGACTTTCTCTGTCCAGGCCCAAATGGAATATTTTACATTTGTGTTTTTAGGGACCTATAAAACTTAAAAGTGGCATCTTTTGAATGCATTCTTGTTATACCTTCCGGTTTTCCACCCCCCTCTGCCCTCCTGTTATCCATCTCCACCCACCTTTGCGTTTCCCACCCCACCCGATTGCCAAAGCAAATAGTTCGCCCATAGGTGAGAGCGATTGGCTTTGCCAGTGCTTGTTTGTAGTGGAAAGGCTTTGACAAATTGCACCAAAGCTCTACAAAGCTACTAGTTTGCCACACTGCAAACCATTGAGGGGTTTTGGCCAGATTCTAATTTGCACATTCAAGATTAGCTTCATAGTAGCCATGACCCAAATAAATTTGGGGTTTGCATCATTATAATGTTTGTCACTTCTTACGTTTTTTAATTAAAAAATAATTCTTTACTATCCAAAATTCTTTCGTTGTCGCCATAAGAAATATATCTTTTTAAATGAAAGCCGTTGTTTTCACAAACAAAGCATTCTTTTTAAACATAAACCCATTATTTTTGAAGCATAATGGTCTAGATCACAGACACAACCCAACAAGCATTGGCATAGCCAATAGGTCTCGCCTTTGGGACCTTATAAGTGTTTAGCCATGCAACAGTTGATGTTGTTGCACCAAGGATATTGTGCTGCATAACTAAATACCTATAAGGTCCCAAAAGCGAGACCTATTGGCTATGCCAATGCTTGTTCTCACTTGGAGAGAGTATCGGGACTGGCAATTAATGCAAACAAATCTTATGCATATCTCTTCCAAGATGACCAGCAGCTTATAGATATAACGTTTGGTGATCAAAACTCCTGATAGCGTGGCACACCTTTAAATATTTAGGAATTCAGATTTATAGGTCTGCCCTGGACCTACTTGACGGTAATCTCCAGAAAGCAATGACCTCCCTCCGATCCCAGATTACATTCTGGACATCCCTCCCGCTCACAGTAGCGGCTCGGATAGCAATATCCAAAATGGTGATGCTCCCGCACATACTCTACTATTTTGTCAACCTCCCTGTCCTGATTCCCGCGCATTATTACACAGCGCTAAATACACTACTGATAGACTTGATATGGGGGAAAGGCCGAAGGAGGGTTGGACTGACGAAATTACAACTCCCAACAGATAGGGGTGGACTGGGGGCGCCGGACTTCCGAGCATACTGCTTTGCCGGCCAGTTGCAATGGTTGTTGTACTGGTTGGCAGGCAGAAACCTCCACGAAATAGGATATGATGCCTCCGCAATAGCAAAAGGTACACTGCAGACGCTTCTGTTGCCACCAGTATGGGTCCCTCCTGATGCACCTCTGTTGCTCCGCATTGTACTCATGTATTGGAAACGCGCAATTCAATATACAAAACACACAGTACCATATGCACTGAATATACCGCTTCAGGGTATTCCTACACCGAATGGCATAGTTACGACTCGCAGAATACGAGTCTGGGAGGAAGCGGGGGTAACGACAGTGGGAGCACTGTTTGGAGACGGAATGTTGCTTAGTCACACAGACTTTGTGAATGAGCAGGGACTCCCGGAATCACTGTTCCTACTTCACGCACATATGATGTTGTGGGTTAGAAAGCACTGGGCTCCAGAAATTGTAGAACCACCAACTCATGAACTGGTACACGCCCTACACCTGATGGGTAATGGAAGACACCTAATTAGATGGCTGTGTAAGGGAACACATAAGCATGTAGCGATATCTCTCACCCCATTAAGGAGTAAGTGGGAGCGGGAGCTAGGTAAAGAACTCGCGGATAAAGAGTGGAAGGAAATGCCGACCTACGCTAAAAAAGTATCTAGGAACACAAGATTTAAATTCATTCAATATATGATTTTACATAGGGCATACCTTACACCGCATAGGTTACATGAGATGTACCCGGGAGTACCGGCACAATGCCCCAGGTGCATAGAATCGGATGCAACACTGACACATATGATTTGGGCGTGCCCAATTCTATCGGGGTACTGGACGCGCATAATCGGAGACATTAATCTGGTGTTTGGGGGTACAAGACTGAGATCTATTGAAAGTTGCATGCTTCAGGTTTACCATAGGCCCAAATCACAGAAAGTACAGACGAGATTCACTGATTTATTATTGTTATTAGCAAAACGGCTCATAATGAGATGGTGGAAGTCATCAACACCACCCAGCATACATGCCTGGAGGGAGGATGTTAATAGATGGGGGAGGGCTGAGAGCAACTCTATACGCAGGAAAGAGTATAGAGGGCTACGAAAGACAACAATTTCCTTGGAATGGAACGCGCTACTGGAAGCTTTTAAGGCACTCGATCTACAACCAGATTAGGAGTGTTCTCCATTTATATTTGCATATAGCACAACACAGGGAAATGACCATGGGATATTGGGATGCACAGACAGAAAGTATGGGCCTGTCCACAAAACCAATCTTGGGGGCGCCACTGGTGGGCCGTGCGGATTGTAAGTAACTGGAAATACTCCATTGCTGCCCTGACGTCCAGATCAATATTTTAAGTCCTACCTCTGACCAGAGTGCCCAAAATATATGATGTATGCATAATGTGTAACGGATATATCTACCCAAGTACCAGGGGGTGGGGTGGGAGTTTATTTTCTTCCATGTTTTATATACAGGTAAATTGTTTAGTAGTGTATATCACATTTGACACCTGGAATGGAACATACTGAGACATGATCACGATGGAAAGACATATATTGTAAAGCTTGACATATGTAATTGTAATAATATGAGCACCGTTGTGAATTATGGATGTATGTAACAATTCAAAAAAATGAAGTTTTGGGACTGGGAAAAGGTTTATTTGGCCAGGTTGAAATGTCAATTGAAAACTAAACTCACAGGCTGCAATGGCAGGCCTCAGACATGTTTAAAGGGCTCCTTACGTGGGTGGCACAATAAGTTCTGCAAGCCCACTTGCAGCATTTAATTTATAGGGCCTGGGTACATCTAGTACCACTTTACTAGGGACTTATTAATTATAGCGCGCAGTTACACCAGACGGTTTCTTGGCGCTGAGGTAACTAACCCAACACGACAGAGGGTACTGTTTAATAGGCTTGCTTGAAGAGCCAGATCTTCAACACCTGTCTGAATTTCCCATAATTGGAAGTAGTTTCAGTTCCAAGGGCAGGGAGTTCCAAATGCTAGGAGTCATAGCTGAAAATCTGGCTCCCCTGGTCTATTTCCTATTGAATTGAGGGATCACTAGTTAGTGAAGATAAGTCGATCTAAGATTTCTAATGGGGGTGTACTTTTGGATACGAGATTTAATAAAAGCTGTACTTTTTATGTAAAGCATGCTTTGAATACAGCTCTCTGAGCAACTGGAAGCCAGTGAAGATCTTTAGTCACTTGAGAAATGTGGCAGTGTCTTGGAAGTTGTTTGATCAACAGAGCAGCCTGGTTTTGAACCAGCTGGAGCCTTTGGGTCAGATAGTTGGGGAGGACCAGATAAAGGTCATTGGCGTAGTCAATTCTTGACTTAACCAATGAAATTATAACATGGACCAAAGCGTCCATAGTGAGGAATTTATCTATCTTCTTGATTCTGCATAGTTGAAAGAAGCAGGAAGATATCAGAGTCAAGTTGCGGTTTCAGTGAGAGATCCTCGTCAATAGTGAATCCAAGACTTTTTACAGAGTGCACAAATAGGAAGGATTCCAGACACTGAACTTGTTTTTGGTAATCACTATCTCTGTTTTATCAGAGTTTAGTTTCAGATGGTTGCTGTTCATCCAATCCCGGATAAACAGCATGGTGTCTTGGAAATGCTTCTTGGAATTAGGGGTATTGTCGATTGTGAAGAGAAGTTGCATGCCGTCAGCATAAATGTGTATTTTCACTTTCATCTTGTTGTGAGAGTGAACCAGAGGGTGGCTGTTTATATTGAAAAGTTGTGGAGAAAGAGAAGAACCTTGAGGCACCCGCCATTTAGATGTGCTTTAGAGGAAATAAAGGGAGGGAGTCTGACCGATTGAGATCTGTCTTTTAAAATAGAGGCAATTAAGTTAATTGCCGAGTCCTGTAGTCCCGCGACCCTGACACGGTCAACCAAAAGATCATGGTCAACTATGTTAAAGGCCGCTGAGAGATCGAAGAGGACAAGGGCTTGAGTAGTGTTTCTGTCAGCCTCCTCCTGCATATCATCCACCACCAAAAGAATAATTGCTTCTGTAGAGTGAGCCAGGTGAAAGCCCTCTAGGCAGGGATCTTTGAAGTCTGAATCCTCAAGGGAGGAGCAGAGGTTATGAGCTATGTGCGCCTCAAGTATGTGTGCCAGGTAAGGCAGTAGAGAGATCAGCCTGTAGTTTTATAGGTCGAGGGGGTCCTCACCTACTTTCTTTTGTCAAGGAACTACTATTGCCTTTTTAAAGGAGTGGGGCACTGTTCCTTGAATAAGGGGTTATTGAGAAGGGAAAGCACTGGTTCAAGAAGGAGTGTAAACACAGTTTTTAATACATCCGGGGGGCAAGTATCATTAGGGGAGCCCGATTTGACTTTTATTAGTTGGTCCGTTAGGCAGGCATCAGGAAAAGATGACAGAGTGCAATTGTTCTCATCACCAGGTGGTGGAGTGTTATGCATAGGGCTAAAAGGGATACTCTTCTTAATGGCCTCAATCTTGTTAATAAAAAAGGAGCTAAGAAAGTCACAAAGGTTTTGGGAGGGCGTGATAGGTAGGGCAACTCTATCTGGATTTGAAAGCTCGGAGACGATTTTGAAATTATCTTTTGATTTGTTAGATTAATCCACATTTTTATTGGTAAAGAAGGAAGCTTTGGCTTGCCTGATCATCCATTTGTTCTCCTTGAGTTGTCTTACAAAGGTTACCTTGAGATCAGGCGAATATTTGTTTTGCCATTTGCGTTCACTACACTGAAGTTCCAGTTTGGCGGATTTCAGCACTTCTGAGAACCATTTAATGCTGTCAAGATGTCTCAGCTGTTTGGTTTTTCAGAGCGAGATTGAGTGTTGCTGGCCTTAGCTATCCATTCCATGATCGCTACCTCCCAGCTGTTTATATCTTCCATAGGTATTGGAGAAGACATTTCCAGCTGATTGCAAAAAGACTTTAGGTCAACACCTGATCAGTTCCTGGATAGAGTGGGAGGGCGGGTCGAGGTGAGATCTAATAACAAGAATTTGATCAAATGGTGATCAGACCATACACAGGGGGCAATTGTCAAGTTTCCAATGGGGGCTTTAGTGGTCCATACTTGATGCAAGGTATGGCCTTTGATATGCGTGGGGTGAAATACCTGCTAGTCTAAGTTTAAACTCTTAAGGGTGTCCGTGAGGTCGGTTTCTTGCTGCCCGCATTTTTCCTCATTTGCCCAATAATTAAAATCTCCTATTAATAATAAATCGGCTTGATCAATAATTAGTGGGGAGATTGACTACACTAAGGGGTCGATTCCGATCTGGGTCGGAAAGCCCTCCGACCGAGCCGGATCCGGAGTGTTTTACGACCGAGCCGTACCCCTGGAGTCCGACCGAGCGAGTACGATGCTGCCGCATGCTGACGGACTCGGCTCGGTTGGATTCCCATTGAAGTCAATGGGAGCCGGTCGTACGACGCGTGCATGGCCTCGCATCAGCTGAATAGGTACGTCTCGCAAAAGAGCGCCCCATGCAGTGGGTACGCGTTGGTGCCATCCGCACCGTACATGCATGTGAAGGGGGGGTCCCCCCCTGTGTTCGACTCGTTAGGCTACAGGTGAAGGGGGTCCGGCCCGGACCCCCGAAGTCTGCTTCCCGGAGCTTTTTCGTCCCGGATACTCCGACTCGATCCGGCTGTCCGAATCGTGCATTGTACTAGCTCGGTCGGAAATCGACTCCATTGCGCAGTACGGTTCGTCTGCGACCGAGTCGTATGGAGCGGTTCGGACCCGGAAACGAGTCGGTCGGCGATTTCGCGTTCATTCGCATCGTACTTGGGCATCCGGACCTCTGTACGACTCGGTCGGAAACAAAGCCTCCAACTCGGATCCGGTAAAGCCGAATCCGATTCGGAGGCCTTCCGACCGAGATCGGAATCGACCCCTAATACTTGAGGGGAGCTTTGCATGTAATTTGGAGGTCTGTACAAGAAGATGCACATCAAGGAGGAAGTAGGGGAGTTAAGTTTGAATACTAGATTTTCGACTGATGGTAGACTGAGAAAAGTCAATTTAGTAAATTTGATATGTTTTTTAATTACTGCGGCTATGCCACCGCAAATGTTTCCAGCCGCTCTGTTTGTGTGCAAGATATAACAGTCAGTTGGAAGGCCCATTAAAATATCTGGTGACAACTTATCCATGAGCCAGGTTTTGGTTAATAACAACAAATCTGATGCTTCAGTGTCCAATAAATTGAATATTTCTATCTGTTGGTTGCATTAAGGTATTGGGTAGGATTTGGCTTATGAGTAATAGCGGTGGGACTGTTTAAGCTAAGGGCTGGTAAAGACTCAGATGAGTCATAAATTGTAGGTGTAGAGCAGCATGTTTTTAACAAGCCTAATTTGTGTAGTTCCAAAGTGAGGGAAGGGACAATATTAAGATTTATTGAGCTAAGGCAACTGAGCTCTTCCGGAAAGTAGGCAATTTTTTATTTATTTTTTTATTTATTTTGAAAGTTTTATATTACGCGAACATGACCCTTGCGGGTATCAGAGCGCTTTACAAATAAGGTAGTTAAACAAAAGAAACAATGTACACAAGAAACATAGTATTACGCGATAAAGACTTATGTTACAGCTGGTTGTTCTACGAGTCCGAAATAATGTTCAAGTGAATTTAGTCATGAGAAGCGATTTAACTTCTTTTTTTAAGGAGGCAGTTGATGGGTTGAGTCTGGTTTCTGGGGGTAGTGCGTTCCAAATCCTTGGAGCAATTCCAGAGAAGGCGCGATTATATGTTTTCTTCTTGGCAAATCTTTGAGGCTTCAAAAGAAGGTTGTTGGCGCTCCTGGAGGATCTGTTTCCACACGAGAGCTCCAGTTCCTGGGCCAGGTACCTCGGGGTGTTGTAATGTAGGGCTTTGTGCGTCATGCAAGCGATTTTTAGTTGAATTCTTGCTTCGAAGGGTAGCCAGTTGAGCGCTTTGAAGTCGGGGGAAATGTGGTAATGTCTTTTGGAACCTGTGATGAGCCTGGCCGCTGAGTTGAGTGATGCTCTTAGCGGGCCAGTTGTTGATCTAGGGAGTCCACATAGAGTTGCACTGCCATATTCTAGTCTGGGAATTACTAGTGCTTGGACTGCCAATTTGAAGTCATTTGCTGGGAGGAAGGGTTTTAATTTTCTAAGGGTGTGCATCTGAAAGTTTGCTCCTTTTGCTGCGGCGCTGATATGTTTTTGCATATTTAGGTTACTGTCCAAAGTTACTCCCAGTGATTTTGCTGAATCTATTATAAGAGGTTGGCAGTTGAGCGCTGTAAGTTGTTTAAGCCATTCTTGTATGATGGCTGTTTGGTTAGGGGGAGATAAGTAGGAATTCGGTTTTGAGGGAGTTTAGTTTGAGGTGGTTTTCAGTCAACCAAGACTGAGTTTTTGTAGAGTTAGATTGAGAGCTTTGATGTCATCCGGAGAGTTTATCTTTAAATATAGTTGTGTGTCATCAGCGTACATGTGAAAGTGAATATTTGATGAGTTGAGGATCTCGGTGAGTGGCTCCATGAATAAGTTGAACAGTGTAGGTGAGAGGGAGGAGCCTTGCGGGACTCCTAATGTGACTGGGACGGTCCTGGAGAGGGATTGGTTGACCTTGAACCTTTGGGATCTATTTCGGTGGAAAGAGGTAAACCAATTTAAAACTGAGCCTGATAGGCCCATTCTGTGTTTCAAGAGGTCTAGAAGATTATCATGTTTGACGGTGTCAAATGCCGAAGATAAGTCAAGTAGGATAAGTAGGCAGGCTTCGTTCTGATCTAGGATTTTTAGTGCGTCATCTACTATGTGGGTCATGGCCGACTCCGTACTATGTCCTGCCCGGAAGCCAGATTGGAATTTATTGAGCAGGTGGAAGTTGGTGATGTGGTTGTCTAACTGGCTGAGAACACATTTTTCTAGGAGTTTCGCCAGAGTTGGGATGTTGGTAATTGGTCGGTAGTTATTTAGATCCGCGGGGACCGCCGTCGATTTTTAAGGATGGGGAAACTTGTCCCGATTTGAGAATATCAGGAATAACTCCTTGGACTAAGGAAGCATTGATAATCTTTGTCCAAAGTGGCAATAGCACCGGTATGAGATCTTTGAGGTAGTTAGCCGGGAGGGGATCAGAGAGGTGGTTGGAGGGGTTCAAGGACGTGAGTGTTTTTAGGATTGTCTCTTCGCTGTAGGTTGTGAAGGAGGCCCAGGAGGCGTTGTTTTTGAGTGCGAGCTTAGCTGTGCAGGTGCTTGGGGTTGCTAGAGTGTGAGATGGCGTGCCCTTCTGAGTGTCAATCTGAGCTAATGAGGCCTTAAGTAGGTCCGTTTTCAGGAGTTCCGTCTTTCTCGTGAAGAAGGAAGAAAATTCTTCCCAGCTGGGTGGAGAACATAGACCATCTTGGGGAGGGTGAGCTACGCCAAGAGATTGAGTTTTGACTAGTTCAAATAGTTTCTTGGGTCGGTTCTTGGCTAGATCTAGCTGATTTTTGAAAAAGTTTGCTTTTGAGTGTCTGATCTTGCTATAGTATGAGTTTCTGGAGGATCTGAGCAGTTTAAGGTGGTCTGTGGATGGTGATGACCTCCATCTCTGTTCAACTAATCTTAGGGCTCGTCTGTCCTCGTTGAGTCTACCGTCATACCAAGGTTTAGAGTCTTTTGTGGGGAGCCTCTTCAGTTGTAGAGGCGCGGTTGTATCTAAAATCATGGTCATGGAGTTGAAGTAGTGTTGTGTCAAAGCTTGAGCATCAGTTAGGTCTTCCGGAGGAAGCAGGAGGCTGACATTGGCGGATGTGGATAAATCTGTGAGGGAGCTTTTAGGTTTCTCTTCCATACTTTAGGTCTTGTGGGTTGTGCTGAGCGTAGTTTAACTGATACCTTGATGGAGAAGGTGATGGAATGGTGATCAGACCAATCACAGGGGAGGATTGTGTTAAGCTGAATGGCCTCTGGGTTGGCAATCACCAAGTCAAGGGTTGAGCCTTTGACATGTGTGGGGCTATTGCAGATTTGGGTGAGGTCAAGGTCCGAAAGGAATGTTTTGAGGCTATTTACTGCCGGGTCCTTAGGGTTGTTCCAATGGAGATTGAAATCACCAAGGAATATTTGGGTATTTTGTTGACCAGTATGTGTGGTCACGATATCCATAAATTGCTCGATGAAGGTGAGGTTGTCGCCTGGTGGGTGGTAAAATGTGTGCAGTGAACAGATTGGTTTGTTATTACTTGTGATATCTAAGCAAAGATATTCACATGAGGAAAGATCCGGTGAGGGTGAGCGGTTCACTGAGAGGCTGTTCCGGTAGATGCAGGCAATACCGCCTCCTGGTCTAATAGGTCTGTCTAGTCTGGTGATGTCATAATTGGGGGACCAGTATGTCTACGATCGGCGTGGACGATTCATTTAGCCATGTTTCGGTTAGGATTAGGAGGTCAGGTTCGTGAGTGAGTATAAGGTCAGCAATGTCAGCTGCGTGTGCTGAGGCTGATCTACAGTTTAATAGAATGCAATTGAGACACGGCTTGGAGGTCGTTGGAGGTTCCAGTGTTAATGGAACTTGCATAAGATTTTCCAGGGTTATACCTCTGGTGTTGCGATTAGGGACTCTGTGTGTACTGAGATGGATGGTTTCGATTAGGGAGGGTTGCTTCGGCTTGTTCGGGCTACTGTGGACTGGCTGGGTGGGGGGGATCGTAGGAGAGCAGGAGGGAGTGTATATCCTTAGCGGATAGAGTATTCTTCCTGCGGATCGGACGGGTTGTGGAATTGTAGTTAGGAACTGTTCTCCATCTTGGGGGCGGCTGAATAAGGGATAGAGGCTGCGACTGGTGCTGGGGTGTGAGGCTGTTGCTGTGGGGGTACCTGCTCTTATCAACCTCATGTCGTCTGATCTTGGGTTGCTGCCTGATCAGGTTCCATAGCTTATGGAGGTCCTCTTTGATAAATTGTAGTGAAAGTAGGATTTCATCGAGCCTAGGGTCTGGTGTGTGAGGCGTGATAATTGTGTGGTCTAGGAGTATGGGGGAGAGGAAGGGTTTGGGATGTGGATAGGAGGGTAGCAGTGATCTGCATCTGCGTAGTGAGAACTACCAGTCCAGCTGTCCGGCGATGGGGAAGTAGACAAAGGGGGAGGTATGTATCGGAGGGGTGTGCGTCGAGGTTATGGGCATGTGAGGGTTCCTAATGTTCGGGGACTATTGTAAGGGATGTTACTTGGTTGGATCCTAGGTGAGGGGTGGTGATGAAGGAGTTGAGGGTGTGGTTCTCAAAAGCTAGGATATCTCCTGGCGTCGGGGTAGGAGTATGAAGGGATGGGTCTGTGGGAGAGTGCCAAGGGGGGATGTCAGCATGGACACGGGGGGCGTTATGGAGTTAGGGATGCCTGTGGCGGGGGAAAGGCTCTAAGTACTTTATCTTTGATGAGCGGAAAGATGTTGTCGAGTAAGATTAAATTTTGGTTAGAAGATTGCAGGAGAATGATCCCAGTATGATAAATGGTGATTGTAGCTGATGCACTGTAAAGCGGGGAGGGGATGATAGAGATCTTGATTTGGGTATAATGACTAGCCCTGGCCAGACGCAGACGGGCACAGCCGGGCTTGCCTTTGGCGCGCCTTTGCCATGCTGACGACGGGCCCACTGCGCAACCGCGCTACTAACGCCATTAAGGGCTGAGAGCTCTTACAGGCTTCAGCTACCTTTCCCCTGATTGGTTCCCCCTAGACAATCCGATCATGCCCTTAGGCGTCTGCCGCGACTAAGCAGCAAGGCTCAACAATCAACAATGAAGCCACAGAGATTAAAGTGCTAAAATTAGTGCAATTTTAAAAGCAGATACAATTCCACACATAATGATTATTTAAATAAGTAAATTAAGCATGCCAATTGGGGATAAGCCAATGTTACCATGTTTTTAGAAGTGAGCACATGCACTTTAGCACAGGTCAGCAGTGGCTAAGTGTGCAGAGTCCTAAGGCCAGCAAAAACAAGCTCAGCAAAAATGGAAGAGGAAGACAAAAATGTAGGGGGAAGACAGGTCAGGCTGACAGGTCTACCAGCAGGTGTCAGGATCTTCTCCCCGAGGAAGGGCTGGACATCGTTGTGGAGAAAATATAGTTCATACATACAATACTAGGCTCATCATTCTTCTCAATCCCTCTTTCATTTGCCAAGCTCAAAAGTGAGATTGTGCAACTAGGAAATGTGCAAATACACAACTCTAATCCTTCTGGCTTCAGGGCCTAATTGACCCATGAAAATTAGCAAACATATTCAATGCCGCCAGAAGCTTCAAAACTACATCCATATTCGATTCTAAAATATTAGTACATTCTTGATTATATACATGGTGATTAACATTGTACTGCTTAGGTGTATATGAAAATGATACAGGCAGGATTTAAGTTATACGTTTTCACACCCTCAATACGACATTTCCTGCAACCTTAAACTTCTGCTTGAAACATGCTGTCTTGTGGGTGAAAGATTGCTTTCTCCGTATATAAAGAGCCGAAACTGTGTCATTGGAGCCCCTGAACTTGAATTATTACCCTTCATAACATGCATGTGTTAAAACTCCCATCATCCTCTGTGAAACTAAGAAATCCACGGACACCTTTGACTCAGACCTTTTATTTGCACACTTCATGAACCAACACAAGGATGACACATGCAGGCAATCCGTGGTGGTCCAAGGACCAAAATATGCAAAGCCTTCAATCCTAACCTTAGATCTGACCTAGGCCTGAACAAACTTTTTATTACGCTGGCGCAATTAGTGTAATTTTGTGTAACGCAATTTATGTGAAATTCCCTAAATTACACCCTTAGACATAATAGAGCGCAAATTGCTCTGTCATTTGTAGGGGTGCATTATAATCATGGGTAGTCCGCACCCACATATATTCTTTTATAGTGTTAACATTTGTATCATTAGATTGTGTATTGTAATAACGTGCAGGGTGAAGTGATAGGCATATTTTGGTATAAAGTGGAGAAATCAACATTACAATTATGTATGATTAAATGAAAGCCTTAATGTAAAGAATTCTACAGGTGACTAATGAACGTTATAATTTGTATGCTTATGTAATGCATTGACTTAAATGTGCTCAATAACAATCATTATGTATATGCGTGCTTTATAAAATTACATGCTGTTTCTTATGTTGGCCGAATTCTGTAGGCCTAATGTGTATTTCTCCCTGTCGCTCTCAAATCAGGTTTGCTAGTAGAATTCATGTGTATGCAGAACTTGTTCTTTCTCACGTTTCCCACTGCAGGTGGAAAAATGCATCTTTGTTAGTTAGAATAATGTCTTTGTTTTAGGAGTTACGCTTGAGGAGGAGACGATGCATTGAACGGCGATGCTGATAATGTGGGATAGTGTTCTTTCTCACCGAAGAGAGCCTGGGAATCAAGGTCATCGAGCCAAGGCATGGGAGCATCGCTGCCGCATGGAAAGTTACCCTCAAGGAGGAGTCTTGCGTGGATGGGGTGATGTTGTTCAGCATTATGTGAAGTCTCATACCAACTCTTTTGTATTGGAGTTAGGGATAGAGTCCGGGGACTTCTGCCGTGCCTTGAGAAGAGAGAGTATCTTAGAACGAGCTCTGCAGCTTCATGCTACCTGACCCATTCAAAGTGAATGTTCTTCTTAGGAAGCCTTCACGAGCTGACACCTTTTCAGAACTTGTCTGGGAAATGCTAAGTAGGAATGTCACACTAGCGATAATATAGGGACAGAGTAATGTGTTTTACCTATGAACCTCCGATGAAGGGGACTCTTGACATTGGGGCGGTCATATTCTGTGTTCTGATTTTGGAAATGGTTATTCTGTACATGCTGTACCGCCTTATCTTCACCCGTAGGTTTGGCTTTGTATTAGTTCTAATGTATTTCTACACCCTCATTTTGAGGTGTTTGTATGTCCAGCTGTTCTTGGCTTTGTAATAAACCTACTAAAATTTGGATCAGAGTCTGTGATCCACCGGAGTCATGGTTCATTGGAACTGTAATGTATAATTGGCTAACAATATTTTTCCTCCCCTCCACACTTTCAAGCAGACAAAAAGAGACATTGGCCAGGGGTTCCAGAGTAAGTCTAGACCTTGGAACCCGGCTCCTTCAGACACATCAAGTAATTTCAGGGAGAAGGAGAAATTTTAATATAAAATGTACGGTTTGGATAATTTTTGAATGTCAAGCAGCATTTCAGGTAGATTTTTTACCCGAGCGGACCATTCGGGTAATTTTTGAGCGCTAAACTACAAATCTGAATGTAAATTGTTGCTCTGGGTCATCGTTTGGGTTAACCCTCATGCCAAGCTATGTAGAAACATTATTTTGGACTGTCTCAGCCTGGACAATTGATGTGCAACACTGTGGCTGAGTTATATATCAAGTTCATTAAAGGCTTTGGGATTATCCTCTCTCTTTTCCTCTCCTTATAATATAAAGAAAGAGGATAAATTGTGGGTTAGGCAATTATTTTTGCAGTTCTGTGAAGACAAGAGAATTGCAGTTGAGACCACGACACGGAACCGTGTAATTATACTATAGGCTATTCGCCTTTAGCTTGAATTAACGCATTGGGAGAGATCTTTGCTCTTCTGATTTAGATCCAGTACTACATGGCGTCTTTTGTGTTTTGCTAGCTCGTATGCCACCACGAGGAGCTCTATTCCACCCTCTCCTTGTGATGGCATTTTGGAACAGTCCTTGTTGCTCTATATATTTTTTTGTACTTATTTCAGCCATGCACAAAAGCATTTTCTTAAACCAATTTTAAAAACTCTTGGTTATTGTAGATGTAAGGAAGCACTACGGGGCATATCATCAAGGGCCTTATCTCCGCTTTTTTGGCTTTAAAAGCCAGAAAAGCGGAGATAATGTTTTCGCCCTATTAACAAGAGGGTGCTAACATGAATAATCGCATGTTAGCACCCTTTTTCCCTACGCCTCCCTTTGCATCTCTAATGAGATGCAAAGTGGGCGTTCCTTCCCAAAATAACTGGAGAAATGTCGCTAACTGACATTTCTCCAATTATCAATGGGCACGCTAACAAGCATAGCGATAAGAAAGTAGCGCTAACCGCGGTTATCGCTACTTTCCTTACACCTGCTTTTAGTTTGACTTAGCCATGATATCCAATGGAAGGTGGATATCATGGTTAAGTATGCCCTGCCCTATCAACAACGTAGCGCTAAACGTTAGTGCGATTATCGCTGGAATCCCAGCGATAATTGCACATTTGACAGCTAACCTCGGTTATTTTTATCGCTCTGGAGATAAGTGTCGCTGACAGCGCGCTATCTCCGCGATAAAAACAAGCGATAGCCGGCGATAATTATCCTAGCGCTAAGTGCGCTTAGCGATGATTATCGCCGGTTGTTGATGATATGCCCCCAAATTACCTGCAACTATTGAACACTTCGCATATTTGTTTCAGCGGATGCTCCTTTCTAGGTCTCGGCCTGGCGTTTGGAGCGCGCATGCGCTCCTCGCCTGCGAGAGCTATAGTAAAGAGTATGAAGAAGGGGACTTTAATCCACGCCCTGTGTCTCGACTGCTTGCAATTGGCTTAAGTCATGATTAATGTTTTTCCGTGCTTTTGGTTTGCTGGCTGTCACTTTTGTTGACGCCCTTGCAGTTTTGTGATGCCGCCCATCGTGACAAGCACATCTGTTTTCACTCAGGCCATGTGACAGCCTGCAAACCAAAATCACGGAAAAACATTAATCACGACTCTAAGCCAATTCTAACAAGTGGCTGAATGAAAACATATCGCAAGCGTTTTTTTCTCTTGTGCTTCACAGCCCTCGTGAAGAATTTTCTTATCTGCTTGTTAAATAAACAAGCAGATAAGAAAAGTCTTCACAACAGCCATGAAGCAGACGAGCCATGGCGCACAGGCATTCCGAGGGCGCCTGTTCCCAGCACTTCCTCTCCAAACAAGCATTTGCAATGTAATAGGTCTCGCATTTGCGAGAGTTTAGCTTATTGGCATTGTAAATGACAATGCCTTTATTTATGTTTTAAAACCAACACGTAAATAAAGGCATTGCCATTTACAATGCCAATAGCTCAAACTCTCACAACTGCAGACCTATTGCATTGCAAATGCTTGTGAAAAGCTGCTATTAGAGGCAGGAGAACCATGGAGGATGAATATTCTGCTCAGGATTGGATTGGAGCTTTCTACTTTATTGTTAATATATTCTCTTTATGTGGTTTTAATCTTTTACTGTCATGCAATTTTGAATTTCTGAGAAATCTTCATGATGACCTGTATACTTAATGTCTGTACCAATATTATATGCGCCTGTCTCTAGTGGATGTTGTTATCTGCTGATTGAGACCTTGTTGTCTTTTGTGATTTTCTCTGTCGTTATTCCAACTGTGGAATTTTTTTTTTTAAGCAATAACGATGGATTATAGATTTATGAAATTTTCTTGCCTTTTATGACCGGATCGGCCAAATAAAGATCTTTTGAAATGAATTGAACTGTAGTGCTTTCAATGTAAGCAATTGGAAATCAACTCAAAATTACATATTCAAGTTTCATTTTTACCCGAATGGACTGTACGGGTGATTTTTTCAATGTGAAGTGTATTTTGCTTAATTACACATAATTTTGCAGTACTTTTGAGCTTTTACCGATTACACTTTTGGAAATTACGAGAGTTTCACAAGCCCATTCTGAAACCAATCACATGCAGTTCAGAAAATTTTTGAACACAGGTATTTAAAGCTGCTTTCAACTGAGCACTGCACTAGCTCATGGGCTGCAACAGAAAAACATTTGACATAAACACCATTCAATTTATCAGACCCCATCGCTCTATACTTTTTAGGTCGAGCCTACAGTCAGCGCGCATGCGCTGCTCTGCGAGACTTGCTGAACTGGAGTATGAAAGAGAAGCCGGCCCACTCTCTGCCCATATTTTTCATTGGCTTGTGTCTTTGTCCTTCGTAAATGCTGGCTTCTGATTCAGTTATCGGCTTATTAGTCACTCCTTAGTACAGCCTTGCCTTCATTTCTAACCTCCCATGGCTACTGGCCCTTTTACTTCGGTTGTTACACGGTACATGATATTTAATCTGTAGGCACTACTTTCTTTAATGAGTTCTTCCTACTGCAGGCACGACATGCGTTCACGCACGCTTTCACTTTTTTTTCCGTTGGGAGGGACAGGCCACCGCACCGTACCGCACCTTTGTTTTTCATGTAAATAAACATGGCGTTCTGCCTCCTTAGAGGCTTGGTTGACAGGAGAGTTAAGAGGTCACCCCGACGCTTGTGACTGGTTGGACTGTGGATGCACACCAGGTTTTAGAGTTGTGACGGTGTCGGAGGTGGTCTCTGCCTTTGGGCCAGTCCACCTGCCATCACCCACAGCCTTAGATAAAACGCTGTGAAGATGTGGTTGTAAACTGCAACTCTCAGGGCTGGGGGAGGGGCTTTGGTTACCTAAAGCGTGTAGCTCTCTTTAGATTGCAAATGGTGTATAAATTGGCAGCTCTCTGTGGGGAGGGGGCGCTTTAGTTATCTCACTAGTCAGTACCTCTCCTGTGATTACCTCCTCTCTGACCCTGGGGATTGTAGGGGCGCAAACACGCAGCTTTTGGGGTGGGGGAGGCATTGGTTATTTAAAGACCGTTCATGTGATGGTATACTGTCTGACCTGGGCATGGTTGGCTTAGGGGTGCAAACAAGCAGCCTTCCGGGTGGCATTTACTGGGGTTTAAAGGTCAGCGACAGTGAGTACATAAGGTTTCGGGTTTTACCCATCTCTCTGAAGTCTGATTGGCATAGCTGCCAAGTTTCCCATGCCCACACGTTAGTCCACTCCCGGGTTTTTTCTTAGAATTCTGGGACTTCTAGTCCAGGTTTTATACAGGGACTTGAGTGGAAAAAACAGGACTGGACTAACTAGACACGCGTGGCCCTGGGAAACTTGGCATCTTTGGATTGGGGGAAGGAGAGGACAAGTCTGTCTGTGGGGCTCCAATTGGATCACATCTGTGGCTCAGGTATTTTTGTCGCTCTCACCAGGTTGTAAAACCCGCTTATCTCAAAGAGGCACACCACACCGGCGGCACAGAGTTGTGGCGGTGAGTCACCGAATGTGAGGCTGTCTTCGGAAATGATTTTAAGTTTTGTTTACAGAAAGAAATCTAGTCCAATAACTCATGTCGCGTTTGCTTATTTTTAGGTTGGTGAAAGTGCTGCATGTGTATTTCTGGTTTCACGTTCTGCAAGCCACGTGGCTAGTAGCATTGAAAACTAACATTGCTGTTTTATGTACAATAAAACATTCTTCAGGACTTGTATTTGTCAAGCAAGGGTTCAGAGAGACACTGGACCACTGGAGACTCTATCCCACTGGCTCTGTAGAGGCTCCAGCCTCTAAAAGTCTAAATGCACCATTCCCAACGGGCCTATCATACTTCCACAAGAATATATTTGTCTGGTATGGCACGGACTCGCCCTCAGCCCTAACAGCAATCTACAGTGATACAATGCTGGTTTTGATACACGTCTACCAGCCTTCCATGGTCTTTACTTGGCCTGACGTTGTCAGGGTCTGCCCCAGCCCTATTGTCTTTCAGAGGCACCCATTTTGCATACTACTGACATACCTGGCATGGCACCGACTTTGCAGCAGCCTACCGACTTTTCTGTGACGTTTATAATTCCAGAGAGTTTATATCCCTAATTACTTGTTTTGCGTCTTTAAAGCACGGTTACTTTTCAAAAAATAAAACTTCAAAAAGTGCACTGGAAACTATCGGCAGCTATTGTACTTCCCATAAACTTGTACCTGTGGGGCAGTTCCAGGAACTTGTTGAGCCACCCCCACCGCTGTACTGTACTCTCCTGGACAGAACGTGACTTGCCTCCTGGTACAGCCTGACAGGTTCCCTCCCCCAGAGATGGCGACAGCAGCAGGTGCGTCACGTGCCTCAAGGGAGTGCGACCATGAAATGGTATACTTTCTTCTCCATGGCTAAATACTATAAGGTCCCAAAGGCGAGACCGATTGCATTGCAAATGCTTGGGTTATGTACCTGTGTACCCATCTTGAGCGCTGGAAAGCTGTTTAATGGCTACTTATAGCGCTTTACAAAATTCCCAAGTAAATAAATAAATACATCACATCGCAGACAATGAGTCATATGTATAGTTAGGAGACTTCATCATCAGGCTTTTTAAGGCATCACGTGATAAAGGAGTTTCCTATTTGCGACTGATGAGACACAACTGTCTTTAATAGAAATCTTGTAACATGTAAAACTTTCATCTTACCCCCTTCTACTACCCAACTGCGCGTTGCAGTGCTAAGTAACTTTTCAATTTAATAAGTACCATCCACGTCGATTTTATTAAAATCAAGTCCAATATGCAATCTAATTAAAATAAATGAAGGAGACAAGAGAAATAAGCAATAGCCCCAGCACCTATGGTGGACGCTTTCTCATGAATATGCAAGAGAAGAGCGAGTGACGGACCTGTTGCATTTGAATAGGAGGACGGCAGCATACTGTTTTGTTTCTGAGCCAATCGCTGCAAAATATGCAAATGACTTAGAAGGATGTTCGAATAGTGTTTTTTTTTTTACAAGATTCCGATATCTATATTTAGACAATGCTCCTATAGCCTTGGCCCGTAGACTTTCCTTTCATTCATTCTTACATTCATTTATTAATTCTGACTTTAACGGTGTGGGAAACAATGTTAATATGGTTGGGAGTACAGTGAACTAGGTTGAGTTTTATACATTTACTGCTGGGATTTAATGAGATGCAGGTGGAATAATAAATGGCGAGTCCTGAAATGATGAATGTAAGTGTTGGCATATGTCTGATTTATTTGACTCTTACCTACAGCTGACACATGCTCCAAAAAGAATTATATCAATTAGGTATATTCAGAATGTGACACTTTACATCTAACTAGACACCCAGGTTCAGCTGAACAAGAGATTTTGATGGATTTCTTACGGGCAATGGGACCGTCAAATGAGAGACAAATCAAACGGCTGTCAGATACAATTGAGCAAGGCGTGCTTGGCAGGAAATTGATGTGTGTTAAATACACCGAAGAAAGGAGAGGAAAAGGCCAGGGTATTATTCTGAATATAAACGCTTTTGCACCTGCCCATAAGACCCTCCCAGCCGGAAGCCTAGGCTGGACCTACGGGCGAATACGTCATAAGCCCACCGGTTGAATCCCTCGGTAAAGAACGTGCAGAATTTCCCTTATTTTATGTTACTGGTGTTGTACAAGCATAAGCATGCAAATATAGCACGTAAGTGTGAGAGCACGAAAGGATTGCCGGCAAATCCCCCAAACCCATCATTACTCCGATGACGAGATTATTACTCCAAAATGGTCTCTTTCCACCATCCCCTTTCTCAGCCCGAAAGAAAGTTAAACTGTGATGGTCCATTGTTGGCCGTGTATAAAACACCAGTCAAGATGGTGTGCCCATGACATCAAAATAGGAGACCCAGGGAGAAGAGTGAGTAAGTGAGTGAGTGAGTGAGTCTGTCAATCAGTCAGTGGCTTTCTGGGCAGACTGGGATGCCACCAGCAGAAATATCTGTAATATTTTCAGTGTTCCATTCCACCTAGAACACTCTGGCCAGATGGTATGGCAGCATACATCATGCTAATCAGGCCTCTGCCCTAGTTATTTATAAGGATGGGGAGCCACTCTGTCCTGTTAAGCAGTCCTAAAGCATCAGGCTTTTAGAGCTGGAGCCTTAAGTTGCCCGGGTCCTGTCGGTGCTCAGCACCGGCAGTTCTGAAAACCAGGTGCTTAGAGGGGTCCCTATCTGGCTCTCCATTTTTGCCCCCACCCTCAGCATGAAAAAATATATAAACTCAGCGAAGTACCACAAATCCCCAGCCTTTGATGGATCTTCAAGGAGACTCCTTTGTGATGTATGTAGCAATGATCAAGCCCTAATCCAAAGATATGATCACCTGAGGGTGATCTGAAAGCCCACGTCGTGGAATCTGCAGAGGGTAAGAAGGGTTGATCTAATGGATCTAAATGTACCACATAGGCAGTGATCAGCGCCTGAACTTGAAGGCTAATAAAGCTGATGCGGCCCAGTATTTAGCAGCTTCTAGATATTCCACAAGAAATACAAAGTCAATATTTTCCAACGGGTTTGATTTAAAGTTACTAATGGAGCATTATAGTCATTTCCAAATGGTCAAGTCAAACATACCAGCCTGTCCAGCAAATTGAAGAGAGAGGACTCGCTGAATATAGGCACATCCTCAGCTCATCAGAATAAAAGAGAGGTCTTAAACGGAGAATAATCATTCCGTGAAGACCCTTCTTTCTCTGCAGTTACTGCGACAGAGCGTTTACTGCATTTGATGTAAAGTTCTATTGAGTGGTTTAATTTTATTTCTAGTTCATGGCAGACTGTCACAGTGGTAAACTCTTGGCTCCAAGCCAAGTAAAGCCCTGCTTTACTGCAACACAGAGCAACGGGACTTTGTCAGTGCTAATGCATAAACATTCCTGGACTCTCACACTCTGCTGTCACAAAGCTGTCTTTGCCTCTCTGGCTGCTGTGCACCCTGGGGGCTCATTGTCATTGCTGCTTGTCCCTCGTGGAGTTGTCTAGTCCTTCATTCACTACCACTTGTTTCTCACTTTCCCATGGCTGACAAGATTTTCAGAATGAAATGCAACCTTTAGGATAGCTATTTGACATCATATTTGTGCATAGAATTTTCAACCGCAGAGTGAGAATATCAGATCCATTTACTGATAAATAAAAGTAACGTAATCAATATCCGTTAGACTATTCGACGCAGAGTCTGAAAATAGGCATCCTGTAGTAACTAGCACATAAAATGGTATGGTATGGATTGGGATGGTATGTTAGGTTAATTTGTATGGTGCAACTTCTCACCCGTGAGGGTATCCAGGCGCTAGAGCAGTAAGTAAGGCAGGCGGAGCTCCGAGTGGAACATCCAGGTCTTCAGTTTCTTACAGCAGTTGAGTAGCCAGGGAGCTGTACTGATATGTCAGGTGTTTAAAACTACCAGTATTTCCCCTAAAAAGCATCCGTTTCAGTCTTACTATTAATAATGGCACTGAAAAATGCTTCTGAATAAATTTACATACAGTGTGCTTAAGAATTGGTGAAGGAACTATCTATGAATTTGTGCACCACAGGATTCTAGTCCCCGCTATTAGGCCACACTGCTCATAACAGAGGCCACACCCCTTTAAAGGAATCCTAGTTATGTTTGATGGCCATGCCCCTTTAAAGGAATCCTAGTTATGGGTGATGGCCATGCCCCTTTAAAGGAATCCCAGTTATGTTTGATTACCATGCCCCTTTAAAGGAATCCTAGTTATGTTTGATGGCCATGCCCCTTTAAAGGAATCCTAGTTATGGGTGATGGCCATGCCCCTTTAAAGGAATCCCAGTTATGTTTGATGACCATGCCCTTTAAAGGAATCCTAGTTATGTTTGACGGCCATGCCCCTTTAAAGGAATCCTAGTTATGTTTGACGGCCATGCCCCTTTAAAGGAATCCTAGTTATGTTTGATGGCCATGCCCCTTTAAAGGAATCCTAGTTATGGGTGATGGCCATGCCCCTTTAAAGGAATCCCAGTTATGTTTGATGACCATGCCCCTTTAAAGGAATCCTAGTTATGTTTGACGGCCATGCCCCTTTAAAGGAATCCTAGCTATGTTTGACGGCCATGCCCCTTTAAAGGAATCCTAGTTATGTTTGATGGCCATGCCCCTTTAAAGGAATCCTAGATATGTTTGATGGCCATGCCCCTTTAAAGGAATCCTAGATATGTTTGATGGCCATGCCCCTTTTGAGACACACCCACCTTTCCCATCCCATTTAAAGCACTGGCTTTGATGCAGCCTGGCTCCTGCTGAACATCCCGAAGAACATCTCTGTTCAGGCCCACCTTAAGGAGTTGCATTGGCTATATATTCGGGAGAAAGTGAAGTTCAAGGGACTTGTGGTAGCGCACAGAGCTTTCTAGGGCCTAGGCCCCAAATAACTAATTAAGAGACTTCCCCACTATCATCCATCCAGAACTTTATGTTCTGCTGACACATTGCTGGCAGTGGTGCCTCAGACGAAGAGGAAGAGATGGGGAGACACCTCCTTCTCTGCTTTGGCTGCTGCGGGATGGAATACTCTTTCCCTGCACCTATGTGCCATTAAGGATGCTGGTTCCATTAAAGGCAGCTTGAAAACTTGCCTATTTAACTTTGCCTTTTAGCTTTTGCTCCTCTCTTGTGAGATCAGAGATAATGAACGTGTAGTGCCCGGACACTCTCTAGAGTAGCCATGCGCTTTATAAGTTACATTTGATTTGATTTGATGCAGGTGGTCAAACCGGCTTTTTAGGTCTACCCTCATCATAAAGCTTTGTTTTCCCTTTCAGCCATCCTGCACGCCAGCTGCGCTGCTGTACATCGCTGAAAACATTGACATAGCCGATAGCTCTTGTTGATGAGACCTACTGGCTTAGCCAATGCTTCTTATTAAAGCCATGCTACACAGCAGCGCGCAGCTGCACAACATGGCTCAACATTTACAAAGTCAATAACTCAGTCTCGTAGACGAGACCTACTGGCTTAGCCAATGCTTCTTATTAAAGCCATGCTACACAGCAGCGCGCAGCTGCACAACATTTACAAACTCAATAACTCAGTCTCCTAGACGAGACCTATTGGCTTTGACAATGTTTGTTCCTTATAAGGGTATTGGCCAGCCAGCCCCTATGTCTTTATGTGAATGAGCAAAACCATTTACACGGTGTGCATTGCACACCTAGTTCCTTCTTGACCCTGACCTGCTAAACTGAATGTGATGTGACGTCGGCCATTGACTATATTTAAATGTATGGTTTCTAAACGTGACATGGTTTGTTAGCGTTCTTATATGGCAAGGAATTGTGTCAAATTGTAGGCACCCTCGTCTTGGGAGTAAGGGTTAGTGAGAAGGTGAACAGAAGATGATAACAGTGTATATAATCCGACGTAATTGCAGATTTGGCCTAAGCTATGTCAGAGAGATTTAGGAACAAGACATGAAAATATGAACTTGTTTCTCTCTGTTTCAGGAAGCCTCCTTGGAGACTGTCTGGGTTTGGAAACATGGGGTTCCATTAAAGAAACTGTGCCAGGCTGAAAAGCAATGTAAAGTTGCCTTTTGCACCAATGTCGCCTAGATATTTGCAGCCAATACTGCTCTCTTGTAGAGGAAGAGTCCTCAAAGGCATGCTGAGGCCCAGGGCTTGACTGCCAGCATGCCTGACATGACAGACCCTGCATGGGCGACTGCACCTCTCACTCGGAGACTGACGTTTTTAGTTTCCACAGTAGAGGTCACACGGGGCGCTGATGCCAGGTAGCTCTGCCCAGGAGTCATTGGGGCCCACCCTTCTCCGACAACATTCTGGCCTGCTCCCCATACTCTGTGAAGCTGCTCTAAGCACGTGTGTCCCGCACTCACACTCAACCCTGAGTGGAGGCAGGCCACTTTGAATCCACTCCCTGTCCAAAGGCCAAGAGGTCCTCCCAGGGCCCAATGCCACCGCTTCACGGACGCTGAGATTTTTCTTGTCAGCTTCAGAAAGAAGGGACATGGTAAAAGAAGGAAGGCACGTGATGAAGGAAGGCACGTGATAAAAGAAGGAAGGCACGTGATAAAAGAAGGAAGGCACGTGATAAAGGAAGGAAGGCACGTGATAAAAGAAGGAAGGCACGTGATAAAAGAAGGAAGGCACGTGATAAAGGAAGGAAGGAGCATTATTCAAGAAACGGCTGATGGCTAGACAATATTTCCTGCCACAATCAGGCTTTAATAAACAGGGCAAGGAGGGGCAATATTTCGTCATTTCACTGTGGCTCATGGGCTAGTTTCCAGAAGAAATAAGAATGATTTTTATTTTTCTTCTTAAAAGTTTTATAAACACACCAGATCCTGTTACAAGTCTGTTATTTTGGAAGATCCATTGAAGGTGGCGAGATAGGAAAAGGATAATGGATGGTGTGGCACTCTCCTGCACTCTGTCTCTGTTTCTCCTTCTGTTTCTCCCTATTGAATTTAGAACGTTTGGGAACACGGGCTGGGACTATCTACGAGCATTAGAGCCCTTCTGTCGCAGGCTCAAACTTTCTGTTAGTGCCCTCTCTATCGGTAGGGTCCTTCGGCCTGGGGTCTGGCCCGTATAGCCTCGGCAGAGGGCTAAAGCTGTAGAATTTTTTTTCCAATGAACAAGTAATAACAGTGCCCAAGATCACTATCTAAAACCAATTAGTGTATTCACAACGTAGCTTAAATGCTCCAGCAGCAACATAAGTCAAGTTTGTAATTTTGGTTAACTTATGGGTCATAACTGTAGAGGGTGTCCTGATAGGGGTATGGACGGGTTATAATAGGAGGTGGAATATATGGTTGGGCCTAACAGTGTTACACTGATTAACCACGACACACTCAGTATGGTCTCTTTGTGCCGTCTGCCGGAGCGCTGACGTCACGTTTATTTATACCCTCTGGTCCGCACCTGGCCCAGAGGGTTGCCTGTGGATACATTGTTGGGATGCGGCCGGGTGGCTCACTACATCCCTCCCAACCAATCATAATGAACGAAACAAACTAAAATAATAAACTAACAAAAATAAAAATACAGGCAGTAATAACAGGTGAAGTTCTCTCAGAATACGAGTTCGTATTGCTAGTCTTCTTAGCACATAAAGTCTTTCAACTTTTGACTCAGCTGGGGATTGTCTCTCAGTCTATACAGGTAACCCCTCTGAGATGATCTCGCTTCCATCCTACTTGGCTCATTCACAGCTGACTGTTCTCCTTCTCCTTCCTCTTCACTCTCCATGTCTGCGTCTCCCATACCGACTTCCACTCCTGTTGAATCACTCTCCCGCTCTTCATTCACTCCCGTCAGTAAGTTCCCTTGCTCCGCTGCTGTATTGTGATCCTCACCTAGAGGCGCCAGTTTCTTAAACCAGGATATGTTCCTTGCCAGACTTCTGTCACCTCACTGTACTATGACCATGGTCCCTTGTAACTTGACCACTTCCCATGGTTAACTCTCAAAAGGGGTTCTAAACTTCCACCCTGGGGGTCGATCTTTTACCACCACTCTTTCTCCTGGGCATAGTTCCACCTCCCTCGTTCTTCTATTTTGACTAGCCTTGTCATTATTCTTCTTTCTTTTAGCTTGTGTTGCTTTACCATCCAGTTTGCTGGGGACTCAGTGTTCACTTCATTATGAGATCACTGAGTGAACATCCTGTCGTGCTGTGGGGCATTTGCCTGTACGCCCTCAGAAATCGGTGTAAACACCCTTCCAAATCTTCCTTTTGGTCCACTACAATTCTTAGCGCTTTATTGATGGTGCGCATAAACCTTTCCACCTCCCCGTTGGCCTGCGGCCATTGAGGAGTTACCTTCTGCGGTCGAATGTTGTAGTGTTGAAGGTACTCCTTGAACTCTTGGCCATGGAATGGCGGGCCGTTGTCAGTACGTATTTCTTCCGGTGTTCCCATCAGAGCAAACGTTTTCTCCATCACTGATTTTATGGACTCAAACGATGTCGATTTCACAACTTTTACCACCGGAAATTTTGAATGGCTGTCCATCATGACCAACGTGAACCTCCCGTCCGGGAAACTTTCGTAGTCCATGCTTATGGCCTCCCATGGCTTCTTGCTCGGCAGCTCTGTAACCACGGGGGTGTTGGCGCATCCCCACCCGTGATTATACATGCATGACACCTCTTCACTTTCTCCTCAATCATTCTGTCAACTCACGGAAACCAGACTTTGGCTCTCAGTCGTGCTTTTGTCTTTTCAATCGCTTGAAGACCTTGGTGAGCTAATTCCACCGTTCTCTTCCATAGCCCCACCGGCATCACTATTTTAGAACCTCTGAGCATGAGCCCTTCACTGCTCTCACTTAGTTCATCTTGACACCTCCAGACACCCATCCTGGTTTCCTTCTCCTCCTCCGTGAGGCTGCACAATCCATCCAGGAAATTTTTCCACCTATCGCTACGTAAAGCCTCTTTGACTGCCGTTAGGCATGCATCTTCCTCTGTGGCTGCCACTATGTCTTCTATGGACAGCGCACTAGGACACGCGGCCTCCGTGATGTGCTTGATAAATGTTTCTGTCCCAGTGTCCACCTCACGTTGCTGTCTCGGGTCCACCGCCAGAGGATGACGAGACAGGTAATCTGCAGGATTGTTGATTCCGGGGCGGTATACTATGTCAAAGTTGTACTGCTGGGTTGGCCCACTTCTGGCAGTCCCCCCAAACAGTGGCACCAGAGGCTTGTGATCTGTGACCACCATAAATTGGTGCCCACAGAGGTAGATGTCAAAATGCTGGCACGCCCATCTGATGGCTAGGGCCTCCCTTTCGATTTGTGCGTATCTCGTTTGTACAGCTGTTAGCGCCCTGATGGCATACGCAATTGGCACCCACTCCTCGCTTGCATTTTGCTGAAGAAGCACTGCTCCTAGCCCAACCGGGCTGGCATCCACCACCAGCTCCATGGAATGTCCCGGCTTGAAATACAACACCGTCGTCCCTTGTAACAACGCTCCTTTCATTTCTTGGAATGCTCTTGCTTCTTCACTTGTCCACTGCCACTTAACATCCTTCTTGGTGAGTGCTGTCAGTGGCTTTGATATAGTCGCCAGATCAATCAATCAATCAATCAATCAATCAATCAATCAATCCATCAATCAGGGAATTGTAAGCGCGCTACTCACCCGTGAGGGTCTCAAGGCGCTGGGGGGGGGGGTCCGCAGGTCTGTTTAGCCGAAGAGCCAGGTCTTGAGGGTCTTCCTGAAGGTGTTCAGGGAGGGGGCGTGTCTGATGTCTGCCGGTAACTCGTTCCAGGTCTTGGCTGCAATGTGAGAGAAGGATCTTCCGCCTGCTCTGGCTCTGTGGATGCGTGGGTTTTTGGCCAGTGCAAGGTTGGAAGATCGGAGGTTTCTTTTGGGTACGTGGAAGTTGATTCTGTCATTGAGGTATTTGGGTCCGTTGTTGTGTAGGCATTTGTAGGCGTGAGTGAGGAGTTTGAAAGTGACTCTTTTCTCCACGCGGAGCCAGTGGAGACTTCGTAGGTGTTGGCTGATGTGTTCGTGTCGGAGGATGCCGAGGACGAGTCTGGCGGAGGTGTTCTGTATTGTCTGGCATTTGCGGAGTAGGGACTTGTTGATGCGGGCGTAGAGTGCGTTTCCATAGTCCAGTCTGCTGGTGATGAGTGCGTGGGTGACTGTCTTCCTTGACTCAGGGGGATCCACTTGAAGGTCTTGCGGAGGATGCGGAGGGTGTTGAAGCAGCTGGAGGTGACGGCGTTGACCTATCGGTTCACGGTGAGTGATGAGTCGAGTACGATGCCGAGGTTCTTGGCATGGTCCGAGGGGGTAGGTGGGCTTCCGAGGGCGGTCAGCCACCAGGTGCTGTCCCATGCAGAAGGGGTGGTACCGAGGACGAGGACTTCTGTCTTCTCTGCGTTGAGCTTCAGGCAGCTGTTGGTCATCCAGACTGTGACGTCTTGCATTCCTTTCTGGAAGTTGATTTTGGCAGTGGTGGGGTCTTTGGTGAGGGAGAGGATGAGCTGGGTGTCGTCGGCGTAGGATACGATGTTAAGGCCGTGTTGTCGGACGATGGCTGCGAGGGGGGCCATGTAGATGTTGAAGAGGGTGGGGCTCAGTGATGAACCCTGTGGGAATCCGCAGGTGATTTTCGTGGGGTCGGAGAGGAAGGGTGGGAGTCTGATCCTTTGGCTTCTTCCGGTGAGGAATGATCGGATCCAGTCCAGGGCTGTTCCTTGTATGCCTGCGTCGTGTAGTCTGGCGACTAGTGTGCGGTGGGAGACGGTGTCGAAGGCCGCTGATAGGTCAAGTAGGATGAGGGCTGCGGAGTGGCCTTGGTCCAGGAGGGTGCGGATGTCGTCTGTGGCGCCGAGTTGGGCGGTCTCTGTACTGTGGTTGCTTCGGAATCCGGATTGGGACGGGTCGAGGACGGCGTTCTCTACAATGAATCGTGTCAGTTTCCTGTTGACTGTTTTCTCTGTAACTTTGGCTGCGAAGGGGAGGAGCGAGATGGGCCGATAGTTCATGAGGTCGGTGGGGTCAGCTGTGGGCTTCTTGAGCAGGGGTCTGACTTCTGCGCGCTTCCAGTCGTCTGGGAAGGTGCCTGTTTTGAAGGTGGTGTTGATGGTGCATTGTAGTTCGGGTGCGATGATGGCCGCGGCTCTGTGGTAGATGTGAGGGGGCAGGGGTCGGTGGGGGCCCCCGAGTGGATGCTTTTCATGGTCGAGGCAGTGTCTTCGGCCGTGATCGGTGTCCAGTTGGAGATGGTGGGCTGGCTGGTGTTTCTGGGGGCGGGGGCCGTCTGTGGTGCCTGGTGGATGGTCGATGAAGTTGTCGTAGAGGTTTTTGATCTTGAGGTGGAAATAGGTTCCAAGCTTGTCGCAGAGGTCTTGGGATCGGTGATGTCTGTAGCTTCGCTGCGTGGGTTGGTGAATTCTTGAATGACACTGAAAAGTTCCTTGGAGTTGGTGGAGTTGGTCAGGATTTTGTTGTGGATGAAGTTCCTCTTGGTGGCTCTGATCTGGTTGTGGTAGTCCGTCATGGCGTCCTTGTAGGTGGTGTGGTTTTCGGTTGTCTTGGTGTTTCTCCAGTTCTTCTCCAGGCGTCTGCAGGTGCGTCTGGCTTCTTGGAGAGCGGTGGTGAACCAGGCGGCTTTCCTGGGGCGTTGTCTGTCGGGGTTGCGTAGCGGGGCGAGCTCATCTGCGCAGTTGGAGATCCAGGTGTGGAGTTCTCTGGCTGCGTCGTTTGAGTCGGGTGCCCAGGTGTGGTTGTCTCAGGTGAGGGTGGAGTTAAGTTGCTCGTCGGTAACCTTGCTCTAGTTCCTTCGAGGTGGGCGTGGGGCTTGTTTGGGTGCCTTGGGTTTGTTGATGGCAAAGTGTACGCAGTGGTGGTCGGTCCATGGCGGCTGCGTTGTGTGGCTGAATTGGACGCTGTTTCCTGCCACGAAGATGGGGTCGAGGGTGTGTCCTGCTCTGTGGGTCGGTGTGTTGATGAGTTGTTTAAGTCCGATGCTGGTGAGGTTGTCACGAAGGGTAGTGGAGTTGGGGTTGCTGGGGTTGTTGAGATGGAAGTTCAGGTCTCCAATGAGTATGTAGTTTGTTGAGGCGATGGCGTGGGGTGCGATGAAGTCGGTGATGGTGGTGGCGAAGGGTGTTCGGGGGCCGGGGGGTCTGTAGATGAGGGTTCCTCGGAGTGTGGCTTTGGGGGTGGTCTGGATCTGGAAGTGCAGGTGTTCGGCAGAGGGGAAGGTTTCGCTGGAGGTGGTGAGGCGGAGGGTGCTCTTGTGGGCGATGGCGAGGCCCCCTCCTGGGTGGTTGGGGCGGTCTTTCCTCTGGATCTTGTATCCGTCTGGGATGGCAGTGCTGATGTCGGGGGCGGAGGATGCGTTGGTCCAGGTCTCTGTGAAGAAGGCGATGTCGGGCGAGAGAGAGTCGAGTAGGTTCCAGATTTCCATGGCGTGTTTGTGTACGGAGATTACGTTGAGGAGGATGCATTTTAGGGTGTCGCTGGTGCTGGCGTCATCGGTGTTGGAGGCCGGGGTGGCGGTGAGGGTCTGGCGGCAGTGGAGGCAGGAGAACTGGCCGTGGGTCATGTTCGGCGAGGCCTGTTGGCATTCTCTAAGTCTTCCAGGGTTGAGTGCGAGGAGGGTGGTGGTGTCGTAGCGATGGGTAGTGGGAGGTCCAGGGTTCCTGGCGCTGGCCGCGGTTGGGTCGCGGACGGGTGCAGAAGGGCTTGCCTTTGGCGTGACCGCACATCGACCGCCATTAAGTAGGGGAGGTGGGAGGGAGGAGAGGCTGGGAGGCGGGAGCGGGGGAATTCTGGGGGGGAATTCCGGGGGGGAATTCCAGGGAGGAGGGGCCGCAGGGGCAGCAGCGGCGAAAGGCAAAAGGAACAGGCAGGCATGAGAAAATAAAAACAGTGGTGGAATTAGAGCAAGACACAGATGGGCACAATAACAGTGGCACAACAGGGAAAAATTAAGAAGAAAAAAAACGTCTGAGAAAGGTTACGGTGGTTGCAGGCAGTCTGGTCCCAGTTGGAGTGGGCAGCAGGCGCAGGAGCGGGCAGAAGCCTTGAACCTCCCAAGGAGGAGGTCGGGGTCTGGAGGCAAGAGATGGCACAGCGGAGCTGCGGGGAGAGAGTGGACCTAGACAGATGAGGAATGAAACAGCCGCAATAGTTCGCCATTCCCAGAAAACTCCTCATCTCCGTCTGGTTCTGCGGTATGGTTGCAGCTCGAATTTCTTCCACCTTCGCTGGGTCGACCTGCAGCCCTTCCTTGGAAACGTTGTAGCCAAATAATCCGACCTCATTCGTATAGAAGGCACACTTCTCCTTGTGCAGTGTCAACCCTTGGTCAACCAACCTTTTCAGCGTTGCTCTGAGCCGCTCATGGTGTTCTTCTAGTGACTTCAAAAATATGAGCACATTGTCACTGACGTTAATGACTCCTACCAGCCGGGACAAGGCCTCTCGGATGGCGTCCTGAAATACCTCGGCTGCCGAGGATATCCCAAAACTAAGCCTTTTAAACCTTCGCAGCCCCACAGTGATGTAACAGCTAGCCTCATCCAAAAAGAGTTGGTGGTATCCCGAATTGAGGTCCACTTTCGAGAACCATTTTGCTCCATTAATGTCCGCCACTATCTCATCTATCGTTGGTGTTATGTGCCTCTCTCTCTTTATTGCCTTGTTAGGCAAGCGCATGTCTATGCACATGCGTATAACACCTGGCTGTTTGGGCTTAGGGGCAATGGAGACACCCACGGGGTGGGCCTGACACTTTCTCGATCACCCCCGCCTTCTCTAGTTTTTCCAACTCAGCCTCAACCAGCGGCTGCAGATGAAATGGTACTCTCCTGTGGTGAAGAGCCTTTGGCTTCACTGCCTTATCGATGTGTAGCTTGACCTTGACCCCCTTCAAACAGCCCAAGCCCTCGAACAGCATAGGAAACTCCACCATTATGTCAGCATTATGTGACTGGTGAATTTTCCGTGCAAACATTACTAGCCCTAGATCTTCAGCCAAATGACAGCCCAACAGTGTTCCCGCACTGTGCTGTGTCACGTGAAATTTCGTTGTCGCTGAAATTTTCCCATGAGTTACTTCCACCTCAATTGCCCCCTGTAGTGGGATAGGGGTTTCTCCTCCATATGTGAAGATCTTCGCTTTTGTCACTAAGTGTGGCGGACGGGGCTTCAGTTGCCGATAGTGGTCTGCATCCAGAATATTCACCGATGCTCCGGTGTCAATAAGTGCCGTCACCTTATTCACCCCAATTTGTATTTGGCACATCGGGGGCAGTCTCCTCTTTTGATTTGCTCATCTGGTGTACGATATGACAAACACTTCATCCTCCTCATCATCTGTAACGCTCATCCTCTAACATAGGCTATCCACGTCTTCTGCGACCTCCGCCGCCTTCACCGCCTGCCTGTGTGAACCCAGCTGTCTTGATGCCCCACCTGACGTGGTCGGCCTTGCTGTACTCCTGCATAATTTGGCAAAATGTCCTACTTTGCTGCACCTCAGGCATAGCTTTCCTTGGGCCGGACATCCTCACGGTGGGTGACTGTCCAAACCACAGCTTCCGCACCCTCTCCCGCTTGTGTGCGCCCCACCTGTTCCTCTTCCTCTTCCGGTCCCCTTCCGAATGGCTTCTACCCTCTCTTCCTTGATCGTGACCGGGTGTGCCTGAAGTGGTCCAACTGCTCTCCTCGCGAGCGCAGACTCCATTTCCCCTGCTCTTGCATCCGCTAATTCATGAGACATCCCCAGCACCAAAATATCATCCACCGAGATCCCTGGCTGACGCCAAATCGGTTTTCTGAGGTCCAATGACTTGCACCCCTAAATGATCTGTACCCTGATTTCTAGCTGCTTGTCAATTCTGGAGCAAGAGCTCACCAGTTTCCTCAGCCTAGCGAAAAACATATCGACTGATTCCTCCTCCCGTTGTTTAGCCTGTCGCAGCTTGAAGTGTTCAAAATCCGGGTTCGCCTGCGGGTCGAAATAGCGGTCTAATGCTCTCATCACCTTCTCATAATCATTTCTATCCCCCATGTCAGGCAAGTTTTGGAATAGCTCATAGAGCTCATCACCTCCCATGTGCAGCATTGTGGATCGCTTGACCGCACCATTCGTTTCACGTGCAGCCACAAAGTAGTTTTCTAGTTGTCCTATCCATTTGCACCACCTTGGTGCTGCTGTGGCTGGCTCCGCCAACTGGCTGAATGGTGGCAATGCCGCCAGTGTCATGTGAGCACCCTGCTCTGTTGTTCCTTCACCACCTCCTTCTGCCTGCCGTGACATGTTGTGTTCACTTGCCCTGCTATGTGGCTACTGTCCTGTATGCCGCACTCTGTGCCTCCTACTGCCTTTCGCCCTTCTCCTTACTTCACCGCTTTCGTCTTTATAGACTTCCTTTTCTTTATTTTTCTTTTATATTTCTTCTTTTCTTTTGTGGCACACACCCTCTTTCTGCCTTTTCCTTGACCCAACGCACCAGCCTGCTCCTGGTCTCTGCTCCCCTGATCTCAGCCTTGGGCCTACTTTGCTGCCGCTCCAGTTCCTCAACGCGCGCTGGGCCTCCTCACTCTGACCACGTGGCGCGCCGCTCACTGAACTGTGTATTCTCTTCGCCCCTATGCGCGAGCACGCGGCCGTTAGACAGGCCTCCACGCTGCTAGACGTCCGCCTCGCCCAGCCCTTCTTACTTTGGTCTTCCGGCCCGTTGCGCGGCCCAGCGCCAGTACACCTCTCCCCTCACACGCGTGCAGCGGCACATGCTCCGGCTCCACAGCTCATCTTCCGGAAACCTCCGGCTCAGCAGCACGCCTACCCCGCTGCGCCGCTCCACACCTGCCAGGCTCACCACACCTCCGACAGTCGCTCCGGCTCCACACTACGGCTGCCACCGGTAATTCTCTTTGTTTCTGCACGCAGTGACTGCGATCCCCACTCATCGCCGGGAAATATGGTTGAGCCTAACAGTGTTACACTAATTAACCAGAACACACTCCGTATGGTCTCTTCGTGCCGTTTGCCCAAGCTCTGACATCACGTTTATTTATACCCTCTGGTCTGCACCCGGCCCAGAGGGTTGCCTGTGGATACATTGTTGGGATGCGGCTGGGTGGCTCACTACAATAACTAGTGCCATTTGGATTAGTGGCAGACACAATAGCATGTGTCTGAGATACACATCCATGGATAGAAAGGCAAAAAGGTTTCAATTCTCGATACCCCCTCTAGAACAAGAACAAGGAAGCCCAAACAGTGATGCCAGACTACAATACAAAGTGCAGACGTCTCACAAAATTAAACTCATGTACATAGCTTTAGCTACAAGTAGCCGAATGGGCCGGGTATGCCCAGACATGGATCCAGTGCTCTCCATGCCACTGGAGTCAAGCTAGCCTGTCTGATGAAGGGTAAAACCCCGAAATCGGTCCCAGGATGCTTGGTTCCTGTACAGGGAGGAGCTGGCCTGGCAGTTCTGGCTGGTCTGTTCCCATGGGGAACAGGGTCAAGACTGATTTGCATATGGCTGTGTTTAAACTGGAATGGCATGGGGAGCAAAACAAACTATGGATTTAGGCCCAGATCTCTGTACTGGGGTGAATGTTTGACATTGTTCAACATTCTGTCCATCAATTGTGCTTTTTCCAAAGGACAGGGAGACGGCTATAATCCAAAAACCACAGCAATAGCAATAGCTACATTGAGGGTGTGGCGTAACACTGGCTCAGCTTAAGTCTTGTTCCTGATACTGAGGGGGATATTCTCAAGAACGTGCGATAAACATCGCCAAAATAGGTTAACGCAAGTTTTCATATCGCCGTCTATCGCGGGAAAATAACTCTGTGTTAACGTCGTATTCTCAACACGGCGGTAACATGCGATAGTCTCCCGATAACGCGTCAAATGTCCGCGATAACATTACCGGGACGGCGATGAAAATCCAAACCCGAACGCAAAAAAGTTGCGATGGGCGCAACCGCGATAAGACAATCAGCGAAAAGCAGCGCCAGGCCTGCAAATCACACACGTCAGGCGGGAAAAATCACTACAAAAGCAGAAAAAAAAACACAAACAAAAACCAAACTACAGCGAAGCACAATGGAGGCAGCCGGAGCAGGTACAGAGGACGGCCAGAACCCCACAAGCCCCCCCCCCGGAGGACCAGTCTGGGACCTCGGGGACATGGAAGGGCAAGGACAAGAAGAAGACGAAGACGCGGTTCAGTCCGCAGGAAAACAGGATCCTGATCACGGAGGTGATAGAACACCATCAACAACTGTTCGTCACCTCCAATGTGTTATTGGCAACTAAAAATGCAACATGGCAGTCCATCCTGGACAAGGTGAATGCAGTCGGAGGGCTGAGGAGGACAATGGAAGAGCTCAAGAGGTGCTGCAATAAAGTGAAGCGCAAGACCAAGCAGAAACTCGCCAACAACCAGAAGGCAGCAATGCAGACTGGAGGTGGGAGTCCAGCGCCACAGGAGGAGCTGGATGAGATGGAGGAAATGGTGTCTACAGTCATCAGTGGGGAGACGGTGGCAGGAGTTGGGGGACCGGACACTGCTCAACATGACCTGACACAACAGCAACAGGGTGAGTAACCACCAGGGACTGGGGGACGGGGGAGATGGGCACAATGGCACACATGCACAATCAAGCGGAGCACAGTGCACACCCACAATGACTCTGGATCATGTCCCTGATCCCCTTGGCACACTGCAGCACACCTAGAAACAGCAAGTAGGCCCCCGTCGACTATGTGCCCAGAGGGGACCCTTCCCACACATCACCAATCTCACAACCAACCCATGCACATGTGCTGAACCCAGCAAAGCTGCGGGTCTGTGAGCCACACTGACAATGCAAGTGACACTGCATGACGATTAGCATGGCTGCAGTCCGATCATCATGACATGGTGCACGCCACCACACTGAGGTGGCTGAGTGTGGACCACATCCGTAAAGGAGCAGGTCACACTGTGACACATCCACCTGCACAAACAACCCCTGACGTCAACAACACATCTGCGGACAAACCATGCCCCAGAGACCCAACTCCCACCAAGACCCAAATTCACCCAAGTCTGCAACATCTCAGTACTGTATGGGCACAGAAGTCAAAGGCACACCGCCTGAAAGGGACAAGGGGCAGCAAAATCAGAGCTGCAGGCGCGACTCTCCCAAAATGCAGCACACACACATGACATTCAGAGCACATCAGCATTGACAACAATGTGGTACAAACTGCAACACGTCTACAACAGGACAGAGGACACAACAGATGCCGCTTGTGTGTAGAAACTGGCCAATCACATTTGACATAGCAGGGAAATGTGAGATGTCAATGTACAAGTACAAACACATATCCGTGATGTTGACGAAATGTCCACTGTCCCGCATCAAATAGGCAGCTCCTCCTAAACAGTCACAATGTACATTGCCGTGCAGTCTGCATGTGAACTTGTACAATGCGACAACAAACATGTGAACACAATGTAATACTGCATCTCCCCTTCACATTCCAGAGGGAGCACCAACACCTCCTGCAGAGCAGCCCCAACAACTCTTCACTGATGACGATGAGGACATCCCCGACATCGACACCGAAGCCCTCCAAACCCTCATTGACAGCTTCGGCACCCCACCTCCAGGAGCAGGGCAGCCCAGCTGCATCGAGGAGACCCTACCCCATGCACAGACCACACAGCAGGAAGCACCTACCACCCCGGCTGTCTCCCAGGACCCCCATGAACAACACATGGCCTTCCAACGCCATGTGTTAGAGGTCCAGGAGAAGATGGCTGATCAGGTGCGGGTGGGGTTCGACCTCATGGCAGCCAAACTTGATGCCATACATGGGTGACTGATTCCCATCAGGGACCACTTACAGTCCCTAACGGACACCCACAGTCCGCTCCATGCTCTCCAACGATCCATGGCTGACATCGCTGGAGTCATGATACTGAGACAAGGACAACTGTCCAGTCAGAGTGGCTCCAGCGATGTCAGCCGGGAGATGGGACAGATGCGGGGGCTCATGGAGAACATGGAGCGGATGACAGCGGAAAGAATGGCTGCCACGGCTGCACACCAGCGAGATGTGGCAGGGACCTTTCATGCCCTGCAGCACATCGTCATGGCATTGCTGCCTCAAGGCCTGGCGCAGATGAATGCTGCTGCTGCTTCTACATCCACATCTCCGCCCCCTGATGTGTCAGTGCTTCACAGTGCGGCAGGCAATCCACCTCCGGCCCCCGATGTGTCAGTGGCACACAGTGCGGCCGACATTCCACCACCACCCACGTGTGAGGCACATGTGACATCAGAGGACGAAGTTGCGGGTGAATCAACCTTACTGGTAAGGAGGAGGGAGTAACATTCATCTCCGCCATATGGCCTGTTTCTGCTTGGTTCTGCCCTTTGCATCATCACCTTCCACTGTCCCCCGATACACTCTGCGACACTCACCTTGGACCTCGACATGGACTGCCATATTCTGTTTGGTTACCAATGACACAGCGATCAGACTGCGGACTGAACTCTTCCTCTTCCGATGTACTTGTCTTTCGTTTCTTTCTTTCTTTCACAGAGTTTTATATAGCGCGAACTTGACCCGAATCGGGTATCAGAGCTCTTTACATAGCACCAGTTGCATTACATGAGGACACATTCATTTTTGTTAGGCACAGGGAGATTAAGGGGCATATTATCAAGTGGCAGCGATAATTATGGCTGGCCGCTGTTAGCGCGAGGAATCCTAACGCCGGCTATCGCTGGAAATTATCGCCATGCTAGCGCTGTATTAACAACGCTTAGCGCAAAGGCGATAATTTTCCAGTGATAGCGATGTTTTCCATGGAACATCGCTGGTTTTCCAGCGATGTCCCATGGAAAACGGCAATATCCTTGGTGATAGGGCCTGTGGTCTTAGCCACACAATCCACCCCCCATGTTAGGTATGCCTTAGTCAGGAATTTAGCAGACGTTAAATTCCTGCGTTAAGGCATACTTAACGCGATTGAAAATATCGCTAACCCACGTTGTTGATATGGCGATACCTGGGTTAGCGATATTTCCCATGTTAGTTTTCACAGGCACGCCTCCTTTGCATCTCATTAGCGATGCGATGGGAGGCGTGCAGAAAATGGACGCTAATGCAGGAATCACGCGCTAGCGTGTCCTTGTTAATTAGGCGATAGAATTATCGCCGCTTTTCGTCCGAAAACGGACGCTAAAGCGGCGATAATTCATTAACGCCGCCTTGATAATATGCCCCTAAGTGATTTGCCCAGAATCACAGGATGTTCAGCGTCATTGCCGAGACTCGGACCCAGTTCCCCAGATTCGAGGTCAACCGCCCTAGCCGTTAGGCCAACTCCTCTCCCCTTGTCATTCCCTGAAGGTCTCTGGCTGGCCCTCCACGGGCCAATAATGTGAAGTGGGGTTTGCATGGCCCTGTACTGCTCCAGCTGCAACACTCCTCTGGATGTGCATTAAACATTCAGAATCGCACAGATGTGTCATGTCTTTGATCATACAAGTCTGAAAGTATGGATGAATGTAGGGTCAGTGATTCCCCCTTACGTCCATGTTGCACATGTCGTGGGACTTGAGTCACAGGGTGCAACATTGCCGATTGCGGTTCTTGTGGCGTAGACACTACAACAGAGACACAAGCATCAGTTACTTCCTTGTCCAGCCCAGAACTGAAGCACGCCCAGAGCCCCGGGGTCATTGTTCCCACCCCTACGCTGCCCTGGCATACGCCAGGCCAGACCACTCCGCTTACGCTCAGAGGTGGGGACGACAAAGCTACATGTCCCACGTCTTCCCTGTAGTGATCTGCTGATCACTGGTCTAGTTGTCAGCATGCCACAGAACTCCCTGAGGGCTGGTTAACACCCACACCACACCCATCCAGCACAGGTGTCACAGGACATGTGACCCTGCCAATAAAAGGGGCCTAGCACATCACATCCCCCACTGCCGGAGATGACATGATCGCGTCCGCATCCACGGAACTCAGTCATGAGGGGTCCGTGACCTGCGTTGCACTGAGTTAGTGGCACCCGATGGCCTGAGGCTGGCAGGGGCCTACCGCCACGTGGCGATGACTTGCGTTGCACAGGGTTAGTGGCAACCGCTGCACTGCGGCTGGCAGGGACCTACCGCCACGTGGATATGACTTGCGTTGCACTGAGTTAGGCCCACCTGAAGAGCTGAGCGGGTGTGCAGCCTGCGATGATGCGTTGGCCTTGATACGGCGTCCAGCGAATCAAGACTCAAATTGAACATTGTGCCCTGCTGGACCGCAGTGTATGCGCAGGCAGCAGTCAGCACACACATGACTCCACGGTGCGGTGCCGCAGGGTGCGCTGGGGGCCTGTGGCGCAGAAACCAGCGACCGGCTGAGGAGGTTGCACCGGCACGTGGAGGGCCCTCTTGGAGACAGGCCGGTGGCGGCAGGTGAGCATTGAGGCGTGGGTGCGCAGGGGCGGGCAGTCATCGCTGGGCGGCGGACCGGTCTGGGGACCAGGGCTGGGGTGCAGCAGGCGCACAGGATCGTGGAGGCACCACCGGTCATGGCGGCGGCCTCGTGGCTGGGTGGAGGGCGCAGCCCTCGCAGATACGACCCTGCATGTGATGACGTGATGTGCGCGAGGTGGTTTGGGATGTAGCCACCTCGTCTCCAGTGTGAATATGCTCGTTGAAGGTGGTCGGCCACGTGTGTGTAGGCCTTTGGGCAGGTTGTGGCGGAGACTGAGACACATGCAGTAGTCACTTTGGTGCTGGATTTGCGACGTGTGCATTCCCACAGTTGTGAGTTGTAGGTTTGTGGAGTTGAGGTGTGTGGTGTGTTCAGTTGGTACTTGCCGATGGGCAGTGCATTACCATTGGTGCCATCCTCAAAGCGCTGGTTGGTGGCGGACTTGCGGACATGTGGGAATCATGCACACTGCCTGGGGAGTTTGCGACGACATTGGTGGACAGGCCACGGTGGTCCACTTTTGTCTGCACATTGATGGCATGCGTGTGGTTGCTGTTGCGTTGCTTGAATGCAGTGTCGGCAGGGGGCACAAGTCGTACACGTGTGCTGTGAATTGCCCCCAACACGTGCGTGACGCCAGCTATGGCATAGTTCCCTTGCGTGGTCTCAAGATGTTCGTGCGCAGTGTGGGGGGAGTGAGGGGCAGGGGTATTGAGCTGACACACACCGTAATGCTTTCAGGTGTGATGAGTCCTGCATGATGTGACCGTAACAGCAGTTCGTGTGGTCGTTACCTTCCTCTTCATTCCTACGACGGTTACGGCCACACGAAGTTCTGTTACGGTCTTCTCATGCATGGTTTATCATGCCTGTGAGCATTCCGGTTTGTCCAGGTGCAGTACACTGTACCAGATTAGGGATGTGACTATACGGAAGTTTGACCATTGTCACCATTTCTCCCACAGGTTTCTGAAGACACGTTGCCCTGTTGAAGTTCCCCGTTGGGAATGGAACGCGTTGGCTGAGCTTTTCGTTTTGTTTGTTTGTGTATTTGTGATAAAGTTCTGTTTTTACACTACTGTTGACTACTGGACTTCATGACCTGGCGTACCCACATTTCGGTTACTACGATCTTGGGTCCGGGGCACGGAGGCGTCTAGCACGGCTGGCGTTGGGGTTGGTTGCGCAGGTACACTACGAATTGGAACTATCGTGTGGTGCGGATACAGGGGCCCGCCGTTGTTTTTGTGGACATGCATCAATGACATGTGTGAGGCAGTTTGATGGGGCTGGCTGTGTGACTCCTCCGACTCCGGCAGTTGTTGGTTGGAAGGTACCAGGGGCCAACAGGTGCAGCACAGCCAGCAGCTTTGTCTGCGGGGGAATGTAGGTTGTCCGCTGTGTTGGTACCGTCAGCCTGTGGGCAATGTGGGTCAGGATGCGGAGGATGGTTGTCCTTTTGAGCCTGTGTTGGCCAATGGCTTCCTCTGGCGTTGAGTCTCTGGGGCTGGTGCGTTTTAGGGTTGTTCGCTGTCCTGCACTGCCTAGGTGGTAATCCAGGGGGGCAGGGAGTCTGGGGGGGGTCCTGGGGGTGGTGGCGGTGGGTGTTGTGGCCCTCTTGGGTCTCCGAGCTGCATGATCAGTGTCTCCATGGCATCTGTTGGTCTTCAGATGTGGCTCTGGGCTGGGCTCCCTTTCATGCTGCAGGTTGTCGTCCTGCTTTACACCAGTAAGAGGCAGGTGTTAAATCCTTGCTGCTAATGCGCCTTATCGCCTGTTCTTGGTTCGCATCGCAGATCTGACTGGTCGTTGAGAATCTCGCGAAGTGGTGTTTTTGTGTGTTTTTGCACGGGAACGCCTACTCTGCATATCATTAGTGTTAGTTGTCGCTCTCATCCGTGGTGATGTTTTTTGCGGCAGCTATCGCTGGAAAACTGGCGATATCGGCAGTTTGCACCAGCTTGGGAATAGGGCGATAAATCTATCGCCACTTTTGCGGCGCTAAAGTGCCGATAAATCGGCGATAAGTCCTTGAAAATATGCCCCTGAGTTTCTTTTCAAGGCGACTGTGTCATGAGAGGTGTCAGAGCACTAACCCCGTGGCTCCATAAAGACTTTAGGTTTTCTTCAAGATGGTATCCCCTTGGGTTGTGTTGAACCTCTGAGGGCTCAGATGGCTCAAAAGGGCTTTCCATTTTCGCAGTGGAATTCTGTACATTCTATGTAACCAAGCTGTTGAGCTAACTGTCCTTGGTTTCATCCTCATTTCCTACCTGGGAGCTCTCTTTAATCATAAGGACCCCGCAGAGTGTTGCCTCTGAACCCCCGGAGGAGGGTCCCATTCAGATTCTGTATGTGAATGTGGTGCTTTTGTCAGTGTCATGATGACCCATCTGGGAAATAAGGGGGCTTTTCAGGCGGCGAGCAGTGTTCTTAGCTCTTCTTCAGCCTTTCTCTTTTGCCCCCTAATTAGAATCTGAACAAGGACATTGTTTTTTGCTTGTCTCTTTCCTGTACCTTCCTCTCTCCAAATTGTTTTGCTGGTATAAAGAGTTACCTGTATGACCAATACGACGGCCCAAATGTTCCGCTCCATTTCTGACACCTGTCATTTTCACGATCCGCAGTGTCCCATGAAACAGATGTATCAACGCTTCAGTGTGTGTCGTTTCTTACCTTTGAGAAAGGTAGAGTAGCTCATGGTGGGGCAGGTGCTACATTTAGTGGGTTTACCAACTGAGATATTTCACTGGTATGCAAAAAAAACACATCAGTTCCTGTTCTAGTAGGCACACTGTATTGCCCCCTCCTGCAGAAGTAAATCGTGCCCTTCCTTTCATGTACAGCAGCATATGGAGAACCTGAAAGCGAGATGCACGGAACACCTCTCACTTTTACAAAAAAAGATGTCGTATTCTCCAGGTATGGGTTCCTTAGTTACAAACTTGTGGAACGGTGGCATGATTACAAATGAAACATCACTTCGTTAATGAAACTACATGTTGTCAATTAAATATCTATCTCCCAGTTGTGCAGCTCGGCAAATGCAGCTGAGCATTAACTGCATTTCCCAGCGCAAGTACAACACATTGCCTTTCCTGTCGTGTAATTTTACAGGAATTGGTACAGGAGAATACAGCGCAGCTCATTACCTTGAGCAATCATGACACCTGGTGGCTAATCAGAAAACTTGCTAGAGTAAATAGAAATCAAACGAGAACAGAAGCAAAAACCCGCTGATGACACAGAATCTACACAGCTTTACATTAGCAGTGGCGGCTCCTCCACTAAGGTGGAGGAGCGTCGCCCCACTGCCATAAAGCAGGAAAAAATAAAATGATAATAATGTAAATGTTATAATTTTATTTTGTCCTCCTGCTGCAGCAGCTTTGCATGAGGGGCTGGGCGGGGCTGCAGAGCAGGGGAGGAGTGGTAGAACCCTCCCAAGTGCGCAATGACTGTTTGGTCAGCCCTCTCGGGCTGCCCAAAATAGTCATGCGCACTTTCCCTGCATTACAGCCAGCATGGAGATCATGCCCACCCCTCCAGCCCCAGCTCCAGATTGGTCAGGGGAGCCTGGGTGCTTACCAATCACAACGCTGCAATGCGTTGTGATGGGTCAGGGGATCCTGGCTGTGACAGAGTCCAAGACGCAGGAGAGCAGGAGCAGGGACGCAGGACCCGGCGGCAAGGCAGGTGTATTTTTTTATTTTATTTTACATTGTGCCCCGTGTGCCCCCCTTACTGTCCCCCCAGCCGCCACTGTTATTAAGTCGGGGTTGACAGTACAGCTGCCTGTTATGTTATGTCATGTGATGTTATGTTATGTTATTATAGCTGTTAGACCTGGTTACTTTGCGTGGTTTCCTCTGTCTTTTTGTCTCTACCCCCAGTATTTTTGATGTTATGCTGGACTTCGTTTTTGCTGGTTCATGTACTCTGGGTACTTTACCACTGCTGATCAGTGATAAACTGCAAGTGCTCTATGTGTAAATTGGGATTCTGATTGGTTCCCCATGATTGGCATCTTTGATTCACTGGTGAGTCCCTAGTAAAGTGCACTTTGTGTGCGCAGGGCCTGTAAATCAAATGCTATTAGTGGGCCTGCAGCACTGTTTGTGCCACCCACATGAGTAGCCCTGTAAACTTGTCTCAGGCCTGTCATGACAGTGTCTGTCAGTTCAATTTTAAATGGCCATGTCGACCTGGCAGGTGCACCTACTTGCCAGGCACTAACCTTCCCTTTTACCACATGTAAGGCACCCCTAAGGTAGGCCCAAGGTACCCCCAGGGGCAGAGTGCAGTGTACACGAAAGGTAGGACAGGTACTGGTGTGTTTTACATGTCCTGATAGTGAAATTCTGCCAATTTCGTTTTTCACTATTGCAAGGACTATCTCTCCTATGAGCTATCATTGGAGCTGCCTTGTAAGAATTTACCTTCAATTGGGACAGATAGAGATTTGGAGTTTAGGCTCTCTGAGCTCAGAATTTAAAAACACATCTTTTAGTGAAGGTGGTTTTTAAATTGTGTGTTTGAAAATGCTACTTTTAGAAAGTGGACATTTTGTTGTTTAACCGTCCAGCCTCTGCCTGCCTGTGGATTCAATGACTGGTTTAGACTGACATGGGGCCTGTTTGTGCATTCACTCTAGACAGTCACACAAAGGGAGTTAAGGTGTGCCCTGCATTTCCTCATGGCCCATCACCAGGCGGTTGATAGGCCTTCCTGAGCTAGAGTGGTGGGAGGAGTTGTCCCATACACACCTCCTGGTCAGAGATCTGCTCTCCCCCTGCAGCTCCGCTCCTAAGAGCCCCTGCTCAGGGCACCGGGATCTGCTCAGGTAGGTGTCGAGGCCCTCCTCCACCTGCAGGCTCCTGTCTGTGCCTCATCCCTGGTGGTCCAGCGGGAGAGCCTTGCTCTTCTGCTGGCCGCTGTTGTCTGGTTCTGTCCTTGTGCCACTTTGTTGCTTCTGTCTCTTTTTGTGCCCGTGTCTGTCTCTGTGCCACTTTGTTGTTTCTGTTTTTTGTGCCCGTGTCTGTCTCTGTGCCGTCTTCTATTTTTTGTGCCTGTGTCTGTCTCTGTGCCTTTTCCTGTTTATTCTGTCCCCCTCGTGCCCGTTTTCTGCCTCCTCTCTGTCGTCCTTCCTGCCGCTGCTGCCCCCGCGGCCCCTTCCCCCCCTGCTGGTTCCCGCTTCCCACCTCCCAGCTGCGCCTCCCTCCCCCTCCCCTACTTAATGGCGGCCGCTGCAAGGGTGTGTGAGCAAGACCTCTAACCTCCTGGTCAGAGACCTGCTCTCCCCCCGCAGCTCCACTCCTAAGTGCCACCGCTCAGGGCACCGGGATCTGCTCAGGTAGGTGTCGAGGCCCTCCTCCACCCGCAGGCTCCTGCCTGCACCTCATCCCTGGTGGTCCAGTGGGAGAGCCGTGCTCTTCTGCTGGCTGCTGTTGTCTTGTTCTGTCCTTGTGCCACTTTGTTGTTTCTGTCTCTTTTTGTGCCCGTGTCTGTCTCTGTGCCACTCTGTTGTTTCTGTTTATTGTGCCCGTGTCTGTCTCTGTGCCTTCTTCTGTTTTTTGTGCCCGTGTCTGTCTCTGTGCCTTTTCCTGTTTATTCTGTCCCCCTCGTGCCCGTTTTCTGCCTCCTCTCTGTCGTCATTCCCGCCGCTGCTGCCCCTGCGGCCCCTCCCCCCCTACCGGTTCCCGCTTCCCGCCTCCCAGCTGTGTTTCCCTCCCCCCTCCCCTACTTAATGGCGGCCGCCAAAGGCAAGCCCGTCTGCGCCCGTCTGCGCCCGTCCGCGACCCTACCGCGGCCAGCGCCAGGGACCCTGGTTCTCCGGCCATCCACCGCTACGACTCAGCTGCCCTCCTCGCACTCAACCCCAGAAGAGACACCAACTGCCAGAGATCGATGCCAAACACCACCCACGGCCAGTTCTCCTGCCGACACTGCCGACAATCCTTCACCATCAACAGCCCCCCCATGACCGCTGAACCCACACCGGATGCCCGCACCACTGAATCCCGGACTTGCATACTCCTCAACGTGCGCTCTCTCCACAGACACGCCACGGAGATCTGGGACCTGCTCGACACTCTCTCGCCAGACCTCGCCTTCTTCACGGAAACATGGACCAACGCCACCTCCGCCCTGACATCGCCACCGCCATTCCCGATGGATACAAGATCTAAAGAAAGGACCGCCCCCACTGCCCAGGAGGAGGACTCGCCATCGCACACAAGAGCTCCCTCCGACTCTCCACCTCCAGCACGAGCGACCCCCTCTCCAACACAGAGCACCTCCACTTCCAGGTCCAAACCAGCCCCAGGACCACGCTGCGCGGGACCCTCACCTACAGACCCCCCCAGGCCTCGCGCCTCTTCCTCCACCACCATTGCCAACCTCGTCGCACCCCACGCCATCGCCTCCACGGACTACATCCTCATCGGAGACCTGAGCTTCCACCTCGACAACCGCAGCGACCATGACTCTGCCACCCTCCTTGACAACCTCGCCAACCTCGGACTGAAACAGGTCGTCACCACCCCCACCCACAGAGCCAGACACACCCTCGACCCCATCTTCGCAGGAGGGACAAACATCCACTTCAGCCACACCACGCAGCCCCTCTGGCCAGACCACCACTGCGTACACTTCACATTCAACACCACCACTGCACCCAAACCCGCCCCTCGCCCGCCACGAAGGAACTGGAGCAAGATCACAGAGGAACACCTCAACACCACCCTCCTCCCCTACCCCCCTCTGCCATGACCGACGCCAACTCCGCAGCCAAAGAACTACACCGCTGGATCTCCGGCTGCGCTGACAAGCTCGCACCCCTCCGCCACCCCGTCAAACAACGCCCCCTGAAGGCCGCCTGGTTCACCACCGACCTCCAAGAAGCCAGGTGCTCCTGCAGACGCCTCGTGAAACTCTGGCGGAAAAGGAAAACCCCCGAAGACCAGAACAACTACAGGAACGCCATGAATGAATACCACAAGCGCATAAGAGCCACCAAGCGGACCTTTATCAAGAACAAAATCCACACCAACGCAAGTAACGCAAAAGAACTCTTCAACATCATACAGCAGTTCACCAAACCCCCCAGTGAAGCCACGGACATCACACCATCTCAGGACCTCTGCAACAAGCTCAGCTCCTACTTCCACCTGAAAATCAAGGCCCTCTACGACAACTTCAGCGAACAGACTCCGGACACCACCCCCCTCTCCACCACTGACAACCAGCCGACCTTCACCACCTGGAAACCCGCCACCATTGAAGACACCACCACGACCATGAAAAACACCTACTCAGGAGCCCCCACGGACCCCTGCCCACCACACATCTACCACAGAGCCGCCACCGCCATAACACCCGAACTAGGCCGGACCATCAATGCCTCCCTCGAATCCGGCATCTTCCCCGACGACTGGAAGTGGGCAGAGGTCAAGCCCCTCCTCAAGAAACCCTCGGCCGACTGGACTGACCTGAAAAACTACCGGCCCATCTCTCTCTTTCCCTTCGCAGCCAAAGTCACCGAGAGATTCATCAGTGCCCAGCTGACCACCTTCATCGAAGAGAACGCCATCCTCGACTCCTCCCAGTCCGGATTTCGCAGCAACCACAGCACCGAGACCGCCCTCCTCGCCACCACCGATGACATCCGCATGCTACTCGACCAGGGCCACACTGCGGCCCTCATCCTACTAGACCTCTCCGCAACCTTCGACACCGTCTCACACCGCACTCTCGCAGCCAGACTCCACGACGCCGGTATACGAGGAACCGTCCTCGACTGGATCCGCTCCTTTCTCTCCGGCAGAACCCAAAGGATCAGACTCCCTCCCTTCCTCACCGAACCTACAGAGATTAACTGCGGAGTACCCCAAGGATCCTCGCTCAGCCCCATGCTCTTCAACATCTACATGGCCCCCCTTGCCGCCATCGTCAGACAGCATGGGCTCAGCACAGTATCTTACGCCGACGACACCCAGCTCATCCTCTCTCTCATGAAGAACCCCGAAGACACCAGACTCAGCTTCCAAGAAGGAATGAAAGACGTTGCAGCCTGGATAAGCGACAGCTGCCTAAAACTGAACTCGGAGAAGACAGAGGTCCTCATCCTCGGACCCTCCCCCACCACGTGGGACAGCTCCTGGTGGCCCCCTGCCCTCGGAAAGCCACCCACCCTGACGGACCATGCCCGGAACCTTGGCATCATTCTAGACTCCTCCCTCACCCTGACCCGCCAGATCAACTCCGTCGCCTCCACCTGCTTCAACTCCCTCCGCATCCTCCGCAAGACCTTTAAGTGGATCCCCCCCGAATGCAGAAAGACCGTCACCCACACACTCATAACCAGCAGATTGGACTACGGTAACGCCCTCTACGCCGGAATCAACAAAACCCTGCTGCACAAGCTCCAAACCATCCAGAACACCACAGCCAGACTCGTCCTCGGAACCCCACGACACGAGCACATGGCCCAGCACCTACGAGACCTCCACTGGCTCCCCATCGAGAAGAGAGTAACCTTCAAACTACTCACCCAAGCCTACAAATCCCTCCACAACATCGGACCCAAATACCTCAACGAAAGAGAATCCTTCCACGTACCCAAAAGGAACCTCTGCTCCTCCGACCTCGCCCTGGCAGAGACCCCATGCATCCGCAGAACCAGAACAGGTGGAAGAGCATTCTCCTATGTCGCAGCAAAAACCTGGAACGAGCTCCCAGTCAACATCAGACGGTCCCCCACTCTGCACACCTTCAGGAAGAGCCTCAAGACCCGGCTCTTCGACTGATCCGGAGCTGCACCCCCCTCCCCCCCCCAGCGCCTTGAGACCTGCACGGGTGAGTAGCGCGCTTTATAAACCCCTGATTGATTGATAAACCTGAATAGGGCTGTGCCTGGCTTCTCACAATGCTGTCTCCACCCCCTTGAGTGTGTCTGGAGCCAAGATCAGGAAAGACAAGAACTTGAGCACTAGACAGACAATTCTTTGCAGAATGCCTACTTCAAAGGCCAAAATGAGTATAAGTCTTGGACCTGAAACCCCAGACTGTTAGAACACTTCTTGATCAAGAGGAGACTCTGCCAAGGAGAAGAGCTGCAGAGCTGTAATGAGGAGTACTTCCCCTTTGCTGTGTGTTGCTTAGCTGAGTTGGTCTGCAGTTGCTGTTTCTGCTTTGGAGAAGAAAAGGACTAGACTTTGGTGTGTATACTGCTTGAGAAGTTTCTCCAAGGGCTTGTGTGTGCTTGCCTCCTGCTAAGAAGTCTCAGGGCCATCAAAGACTTCACCTGCAGCATCCGTAAACTCCACTGCTGGGAGTTCTGACCTGCCAACTGGTGCCAATTCCAGTTCTGGGCCCTTGGAGGTGGTTCCTTCTGTGAAAAGCTGCAAGAGACTTGAAAATCAGCGCTTTGCCCTTCCAACATTTGTTTTTCTGATGCAGCACCACTGTGCTGGAAAAGTTTCAAAGCAACGCCACCATGCGGCCAAAGAAATCGACGCAGCGCATGCCCACGGCTGAAGAAACTGCTGCAGCATGAGTTCAGTGCACCATGTCTCCTAAGTCTGAGACCACTGTACTGACTCCAATGCAGGCCCTGCTGTACGGCTGAAAAAATCGCATCGTTCGACAGCGGCTAAAGAAATTGACGCAGTGCATGTTTGCAGGTGCGGCATCGACCTCCAGTGTGTCTGGATTTCCACGCATCGCATCTGTGTGCCAATTTTTTCACTGCATCACCCCCAGACCAGAACCGTCTTGGATTTTGATCATCGCTTTCCCTTACAGTCCAGATTCAATGCAACACTTCTCCTGCATGAAGCAGAACTGACGCATCGCCTCCCCAGGGACTCAGGAATTAACACATTGCTGTGTTTTCTGATGATTCCCTCCTCTGTGGATGGTTTTCTTTATGAATTTTGATGCTTCTAAGGCACTTTGTGCAAAATCACTGCATCCATAAAGATCCATAAAGATCTATGGACAGAATTGCTTGAAAAAAAAGTCATATTTTTAGTTCTGTTTGTTGGACCTTTGTTGGTTTGGTCTTGTTTGGTTTAGATAAAGATACTTTAATATTCTAAACTGGTGTGGTGTCCATTTGTAGTTTTTTCACTGTGTTACTGTGTGTATTATGTACAAATACTTTACACATTGCCTCTGCGATAGGCCTGACTGCTCGTGCTAAGCTATCAAGCTACCAAGGGGGTGAGCAGGGGTTATCTTGGGTGTGTAACTCCCTGATCCCGACTAAAAGGAAGGGTCCTACTTGGACCGGGTGCATACCACTGCCAACTAGAGACCCCCATTTCTAACAATAGCTTATAGAGAGTACATTCAACAATGGTTTCTTGGCGCTAGAAAAGATAGACTAAACAAACCAGAAAAGGTTACTCGATGCCATAAGCCTTCTTAAATAGCCAAGTTTTCAGTGGTCTATGGAAAGTCACAAGATCTTTCTCCAGTCGGTTTGTATTGGGTAAAGCATTCCAGGTGGATGGGGCTAATACTGAGCAGCTGCAACCCCCTGCCTAATTGTTGCTTCCGGTATCTTGAAATGACAAGCCGATTGGCCTGGTTAGATCTCAAATATCGAGATGGTCTATTTTCCTTAATTCTAGCTGCCAGAAAGCTGTGACTTTTTCCTTTCAGGCAACTAAATGACATCCAGCATACTTTGAAGTGGATACACTCCTGTATTGGGAGTCAGTGAAGCTCTCTCTGGAGGAGAGTGACATGTGAGAGCCGAGCAGGAGAAAAATCAGTCTTGCAGCTTCGTTCTGAAGGATTTGCTGTCTGTGTAGGTCAGGATGAGGGAGCCCTATATAAACTGAATTAGCATAATCTAATCGCAAGTTAATAACAGCTGTAACAATACTTAAATGATAACAAAGGGGCAATTTTCCATAGTGTCTTCAGTAGAAAGGTAATATCACAAACAGTGGGATACCCAATAGACCCTTGATGGCTTGGGCGGTTCAATATGAGCAGGTAAATGTGCCTACAAGGGATTTGTTCAAGGATATTTCAGCAATAGTTGAATAAATAAATTTGGGTACATTCTATTCAAGTAACTCACAGTTAACTTATTCAAAAAACAATTCAATCAAATTATCAATGATGATCCATTCATTGATAATTTGATTGAATTGTTTAGTAGAAAGGAGCATTTTTTTTAGAAACTACTGCTCCTATCTGAGATTTAAGGGTCTGATAGCCTTCTATCACTACCCAAGACTCTTAGCAGCAGAAGGCGATGGAGTAGGTGTCGGGCAGAGATCACTGGGCCAGAAGCTATTGCTGGAGAAGTGTGGCTCAATGGTTAGAGCAGCAGACCCTGATGCAGAGATCTGGCCCGGGACCAGGGTTCAATTCCCGCCTCGGCGGGTCTTGGGCTCAATTTCCTCGGACCTGATAATTCTCGCCTCGGTGCCTATTCTAATCATGGGTCCCACTCTGCAACTCTGGGCAATAGCTTGCTTAATCTCCACAACGGCCCCACCAGCACTGGGATGCCTGGCTTCACCTTGGGGGTGCCCAGGAGTGGACATTTCACAGGGAAAAGACAGGAAGGGTTCCACAGCGGTATGCGTACAGCGCCAGGACACCCTAGGGTAACAGTGCGCTTTACAAGTACAAATTTCATTTCATTTCATTCATTCATTCATTTCATTTCATTGCTCCATTGATTAATCCCATTTTTAAGTAGAACAAATTCTGTTTTTTCAGACAGCTGCCTGACTACAAAACCAATTGCTTACTAGGTCTTGTATGACTGCGCAGCTGTAGAAAAGACCCATTGCTTACCATATACAAAAAGTGGGGCTTTGGGTCATCCCCCCCCCCTTCCTTTAATGATAAGATTATTTGCATCAGCCTCTTTAAGTCGTTGGCTTCAGATATTGCCTATCGCATTTTGGTTCAACCCACAGGAGTAGATTTCACTTTCACCATCCTGCTACTATCTGTTGTATTACTCAGTCTAATAAGGAGAGTTTGCATGTCAATGCATGAGGGACTATTTTAAATCTAAAAAGTACATTTAACCTCAGTGTTTTCATCACCTTCAATTATTTAGCTCACTCAGGTATTGTTTTGACTGTAGCTGAATTTTTAAACTGTCTTTGTCATGACTCGTAGGTCAGGTAAATACCACCGATAACACACTGCCAAAAACACACCACGCACCACTTAGTACCGTTACCACAATCATCCATGCCATAAATATCACTCCACCACCGATGTCAATACCACTAATCCCAGACCACCAAAATCACAACCTCACTAATGCCATCATCAGCATTAACACCAACACCACCACCAATGCTTCTGTTAGAGCGGGTAAATTTAGATTTAAATATGTCTTAACTTGTGAAAATATTAACATGAGAATGCCTAAAGAATGAAACAAATAGAAAATGTGCCTTTTCTTAAACGTGCAATTTGACATGTAGCATGATTTAAAAAAAAAAATTATTAAGCACCAATTTCCATCATAATTACACTCTCAAGCTAGACTAGGCCTAATTTATTTCTCGATATTGTGCATTGCCTTTATTTCAACTTTCTTAAATAAATAAATGCTTTTAGCAAGACGCTGTTTGGTGCAGTATTAAATAAATAATTCATGCTCGACTTCATTAGACATGTCATCTTTGTAGAATTTGCTGACTTTGAAAATGTATTTCTTTCTTTCCCAAGCTACCTGTTCTCATTGTATTTGGATAGATTTTAGCTGCCACATATTCACAATGATGAATACCAATAATATATTAAAACAATAGTGTATGCAGGTGATGGAGCAAGGTTTCAAAATGAAACTTGCTTGTACGCAATCCTCCTCATAGTATTAATTTATTAAACTTGTATTGTCAAAACTAACCTTTGCATTCACAAACACAAGAGGGACAGAAGCTTGCCTATGTGTTTTACTAATGAATAACGCTTGTCTGTAATCCAAAATGTCCGCTAAAGCGCGGAACTTCATTGCGCATGTCGCAACCTGATCACATGGTGTGACGTTTTTCTTTGCTTGGTGGGAAACTTCTGCTTCTGCGCAGTGTGCACTAAAATGGCCGCTAAATGTTTTCACATGCTTCAGCTAGCTCTCATGTCATTATTAAATTGTCGTTTTCTTAATGCTACTAATGCAGGATAGTATTATAATTAATTGGGAATAGAGTAGGGAAAGTGGGCATACAGTGAAACATTTTATTTGTGATTTTAATATTTTCTTCTTGCACTTTTAGTAATTCGTAAACTTGGGCCTGGGTTGGTGACTTGAAACTCGAGAGACAGATGGTTCTGCGCATGTGTCTTGTGTGCCTGCCAAGTGAAGTCAACTTGGACGTCTCCCGGGGGCGTGGCTTGAACGCATGGCGGGCTAGACGCTGCTCAGTGTAGCTCCTGCCCCCATACAATGAAATCCTGCTTTTCTCCTGGCGGAATACTGCCCATTTGTGCCGATTAGGGGATCGGAACCCCCCCTGGTCCCGAGAATCCGGACCGAGCGTGGTTCCGCTTGTCGGCGGACCGGGAAAGCGAAGTTTTTCCCCCTGGTGCGGCGGCGGCCGCACTTCAAAGAAAATGGCGGCGCTGACCGCAGCCGTCTGACTGCCTGCCCCCGGACGCCTGCTCCCGGCTGGCCTCGCCGCAGGGATCTGTGCACCGGGAGCGGTCCGAAACTCCTGCACCATTGATAGGCGGCCCTCGGAGGACACTGGCCCGTAGTGAGGTTCCACGGACGCCTGCCTGCGGCGGCCTAACAGACGACCCGGGGACGGGTGCCACGAGACCTCGGGGCTTCCAGAAGGCCGAGGTGGGCCTATTTTGACTCCGCTCCTCCCTGCGAGGGTTGAGGATTGCGGGGACACGACCCGCTGGGGCGGCCGCTGCCGCTCGAAACGTCGGACTCACCCAGGAGGGGCCCGCACGTGGGGAGGCCTGTGCCTTGCTCCCCGTGACAACGGCGAGGACAGGGCCTTGCTGGGGACATTACCGCTGCGGAGCCGGTGGGAGCTTGACATCCGCCTTGTGCAATGTGAGGCCCGGAGTGGTCTGATGTCCGGTGAGGGGGACAACCTGCTGGCCGGTTGCTGTTCACGGCGCCTGGGGACGCGCTCCACGCGGGTGTGAGACCTCGGGGGGACCGGTCCTGGCCTAACCCGGCTGGATGCTGGCCTGAACGGACAGCTGCCAATCCTGCGAGGGATCCGTGGGCAGTTTGCGGGCCGCAGGGGACTGGGCCTCGGCTGGCGGGCGCACCCCCAGGGGTGGCCGATTCGCAGACTCCTGAGACAGTCCCCAAGGGTGGATGCCGACCTGAAGATTGATGCGATGATCGCACGGAACTCACGGTAAGAAGACACGAGGGGCCAGGGCTGGACCCCCTGCCGGACGGTGACTCCTGGGGGGGCCCTCGGGGACCTTGGGACCTGGCGTGAAACGTTCTCTGGGTTGCTCCTCTCGGCGACACCTGGCCGGCCGGTGGCCTGGGGAGGGGTGAGGGAACCGCACGCATACCTCCTGGGCCAGGACTGACCCGTGACGGCCCTCCTGAGCCTGGGGCAGCGGAGTAGAAGATTCGGGAACGGCCTTGAGGGGCCCGCACTGGATATGGGGAAGGACAGACCCCTTCGGGGAGCACAAGCAAACAAGATTATGCAATATACGGTGCCAGGCCCCACGTCGACGGAGTGCCTCGGACCGCACTCGGAGCGGGAACCGCCACAAGGATCAGCGGCCCAGGATAAGGCTGATATCCTAGAGGCCATCAGAGACTCACGAGCGGCACTGGAATCCAAAATGGATGGTATGGCCATGGACATAAACCACCTGCACCTGGACCTACGGAAGGTGGCGGACAGGGTCACTACCATGGAGGGGGACCTGACCTCCTTGCGGACGGAGGTTCAGCACCTGCAAGCGACGGTGTCTGCACTCGAGGAACTTACCGCTCGCCTTGAGGACAGGGCGGAGGACGCCGAGGGACGCTCGAGGAGGAACAACCTCGCTTTTTGGGTTTTCCGGAGAAGGCGGAGGGACCGGCGGCGGACCTATTCTTGGAGGACTGGATCGTTTCCGCCCTCCCGGGTCTTCGACTATCCAAGATGTTCGCAGTGGAGCGGGCCCACCGCTCCCTTGGTCCCCCAAAACCTGGGCGCCGCCTAGGACGCTGATCGCTCGCTTGTTCAATTTCAGGGACCGGGACATGATCCTGCAGTTCATCCGCAAGAATGGTCCCCCCAGGTATGAAAACCAAGAGATCCATATCTATCCGGACTATACCAAAAAGGTACAAGACCTGCGGAACGACTTCCAGGGGGTCAAGCGGAGGCTGAGAGATCTCACCATAAAGTACAGCCTAATGTTTCCGGCCCGCCTCCAAGTACAACATGCGGACAGGATCCATTTCTTCAACACCCCACACGAGGCCACGGACTGGATGGACTCGATGGGCCTGGAAGGCCGGGATCAGCAACACGGGTGGCAGGAACAGAGGAGACGGAGCGGCCGACAGCGAAATCGGCGCCGCCGCACTGGAGGACAACGATCCCGGTCACGGGGAGAATCAGACGGAGGTCGCATCATGGTGGGCCGGATGGCACCCTGAGAGAAGAGGTGGGAGGCGTACCGACACAAAACCAGTTTTCCCCATTGTGCCTCGTTCAGGAAACTCAATCGGAACCGGACGGCGCTGCCGAACCCACTGCCAGCGGCTCATGAGCTGCCTACATGCAAGTAAGAGGGCCGCCCTTTGAGAGGCGGTGAGTCGGCGAGACTGTACCAGACACTGTAAGTACGGCCCCCTACCGGTGCGGCGGCCTGGTTCTGCTACGGACCTTCAGAGGGAGATCCTCATTTGAAAGGACCATAAGGGGGGGGGGAGAGCGTAGCTGATGAGATGAGGCGTTATTCCGCCGTACTGCAATTTTGGCACTCCAGCTGTAGTGTACTGTGCCGGCCTGGCTAGGCCGTTGGTTGGGCGGGGCTGCGCAGTACCAGGCAGTCTGGTTGTACAACAAGAACTGGGATAGCTTTTTGTTGACTGTTATTGTAGTTTACAATGTTGCGGGGGGCTGTAAGGGGAGGGCAATGGCTATGGGGCGGAGCACTGAGTCCTCAGACCACGGGTGGGCTATGAGAATGAGGTTCTACTGCCTGAGGGTGGGGGGAAATGTTCACATTGTTTGTTCTATTGTTTTTTATGGGGAACGTTTTATGCCGGGTCACCAAAGGTCAGGAGAGTTCTAGGAGAGGATTGGGGGGTCCCCAACACTACGCCTTACAGTTCATTCCCTTTTTGCATTATAGGTCTTGTTCACCCAGACTTTTCTACTTATGGCAGGAGACCAACGGACCTATAACTTTATAACATGGAATGTTAGAGGGCTCAACAATAGGATTAAACGGATTCGGGTAGCTACATATCTTAGGCGCTACAAGATAAGCGTGGCTTTTTTACAAGAGACACATCTCTGGGGGGATTGCCTGAAATATGTTCAACGGCGATGGCGGGGCCAATTTTTTGCGACCTCCTACTCGGGGTTTGCCAGGGGGGCACTTATATGGGTGGCGCCTGGAGTCCCCTTTAAGGTCTTAAAGTACTGCCCTGACCCCGACGGCCGCTACGTGGTGGTAGAAGGGACATTGGATGGGAGGCCTGTGTGTTTAGTGAACGTCTACGCCCCAAACACCGATGATGGAGAATTTTTGGGGACGGTCCTGGGGAAACTAGACTTGGCACCGGCTCTGGAACTGATTATAGCTGGGGACTTTAACTGTGCCCTTGATGGGGAACAGGATAGACACCCCCCAAAAGTGGATGCTAAACCCAAAACTCGCGAAGCCATGCGGCAAATGCTCAGTAATTATCACATGCTGGATATCTGGCGGCACCGCAATCCTGATAGCCGGGTGTACTCCTGTTATACTCCGGCGGCGGGTACGTACAGCAGGCTGGACTATTGTTTCGTGCAGGAAGGGGCGGCCGGACGGGTTCTAGAGACGCAGTACCTGGCCCGCTATCTGTCCGATCACTCCCCCCTGTTGACGACCTACACTTTGGGCCGCCCTCGCTCCAAAATACCGTTATGGAGACTTAACACTGAAGCTTTGACAGACCCGGTCTATAAAGAAACGATTGCAGCAGGGCTGGAAGGCTATTTGGAGGCGAACTGGAACACGGCCAGCTTGAGGGCGTTTGAATGGGACGCGATGAAAGTGGTGCTGAGGGGAATATGTCTGTCCACAGAGGTGGGCATGAGGAGAGTGTTAGAACGGGACCTAACAAACCAAGAGGACTGCTTAAAGGCTTTAGAGGCAGCCCTTCCCACGGACCTGGAGGGACCGGCCAAATGGACAGAACAACGACAAAAGGTGGGAGACATGTGGGAGTCCCTGGGCAAATACAATAGGTCCACAAGTAGACGTCGCTGGTACACAGAGGGTGATAAAGCTGGGCGCCTACTGGCGCGCTTGATCAGAGAGGAGTCTCAGCCTACCCCGATACTGGCCCTCAAGTCCGATCGGGGTCAGCTGGTCTACACCCAGCATGAGATCAATATGGTATTTGTCACCCACCTCCGAGCAATATATTCTGAGCCCAAGCTCACAGTTGTCCCACAGACCTGGGAGGCCCACCTTGCGGGGATGGACATACCTTGCCTGGACCCGGAAAGTCAGGGAACCCTGGGGGCGCCCTTTCGCGGGGAGGAGGTGAGAGCAGCGATCGCTCACTTGAAAACGGCTAAATCCCCTGGGACGGACGGCCTGGCTGCAGAGCTATACAAAGAATTTGGGGGAGTCCTGGTTCCTAGGCTCCTGGACATAGTTAGGGAGGCCGGTGAGATGGGTATACTACTCCGCCTCCATGCGTGAAGCGCTGATTGTAATGATCCCTAAGTCGGGAAGGACCCCTTACTTCCGGCCTCCTACAGGCCAATCTCCATGCTCAACGTCGATCTTAAGATTATTAGTCAGGTTTTGGCCAACAGACTTCTCCCGCACCTCCGACGACTGGTGCATGATGACCAGTCTGGTTTTATCCCGGGCAGAAACGCGCACCGAAATATCCGTCGGCTGGCTCATGTCATGCAATCCCTAGAAGGCAGAGCCGCGCAGAATACCTTGGTATTCCTAGATATCGCGCAGGCGTTCGATTCGCTCCGATGGGAATATCTGTGGCAGGTGCTATCGAAAATGGGGCTAGGTGAGGGGTTCGTGAACTGGGTGAAACTCCTTTATACTCAGCCGGTGGCAAGGGTCCGGACGGGACGATTTGTCTCGGATGCGATATTAATAGCCAGGGGGACGCGACAGGGGTGTCCGTTGTCCCCCTTGATGTTCGCCCTGGCAATGGAGCCATTAGCATGCCATCTCCGTGAGGTCCTCCAGGGGCAGGGTATTCGAATTGGAGCCCTAGAGCATGTTGTATCGCTGTACGCAGATGATGTGCTGGTCTACCTGCGGGAACCAACCCAATCGCTTCCGATACTGATGGAGGTGCTGGGCCAGTTTGCCGAGACCTCTGGACTATACGTCAATACTACCAAATCACAACTATATCCGGTCGGGTCGGAGGCCGAGAGGAGCGGGGTCCAGCTCCCCGAGATGGGGATCCCCTGGGTGCCGGATGCCTTACGCTATCTCGGGATTTGGATAAGTAGAGATAGGGAAGTTTTTACCACCACAATATGGGGAGGATACTTAGAGGTCTCCGAGGCAGTGTTGCCTTCTGGAACACACTCCAGCTCTCATTGATGGGGAAGATCGCCTTGATTAAGATGGTCATACTGCCCCGATGTCTTTACACAATGCAGGGCTCCTTTTTTGAGCTCCCACACCAGGTATTCAAGGACCTCGATGTACTGCTCATACAACTACTCTGGAATGGAAAACGTTGTCGGGTAAGCCTGGAAGTTATGAAACGCACTTGGGGCAGGGGTGGCTTGGAAATCCCTGACCTGGAACTGTATTATTTTGCGTCCCAGTTGCAGCACGCAGTGGCCTGGCTCGATACGGACCCTTCTTGGGAACGTTCGCTCCTCGCCGACACGTATGGGGACCAGCAGTTGGGCGCGCTCCTATGGCATACGAAAGGGCACCCGACACACTGCCCTCCATTGGGCGGATTATTGGTGGCCCTATGGGCCAGAGTGGTAAAACGAATCATCCGAGCCCGACCGTTTGCCCCGGAGGCAGGCGTTTGGCTAATGCCGCCTTTCGCGCTCATTGAGCGGGTCATGGCTGTTGACAAATGGAAGGCGGGAGGCTGCCTTATGTTGTCGGACCTCTATCCGGAACAACGGTTCATAACATATCAGGAAGCAATGGACTCTTTTGGGCTGGGATCGGGGCAGTTCTTGCAAATTAGCGGCGACGGCCCGATACCTATGGCCTACATTCCCGGAAGCCCCGGAACACACACACACCCTGGTCACAATGATAGCCATGGCGGGGGGGCGGAAACTTGTCACCCACCTGTACAGGGCGTTAAGGGATGACAGAAAGAGTGCACCTCTCAAAATAGAGAGTAAATGGCGGGAGGTGAGCCCGCAGGAGATTACACAACAGGAATGGGGGAAAATTCACGAGGGAGTAAGCAGGGTGGCGGTTTCCAATAGGTTCAAGCAGATACAGTACAATATGGTTCACATGACATATCTTTCACCCAAGCGCCTAAATATTATCGACAGTTCAAGAGACCCGAGGTGCCCCAGATGTCACTACGCACAGGCAGACTTCCCACACATGGTTTGGTCCTGCCCGACGATCCAGGTATTCTGGACCGATGTCCTGGAGGATCTGTTTAGAATAACGGGGTGGAGGGTTCCCTTAGAGGTACGTACCTGTCTCCTTGGTCTGATTCCCCGAAACCCTAAACGCAAAACCAGCAGGAAGTTCCTGATGTTGCGGCTTGTGACAGCTAGGCGGCGAATAGCGATCCACTGGCTGACCCAACAGGGGCCACTGATAGTGAAATGGAAAGCAGATCTGCGGGAGTGGGCACTGGCGGAGGAGGGGCACATACGTAGTACCCGAAGGGAAGCCAAACTCCAGGAAGTATTGCTGGCGTGGGGGCTAATGGTCCAGGAGATAGGGAGAAGCTCCCCTAGTGCTACACAGACGGGCCGACTGGAGAAAATCCTATGGGGACTGTATCCCCCAGACAAGGGGAGAGTCCAGAGGATACCCCGAGTTGAGTTGCAGTTAGATAGACCTCTAGATGGGTGAGCCCGGCGGGGGGGAGGGGTAGGGAGGAGGGGGGGTGTTCAGATACAAGTTATTGAGATTACTACGAATGTTGTCCATATTAAATGTCGGTTTGATTAATACTTCCATGGCAACCCGCATTGAATGCATAAACGTCTGGTCGGGATTGTACTGCCTATTGTTCAGGGTGGTCCGTGAGATACAACTGTTTACACTTGTGGAGTATACCATGAAACTGCAATATAGATATTAATGTATATGTGGGCGATACTGTTTTAAACTAAGAAGTACAATAGACTATGTTGGAATTATAAAATACTATGAAAAGGTAGTGCATGTTAGACGTACACAGGACGCAACAGTATTATCTAGTATTGTAAAGGTGGGTTGTGGATTATGTGTTGTAATGATACCTACATTGGCGATATATTGCTTTATCTGCGATTGTATACTCAACATCGACTGCATTGTGTGTTCATTACGAAGACTGCTATGTTATTTAAATAATAAAAAAATTTAAAAAAACGTGGACGTCTCCCAAGGCCATGACCCATTGGCCGAAGATGCTGTACTTTATGTTTCCGGTGGACAAAATGATACTTTTCCCCTGTAAAATGTATAACATTTGTCGTGAGACGGGTGGGAAATAAAGTGAATGTATTAATTTGAAGGGGCGGGAAGCTAAAAACAATAGGCTTCACAATTTAGGCCAAATCGATATGGTGCGAGAATCCACCCCCTGTCCCTGTCCAATCAGAAGTAGTGGTCCCATATTTTAGCAACATTAAGGGGAGGTACATGGGCGTAGAAGGGTATAATAGAATATAGCATTAGTTAATTAATCAGAGCATGCTTTCACGAAGAACAGGCGTCCATGCTGCGAGAGCGCTCTTAGCTCCAGACTGCCATGCTGATTGATCGGTTGCTGACTGAATCCCTGTCCAGAAGAGGTCCTGAGGAGGGGCGGCAGAGTCCATTAGAACGGGAGAATCGAGGAGAAGTCGAGTATCAGAGAGGGGAACGGCGCAGGTGTCGTTGTAGAGAGGTCACCGGTCCTGTCCTGATCCTGGAAGAAGTCTTTGCTCTTCATCCTTACTGGGTCCTATCTTTTCCAACTCCTTGGCCAAGGGGCTTGGTTCTCGCATTTAGGTAACTATACTGCAACCTTTAGTTGCGCTGATGTCTCTATTCTCTTCCTTTCCTTAAACACCGTCATTTATTAGCAAATCATTTCTATGCTTTTTCTTGGGTATTTTCAATCAAGTACCGTGTTTTCTGTATTTTACTCTGCTAAAACGTTAGATAAACATTTTAAAACTTCCTGACTCAGTGGTTATTTCAGGATTATGTACTATAATGAATGTCACTCATTTTAAACTTCCCAATTAGCAAAGGATCCATTGGTAAGTTATTACTCTTCAATCAGAAGGTAATTGGTAGCAGGGACTTAGATAAAAGAGTACATCTGACACCCAGCGTAAGTATTAGTGTAGTGTGAATGTATGGGCCCAAGTGAGTATATGGTGTATGAATGTTGTTGGCTAATATCGCGCTGGATCAGTTTTCTGGTAAGCAGAGGACGGTTATGGTTACTCTTTGTTAATTGGGTAATGAGAATTTTTATTTTTATTTTTATGAACTAACATCCGCTTAAATTTTGAGTTTGTTTTATGTTGTCCAGAATACCCCGGGGTAAAAAGAATAGTGGGTGGCAAGTGGAAGCCATACTGTAGTGAGGTTATCTGTCAGGCAGAAATAGTACTGAGAAGTTAAGCAGGACTTTCAGTACTTGTTAGGGACTCTATGCGTGTGAGTAATAGCAAAAAGGGTACGCTGATAAAAATGTGATGTTATATCACCTAGTAAGGGTAACATTGGAGAAGTAACAGGTACTTCTGGAGCTTGGGTGAAGAGTAGACGGAAGTGTTTTACTCGTAGTGTATGTATTAGTAAACGGAAAGGTTTTACTAAAGGGTGGAAGAAACTATCTTTTTCGAAATAAGTGGAAACTGGCACGATAGCGAATGTTTTATGTGGTTACTGAAATTTAATTAAGATTTATAGAGAAAATAAGTTTGCGTAAATTTTGTAAAGGGAGGGTCAGTTGCCGGAGGGGGAGCTGACGTCGCAAAACGCCGCGCTGTGATAGGTTGAAATAGCGGGTGTGGAGAGACTCTTGTAAAGGAGAGGTCAGTAGTCAGGAGTAGTACTGACGTCACAGGTACCGCGCTGGGATTGGTTAAAACCAGCGAGGACAGAAAAGAGCAGATTGTAAAGGAGGGGTTGACAGAGAAACGTCACCAAAAGGCCGCGCAAGGTTTGGCTCGGAAATAAAAGATAGCAGACATTTGATTGGTCGAAATTATAGAAGCAAAATTCTTAGTGGATAAGGATTACATGTTAAAACGCGATCCGACTTTAACAGGAACTCGTCCGGATAGGAGATTCCTAGGTTTTGCAGAATATAATTTTTGTACACAGAAGATTAGATAGAATGTACGGAGAAAGGAGAAAATGTCCTTTCTGCAAAAGATTAAGAACTATTTTAAAAAGGATAAACCACTCAAAACTAGAGAAGGAATTATTATTCCACCAGCTAAAACGCCAGCATCATTCATGATGATGGAGAGAGGTTATCATACCTGTGTATGGATGGAGAATTGGATAGAATACACCAAAAATGATGGAATATTAGCATTTCCCCAGAATGGTACCTTCAATGGAAGAATTCTTCAAAACTTGAGATTGAGGATGAATGATTTAGAACCCAGACCTAGATTAACCCAGTACGAAGCTCTAGAAGAATGGGAAACCGAGGCATTTGAGCGGGATAGATCTAGAAGTAATAGGAGTTATCCAGGATTTTTTCCCAGATATCTACGTGAGTCTAGGGATGGTCAGATGAAACAATGGAGAAGGGCAGTGATTACAGAAGGACTGTATCCATTATTCACAGAAGGAAAGAAATCAGGAGGCAAATGTACAGAAAAGACAAAACATTTAATGAGAAATGAGGAGTCTGAAGACGAATTTATGGAGGAAATGTTAAGAAATCCCCCACCATATCAGGAAGGGACAAGTGGATGCACCCCAAGTGCACCACCAAAAACTCCATTAGTGCCACAGGTAATGCATGAATTCACCCCGAGTAGAATGCTACATGACAAAGAAAAAGAAGCTCTAGAAAAGACCAGAGCAGAATTAGTACGGAAAATAACTCAGATAAAAGTACACCCTGATTCATTGACTATTCCTGTAACAATTGGTCCAGTAGTTCCATTATATGGTACTCAGGGAAATTGTCCTCCACCCATACTTGCACCTACTCCTGTGAGTAATCCCAGACCTGAAGCTCCAGTTATAATTGAGGATCAATTTAGTGACCGTGAATCCACAATATCACTTATGGACTTGCCTATTCGATGTTCTGTAAATAGTACTCCAAGAAAAGATGTACCTGGAGGTTCAAAAGATGTAAGTTTAGTAACTTCATCGGGAGCAAAAGTGCTACCATAGTAACACCTGAAGATCTAGAAAGATGGGTGCAAGGGTCAGTTAAACAGTGCACACCTCCGAAAATAATGGACATTCATAAATTGAAAGTCGAATTAGAAGAAATAATAGCAGGAAATGTAGGACTAGAACGCTTAAATACCTATGATGAAGAAGAATTATTGTTCCTATGCAGGAGTATCACCAGAAATGTAAGGTTATTTCATGAAAAATTATCCAATTTAGCACTACAGATGGGAATAGAAATAGGGAGATCAAAAATACTACAAAAACCCTATAGAGCAGAATTTTCGGACAAAGATTTAGAAAATATGAATGCCTCTGGTAAAAGATTACAAATAAGAGAATTAATGTTAGTTTTACAGGAATGGGGAGACCTAGATAAATGGAAAACTAGGTGGGCCAAGAAAAAGGAAGAAGCACGAACAAGTAGAACAGCATCAGAATATGTGATGAAGGAAGCAGGAAAAGCAGAACAAATGTATCCAATGCGAGAAGTTGCGGGAGGAGGATATGTACATGTCCCATGGAGCAGACAGGATATTTTATCATTTACGAATGATTTTCCAAAACTGAGGGAAAAGCCAATTGAATGGTACAAGCAGGTTGAAAGGTTTGTGAAGGTGTCAAAGGTATTGTTGAAGGATTTAGATGGTCTGTTTGACATAGTGGTACCTGCCGATTTATGGACAGATTGTAAGATCACAGTGGATTGGCCAAGTGATGAGTATCCCAGAGTTCCGAAAACAGGTGCCCCGTCAAATGATGTGATGAAAAAGTATCAGCAGGTGATAACATACCTGAAAGGGAAAATACCCCCGAAAGAAACAGATTGGGTGAAAATAGATCGAACAACCCAAGAAGCCAGTGAAACAGTACATTCTTACTATGAGCGCCTATTGCAGGTGTTTAAACAGTATAGTGGATTTGAGGACATTGGAGACAAAAACATGAGTCAGTTTGTGTATCGATTTGTTTATGGTCTGAAGCCAGAGATTTGCCAGATGATTAAACAACACATGCTGTGTTGGCAGGGAAAGCCTATAGATGAAATTCTGAAATATGCGAAATATTGTGGAGACGATATTGAGGATAGACACAAGAAATTACAAGAAAAGGTGATGTGGGCACAGGTGAAAATGGCAGAGAAGCAGGGAATTAATTTGGAAAATCCGAGTGAAAATCCAGGAAAAGATTCTGGAACGAGTGGTGATACGGGAAATGGTGGAAAATTTAGAGGACGAATGAGTAGAGAAGAAGCTAAAAGGAAATTTCCTTGTCATGGATGCGGAAAATTGGGGCATTGGAAGGATGAATGTAAAAAGATTCTGAATAATAATGGCCCAAATCAAAACTTAAATCCACAGACGCAGAATGACACACAGCAGGGTGTAAATCCCCAGAGTCAATTACCACCTCCACCTGTTCAGGGTAATGTAAGCAGAGCAAAGCATGGTACAGACATTGGATACCCAGGAGGGAGTGGTAAGAATGATTATATGACATCACAATTTCTTTTGCAGGACAATTACTGTGAATTCAACTCATGACAGTGCCTAGGAGAGGGGAAGAAGGAGTGCGTACTTGGCGCATCCTTACAGGTAGATCAGTCTGGTCCATATGTTGAAGGAAATGTGAAAGGTAATGATATTACTTTCCTTTTGGACACTGGTGCTACCAGGTCTCACGGTGAGATCAGCAGATATCCCAGACCTTCCTCTCTTTGATGAAGATATCCAAGTAGTAGGGGTAGCTAATCAAAGAATTAGAACACCTCTACAGAACCAATGGAAGTCAAAATAGGAAACTTCAGAGAAATGCACCAATTTGTAGTGTGCGACTCTAGCCCAGTGAATTTATTAGGTAGGGATTTATGGTGCAAAATGAACTGTACAATTTTCTGCACGCCAGATGGTGTGGCAGTTCAGACACCAGATGAGGACCATGTATATAAAATTATGGTTGCAAAACAAGGTACAGAAATAGACGAAATGTTTTCGTTAATAACAAGAGATGAATTGCCAGAAGAAATAAAAGGTACCATAGTATGGGATTTCACAGGAAAAGAAGTAGGACTTATGGCTAAAATAGATCCAGTTCAAATTACGGTAAAAGAAGGTGCAATTGTCCCAAATACCAGACAGTACAAAATGAGTGCAGAAGTAAAAGCAGGAGTCATTGAAGAAATAAATCGAATGGTAGAACAAAACATCCTAAAAGAAGTAATGAGTAGCCCATGTAATTCACCAATCATGGGATTAAAGAAACCTAGTGGAAAATATAGGATTGTTCAGGACCTGCGAAAAATAAACAAGATTGTGGAACCTTGTTGTCCCATAGTACCAAATCCTGCAGTAATTCTATACCAGATCCCTTGGAATGCAGGATGGTTCACAGTAATTGATTTGTGTCAAGCATTCTTTTCAATACCATTGCATCCAGACAGCCAGTATCTTTTTTCATTCAAATTCGAGAATAAAGTCTATGTGTGGAATCGTGTTCCTCAGGGGTACACAGAAAGTCCTTCCATCTTCAACCAGATACTGAAAAAGTGCCTGGAAAAATAGTGATGCCAGGAAGCTCAGTCTTAGTCCAATATATCGACGACTTATTGGTGGCGTCGACCACCAGAGAAGACTGTGTTGTTGACTCCATAGCATTATTAAATCTTTTGGCTGAGGAAGGGCATAAAGTCTCACCTGAAAAGTTACAGTTTTGCAGGACAGCTGTTAAATATCTGGGACATCAAATTGAGAGGGGAAAAGAAGAATAACCTCTGAAAGAGTAGAATTAATAAAGAGAATGCAAATGCCTGTAACCCAAAGACAAGTGCGGATGTTCCTAGGAATAGTAGGCTACTGTCGACAATGGATACCAAATTTTTCCATGTTAGCTAAGCCCTTAATTAACATGACGAAAAAGAAAGCAAAGGACCCTGTTGAGTGGGAGGATGAAAGTGTAGAAGCCTTTGTAAAATTGAGAAACGCACTTTGTTCAGCACCTGCCTTAGGCATACCTGATTATAAAAGAGAATTCGCGATTATTCTGTCAAGAGAGAGAAAATTGTGCACTTTCTGTCCTAACTCAGAGACATGGACTAGACAGACGTCCTATAGCGTACTTTTCTGCTACATTGGACCCAGTAGCAGCCGCGTTGCCAGGATGCTTAAAAGCAGTGGCAGCAACTTGTTTGAGCATTGAACAAAGCGAGTCAATTGTGATGGGACATCCTGTAAAAGTGTACGTTCCACATGCAGTTGTCATTCTGTTGACAAGAACCCGAACTCAGCATCTTACTCCTAGTCGGCTGACTAAATATGAAAGGATAATAATGGGTGCTGAAAATGTGACCATGGTAAGGTGTACAATAATAAATCCAGCAACTTTATTGCCGGACCCATATCATGAAACAAATAAAGATGAAGAAGAAGATGAACATGATTGTGTACAAATTACAGAATTATGTACAAAACCACGCCCAGACATAGAGGAACAGCCTCTTAAAAGGCCAGACAGGGAGCTATTTGTCGATGGTTCATGTCAAAGACATGAAGATGGTAAACTAACTGCTGCCTATGCGGTATGTGAATTAACTGGAATAGTCGAAGCATCCTATTTACCAGGAGTAAAATCTGCACAAGTAGCTGAATTGATTGCATTAATAAAAGCTTGCAAAATTGGGAGGAATCAGAGAGTAACTATATTTACTGATAGTCAATATGGTTACGGGGTTGTGCATGATTTTGGCCAACTGTGGATGCAGAGGAATTTCATGACTTCTTCAGGATCCCCCATTAAAAATGGACAATTTGTAAGGGAATTGCTAGAAGCAATACAATCACCAAAAGAATTGGCTGTGGTGAAATGTGCCGCACACCAGTCAGGAGATGACTGGGTGGTAGTCGGCAACAGATATGCAGACCTGGTGGCTCAACATTGTGCCAAAACCAGAACGTCAGTCAATAAGAGGGTGGAAAGAATGGGAGTCAGCTGCCAACTTATGCTGTATATGCCACCTGAAACATGGAATGAGGTGAAGAAATTGCAAGATGAGGTTGATGAAAGTGAGAAAATTTGTGGATCAAAGTGGGTTGCTCCCAAAGAGGAGAAGATGAAGTGTGGATCAATGCAGATGGCAGACCAGTCATGCCAGATTGTTTACTATCACAAATGGCCAGAATGCATCATGGAGACACACACATAGGGAGAGATGCAATGATTAGGCTGTTCAGACAAAAGTGGTTCAATCCCAAATTCAGGGCTGTTGCAGAAAGTCTTTGCCAGAGATGTCTAACTTGCCAAATGCATAATCCAGGCAGGAAAACGGATAATTGGGTTTGGAAAGATTGGAAAGGCAGAGGGCCCATTTATAAGACTCCAGTTCGACTTCATACAGTTACCACCATGCAGAGGACTAAAATATGTACTAGTCATAGTGTGTCTGTTTTCAAAGTGGGTGGAGGCTTACCCTACTAGGAGAAATGACAGTATTACAGTTGCAAAACTGTTGTTACGAGAGCTCATACCTAGATTTGGTTTCCCATTATCTTTGGAATCAGATAGAGGAAAACACTTTAATAGCGAAGTGATCCAGATAATCTGTGAAGCATTTCAAATCAAACAGAAATTGCACTGTGCATATCGCCCAGAGGCTTCTGGAGTGGTTGAACAATTGAATGGCACTATAAAGTCAAGATTGGGAAAAATGTGTGCATCAACATCATTAGAGTGGCCAGACGCATTGCCACTTGTCTTGATGGGAATCAGAAGCATACCTGACAGAACGACAGGATTGAGCCCCCATGAAATAATGATGGGAAGAGCAATGAGACAAACACATGTTCTCACAAACAAATTAGTAAATATATCTGATGATATGGTTCTGGATTATTGCAAAGGATTGGCTGACCTAGTGCGTTCTGTCTCTCATCAGGTTGGAGAAGACGCAGTTTTCAGGCAGCCTGAACTAGAACATGATTTGAATCCTGATGATTGGGTGGTAGTGAAGAATCACACCAGAGAAACGTGTCTATCACCCAGGTGGAGCAGACCTTCTCAAGTTATATTGACCACCAATACAGCAGTGAAGTGTGCAAGATTTCCTAATTGGAAGCCACACAGAGTACCAGAACATGAAGAGGAGAATCCACAGACAACGCCAATCACTGAAGAAGCTGAAGGTTGCCCAGCTGAAGAATCTCAGGTTAGAGGTTCAAGGGAAGCTGACAAATGAACATAAAGAAATAAAAAGGGACCAAGGTCAACATCTTGAAAGTCATTGTGGAGCTATTGAAGAGAAACCAATCAGACCTGAAAAAGAACAAACAAAAGAAGCAGTAATCAAAGAAAACAAAACAGTATTGAGCAGTGAAAATAACAAGATCTCTGAAGACGTAAACGGAGAAACAGTGCCAACCAAGAAGACAAGAAAAGGAGATCATTGGCCAAGTGTCATTAAAAGAGTAAAATACCACATAACAACCAGAAGTGAAGATCCAGAACAAGTACTTGAAGTGACAAGTCAAACTGAACAAGAGAAAAAGTCAGGAAAAAGAAAAAGTAAAAGACTGAGATTTGTGAATAACAAATTCAAGGGCCCTGACTGGACTTATATCATTCTTGAAGATTTTGAAAGCTCAGAGTCAAGTGACAGTGGTGGCGAAGGAACAAGGGCAGAACTAACATACGAAGAAGAAACAAGACCACCCTGACTAAACAAAAGAATCCTCTAAAGAAAAGAAGAAGAGATAAGAAGAGCAATCTTCCTTGTCGAAAAATGCCTGATGATAGAGTTACTGGGAGACCAAAACGAAATTGTTGTAGGAGATGCTGTGCAATCTGCATATGTAGTCTAGTAATGGTGCTTATAGTATGGTTAGTCCTGATTGTAGCAGTTCCTTACCTTATGATAATAGATAAAAAGATTAATAATGAAACTAAAGGGAGGACAGCAAACATGAAGGGCAATAGAGTAGAATTAATGACAGAAGATGAGGCAGAAATTCATCATGAAATAGCTGACAACGACACTAGTTTAAATGTTTTCACAAAATTATTGTTTACAATGGAAGTTAGTAATTGTTATGTCTGTTTGAAGTTACCTGAATCAGTAGCGGAAGGATTAACATACCATCATTTACCACTGACATATGGCATCTCATGTAGTGTATTAACAAGTTTATTTTATAGAACAGGTAGGCTACAGTATTATTATTCAAACTTAGATGTGATATTTTCTGAGGTTCCGATTCGCAAGAGTATGAACCCAGTGCTTAGTAGTCAAGACGCACAGTTTATGGGAGAATTTTCTTAACAATGAAGTCAATAGACATAACACATGCACATAGACACAATCTAACATGTTCTTTACTAGAAGAAGAAAATATATTTTTGAATTTAGTAGAAGATAGAAGACATGATTTTCAAAGAAAGCTTCAGAGCATAATGCTCAGTTGCCACCTTGGGCGGAGAAGAAGGAGTTATACACCTGGTAAAGCTCAGCTGCAATGGCTCTGGATTTCGTAAAGAAAGGGAAAATTTGTCTTCATAGGTTAAAGACTGATTATAACAATGTTTTCATCGGTACCAGTGAATGTGAACACACTTTTTTAATTCTTGGAGGTTGGGGACTCAAAGGAGGAACAGATTCAGTTTTTCCTGGAATTTATTATGTATGCGGGAATAAGGCTTACTTTAGATTTCCTGCACGGTGGTATGGAAGTTGTTATTTTGGAATAGTTTTTCCAAAGATATACCACGTAAAAAGAAACACTGGAAGCAATGAAAACAATAATGAATTAATACGTAGTAAAAGAGCTAGTTTTTCAGAAATTGTAGGTGATATATTTGGTGCATTGATACCTTCAGTGGGAATAATTCTGAACTCAAGGAAAATATGTAAATTGTCTACAGTGGTTGATCGTTTATCAACGGATACTGCTGGAGGTTTTCTAATGATTAATACGGAGATGGTTGCGATTAGATCTATGGTAATGCAAAATCGACTTGCTCTTAACATTCTATTGGCAAAAGAGGGAGGAGTCTGTAAATTATTGAAGACGAAACATTGTTGCACTTATATTCCTGATAAGAGTTCAGAAATTGGAACGTATATTCAGAACATAACTAAACTTGAGAAAGAACTTAAACCACTGGAAGTTAATAGTGTATGGGAAAGATTGACAAATAGTATTTCATCAATTGGAACCTGGTTTGCTAATGTAGGGAAAGGACTTATAGGTCAAATATTAGTACTCTAGCAGGGATAGCAATAATAATATTGGCAATAACAATTTGGTGCAAATGCTGTAGAAAGAATGGAACATATAAAGTGACAGGAAAAGGAAAGAAGAGAAAACTAGATGAAATAGAACTTGAAAAATGGAGAAGTGATTTATACAAAAGTTGAAAGGGGATGTGAAAACAGAAAATGAAAAAATGAGAATGAAACGAATTGCTAGAAGTTGGCATCTGATTGAGGGTAGTATTTTTGATGGCTCAGAAACGCCATCAGAGAGGGGATTGATGGAGCAAGGTTTCAAAAATGAAACTTGCTTGTACGCAATCCTCCTCATAGTATTAATTTATTAAACTTGTATTGTCAAAACTAACCTTTGCATTCACAAACACAAGAGGAACAGAAGCTTGCCTATGTGTTTTACTAATGAATAACGCTTGTCTGTAATCCAAAATGTCCGCTAAAGCGCGGGAACTTCATTGCGCATGTTGCAACCTGATCACATGGTGTGACGTTTTTCTTTGCTTGGTGGGAAACTTCTGCTTCTGCGCAGTGTGCACTAAAATGGCCGCTAAATGTTTTCACATGTTTCAGCTTGCTCTCATGTCATTATTAAATTGTCGTTTTCTTAATGCTACTAATGCAGGATAGTATTATAATTAATTGGGAATAGATTTAGGGAAAGTGGGCATACAGTGAAACATTTTATTTGTGATTTTAATATTTTCTTCTTGCACTTTTAGTAATTCGTAAACTTGGGCCTGGGTTGGTGACTTGAAACTCGAGAGACAGATGGTTCTGCGCATGTGTCCTGTGTGCCTGCCAAGTGAAGTCAACTTGGACGTCTCCCAAGGCCATGACCCATTGGCCGAAGATGCTGTACTTTATAGCTTCCGGTGGACAAAATGATACTTTTCCCCTGTAAAATGTATAACATTTGTCGTGAGACGGGTGGGAAATAAAGTGAATGTATTAATTTGAAGGGGCGGGAAGCTAAAACAATAGGCTTCACAATTTAGGCCAAATCGATATGGTGCGAGAATCCACCCCTGTCCAATCAGAAGTAGTGGTCCCATATTTTAGCAACATTAAGGGGAGGTACATGGGCGTAGAAGGGTATAATAGAATATAGCATTAGTTAATTAGTCAGAGCATGCTTTCACGAAGAACAGGCGCCCATGCTGCGAGAGCGCTCTTAGCTCCAGACTGCCATGCTGATCGGTTGCTGACTGAATCCCTGTCCAGAAGAGGTCCTGAGGAGGGGGCGGCAGAGTCCATTAGAACGGGAGAATCGAGGAGAAGTCGAGTATCAGAGAGAGGAATGGCGCAGGCGTCGTTGTAGAGAGGTCACCGGTCCTGTCCTGATCCTGGAAGAAGTCTTTGCTCTTCATCCTTCCTGGGTCCTATCTTTTCCAACTCCTGGCCAAGGGGCTTGGTTCTCGCATTTAGGTAACTATACTGCAACCTTTTAGTTGCGCTGATGTCTCTATTCTCTTCCTTTCCTTAAACACCGTCATTTATTAGCAAATCATTTCTATGCTTTTTCTTGGGTATTTTCAATCAAGTACCGTGTTTTCTGTATTTTACTCTGCTAAAACTTTAGATAAACATTTTAAAACTTCCTGACTCAGTGGTTATTTCAGGATTATGTACTATAATGAATGTCACTCATTTTAAACTTCCCAATTAGCAAAGGATCCATTGGTAAGTTATTACTCTTCAATCAGAAGGTAATTGGTAGCAGGGACTTTGATAAAAGAGTACATCTGACACCCAGCGTAAGTATTAGTGTAGTGTGAATGTATGGGCCCAAGTGAGTATATGGTGTATGAATGTTGTTGGCTAATATTGCGCTGGATCACAGGAAAATATGAAGCTCGTGATTTAAGTCTGTAGAGGTTAAAACTAGAATGTTTCTGTTTTAGACCAGTTCATTGTCACGCAGTGGAGTTCTGAATAGCGTGTGAACTGCAGGGTTCTCGTGGGAAAAGTGAATCTAACACTTATGAATATTTGCAACTAAGTAGACTGTTTGCAGGTAATGCTTTTCCGACTTGGTACTTTTACCGTGGGAATGAAGAAAGTTGTAGCAGACCATCGGACGATCCTTTTTCATTGGACTGAGATGACCTAACACCGGGGAGGATGGATGCATGCGTTTTGTGTTTTATATACGTGTTCATAGTTAGGATTTAAAGAGAGTTCTTCCACCACCCTTTCTTTAGAGCACGTTCTGAGGGCTTTATGCTGCGCAGACTGATCCAAACTGTTTGTTCTATGACTGACATTTTTCCTGGCTTTATGCCTCTTTTGCCGTGAGCTATTGCTGATGGTGATTCCTAAGTTCCTTTAGGATAACAGCTACTGTTGTGTCTAACTTCTGAATCAAGAGACGAACTCGGAGAAGTTTCCAGGACTACTCTTCATGAGGAGTTCAACTAAGTTTTCATCCTATATTAATTGCTCCTTAAAATCTTGTTCTTTTCAGAAAAGGACTCTTTATGTGTTCTAGTAGGTTAGGACCTGCTAGAGAAGAATAGGGACATGGTTAAGATATCCTTTATGGAACATACTATAATTTCCTTGATTTTTGCTGAACCTTATTTATCTTGATATTTCTGTAAATGGATTTATCTAATTTTTAATTTGAATAAAGAAACCTAAAACAAAATACTAAACTTTAAATGATGAATAAAGGTTTTAAAACTGTTCTAAACTCTCATTATTGGGGGCGTGGCCAAGATGGCGGAGTGAGCGGATGCACCTCGCTCGAGCTCCGTTCCCGCCGGGCCTGTAGCATTTTCATCGCACTCCCCCAGCGCCTTGTCACTTCGCTGGAGGTGGGGGGCCGTCACAGCACTCCCTGTGCGGCGTTGAGGGCGACCTGCCAGTCGGCTGGAGCGGGCAGACACGATCGCCAGACCCCCTGGGCTCCGTGTGGTGCGGCGTGGAGACGGAAACAACAGGCCCCGGGATCCGGCCCGACCTCTCCGTGGCCTGCTGCTATACCCGCGAAAGAAACACCTCCGCCGTTGGGTGAGGGGCCCTCCAGCCCACCACGGTGAGAAGCCTTGCTTTCTGGCCCCTGCCTCTGATTGACGATCTGCCGCAACAAAGCGAGGGACACGCCGTGAGGATCGATCCGGCCGTGCCCGGCCCCCCACCTGTTGACGGCCCTGCTGCTTTGGCGCATCGATACCTCCAGCGATCCTTGGTGCCCCGGAGCTTGAGTGTGGAGTCCAACCGCAACGCTGCTCTGCCCCACATGCACACAAGGTGAGTGCCACAGGACTGGAGCACTATGCACGGAGAATCCCCCCCCCCAGCATTACACCGGTAGAGACTGAGGTGGCCCGGCTGGGGGATCCTGTGCCACCGGGAACGATGATTGCTGCCCCAGGGGCTGCTGTGGGGGTACTTTGGGGAAGGTGCAGCTGTCCCAGGGAAGAGAGCCTCACCCAGGGATTGCATTCCTCTCGATGGAGGCCTGCGGGGAGCGCACGCTGGCTTTGGGGGCATAGCTTCAAGGAAAGAGTACGTCCCTATTGGTGTCCCCACGAGGCGAAGGAGACGCATCCTCGGACCACCTGCAGCAGCGGAGCACGTGGGGCTGGGCCGGCTTGTCAGCACATTGAGGCGGTCTATGATTGGTGGTGCCTTTCTATGGCTTCAGTGCCCGCTGGACTGAGCTGGGGAGCCTCCTGTCGCCTCCGGTTGTCTTCCATGAGAGGAGTAGTGCCCATTGGACGTTGTTTCACATGGGAGGAGTAGCGCCCCTCCGCCTGCGCATCACACTGGCATAGACTTGTGGGGGGCCTCTGATGAGCAGCTGGGTGAGTTACCCCGGCAGTGTGGGGTTCCGGAGGGATTTTTGTGAGACGTCGACCTATTGCTGGGGATCGCTTGGGTCCGTGCACTCTCCACGATCTGAAGCCACTGCTTAGCACGCACAGGGCTACGCTATGACACGCACATGGAGACGGCTAAGAGTAAAAAGGAATGCTCGGTGCGGGATCTCCTTATGAAGTCCGCAGGGGACTCGCAGAACGCTGGCACAGCAGCCGGAGGAGAGGCCCCGGATGGAGCGGTCACACAGGAATTTCTGGAGTCCCTATTTGCCTCCCAGCGTGAAGATATCTTGGCCATTAAGACAGACCTGCAGGCGGATGTATGATGCTACATCGCAAACCTTAACATCGCATCCCTTAACATCGCGGTGTTTACATCGCATGCACATTTACATAGCAAGCATTCACAACGCAAACAATTACATCGCCCCACCATTCAAATTCATGCAAAACACATTTACAACGCACACAAACACCCCGCATGCTTTAACATTGCGCTTTTTTCCCTAAAATCACCCCCGAAATTAATACACTACCCTACCATAACACAACCATACAGTACAAAACAATACACTACCTTAAAGCCTAAAACAATACCCCTAGCACAACTCTACCCTTACGCCCGTCCCCCTAAACCCGAACTCCTAAATCCGTAATTACTACCTAAACCCTAAGCCCTAATACAGCACCCTAAAACAGCACCCTACAGTTCCCTAAACCCTGAGCCCTAGTACAGTGCCCAAAAAGCAGTACCCTACACTTCCCTAAGCCCCCCTACAGTTCCCTAAGCCCTAGTACAGTACCCAAAAACAGTACCCTACACTTCCCTAAGCCCTAAAGCCTAAACACTACACTGTAAGCACAATCCCCAGACACTGCCCTAAACCCTAAACACTACACTCTAAGCACAATCCTCCTTACCTCTCTTACTCGCGTCGTCCGGGTGGTCCTCCGCCTCTTCCCGGTGCTCGTCCGTGCCGCCCGCCTCGCGTCCATTACACCACATGCGATCTAAAACCTTGCGTTTAAATGCGCATGTGATGTGATGGCACGCGGCGTAATGGTCCGCGTAGTAACGTCGCTTGCGTTGTAACGCTTGCGACGTAAACGCATGCGATGTAACGCATGCGTTGTAATGGATGTTCGCCCCTGCAGGCTGACCTCCGGGAAGTCAGAAGGGACGTGGATGCAGTGGGCGAGAGGGTTGCTGCGTTAGAGGACTCGACGACAGCCAGAGATGAGGAAATTGCCGCTCTCCAGCAAGATATAATACGACTACAGGGCCAGCACCTAGATCTCCAAGCACACTCAGAGGACCTGGAGAACAGGTCTAGACGGAATAATGTTCGTGTCCGTGCGGTCCCTACCGGAGCGGAAGGTGAGGATCTGGAGGGGTACATCCAGGCGCTTTTCCGTGCAATTCTGCACACCTCCGAGGAGTCCACAGTCAAAGTTGACAGGTGCCACCGCGTGGGCCCCCCTCGGCAGCGCAACCGCCTCCCCCAGCCGATGTCCTTATATGCGTTCATGATTTTAAGGTGAGAGAAGAGATCCTCAGGCGGCCCGGTCCTGTCACCCACTACATTTTAGGGATCATTCGCCCCAACTTTACCAGGTTCTGGCAGCTAGTACCCTTCAAAAGCATAGTAGTCCCTTACAAGTAATAAAGGAGCACATGCATCAAGGTATTATTTTGCGAGTCATTAATTGCGATTATTAAGGAATCGCAATTAAGGACTCGCAAAAGCCTATGCATGTAGGAATCGCTATCAAAATAGCGATTCCTAAACATTCCTTAATTGCGACTCGCAAATTGCGAGTCGCAATTAAGGAATGGCTCCCCATTCATTCCTAAGGGCCTACAAGCCCATAGGAATGAATGGGAAATTGCATGCGCAATTTGCGAGTAACAATAGGTACTCGCAAATTGCGCTTGCAATTTCAAGGGTGCAAGGGTGTCAAAAGGACACCGTGTTGCACCCCTGGAATTGTGATGTGCACCCATGTTGCGCACACACATGCCCCAAGGGCATGTGTGTGTGCAAAATGAAACTTTGAAAGATGCACTTTAGTGCATTTTCAAAGTTTTAGCAAATTACCGACCAGTTCAACTGCTCGATAATTTGCGGCCCCAAATAGCGAAATCGCTATTTAAAAGTGGTTATTGCATTGCATTTAAGGAATCGCGAATTGCGATTCCTTAAATGTAATCGCATTAAGAAATCGCAATAAATTGCGATTTCTTAAATTGCGGGTGCCTTACACCTTGATGCATCGCAATAGCCCTTTTTGCGGGCGCAAACGGCCGATTTTTGCAAATCGCACCGTTTGCGCTCGCACAAAACGTTGAAGCATGTGCCTGTAAGTCACTAACCAGGTCCAGTCAAAGGTTTCAATATTTTAAACTTGATCATACCTCCTGGAAGATATGGCACAAAGCAGTCTGGCATAGCTTAAAGTTAATGTGTAAAGCATTTAGAAGTATCAAAACAGTTAGCACAGTAAAAAAATTCACTCCAATTTATAAAAATGGACAAACATTTAATAAGCTACATGACAGCAAAACAACAAAAATCCAAAATGGGGAAGTAGAGACATGGTTTTTAAAGATATAAGGGAAAAAGCACAAAGAAAAAGTAGGGTCTCGGTTTACCGGGACCTGGGTGCGATTTCAGGTCAGCCATAATCGCATGCAGGTCGGTTACACCATGTAAGTTTGTTCCCGTTACAGATTTTACCTTGAGACTGAGTTTTTGAAATGGAAGTCAAAATCCTCCAGAGGAGCAAGGTTGCAGGCTGCATCCGAAAAACATTCCACGAGGCCTGATAGCTAGTGGATGAGGTCCAGCTGAAGCCATTGGTTTTGGTTTGTGTGGACAATGCCCAGAGTGAGAAAATTCAAATACCACTCTCTGAGAAATTCTCTCATCAGCCAGATACTTTTCACACCTTCGCCTAGTCACGATCTCTAAATTTAGATGTAGTCTCTTTAAGCTCTTAAATTAAAGCTCCAGAGGGACAAGGTTGCAGGCTGTATCCGACGATAAGTTCCACAAGGTCAGATACTTTCTCAACAAGGGCCCGCTGAAATGAATTTACTACTGCAAAGAAGCTCCAAGAAGGAGGAGAGACCTGTTTCTTCAGCCCAGTCATGCCGTGGCGGTTTGGCTTGGACGTTGATCCCAGTCCTCCACGGCCTAGAAGCCCAAAATCTTCTAATTCCTACATTTTCAGAGATGACATCTGGAACAGCACTTGGTGGTCAAGACTCACTTCAGCAGAGGGCACCAGCAGGTTCTAGTCCAAGTCCAGTTGCTACTGATGAGCTGGGCACTTCGGGAAAAGGCAGTTTGCTGCTGTGTATCTTTAGCCACACAGAAGGTCAATTAATTGACCCTTGGAGTCCACCTTGTTGTCCTGGACATAAGTAGGAGCAGGCCCAGCCCTTAGCCCTTCAGGTCTCCTCACATGTCTCAAACAGCAGGCGTAGTCCTTCTTCTGTTCTTCCACAGGTCCAGAACATGTTCTGAGGATGGTGCCTTGAGGTGCCACATTTAAGCTTCGCACCAGCTGTCGGATAGAAGTAATGCTTGGCTCCTCCCTAACCAATGAGGGTAAAAGTTCTCAGGGGCAGCCCCTGTTTGTCCTACTGCAAACAATCCCACAATGCACCTTATTCCCAAAATCCAAGATGGGAAACCCTTCTCCCCTTGTGCAGAACCTAGAGAAGTGCCCATGGCAATGAGCAGTCTCCTACTCTGTGATCACTCAAATCTGGCTCTGGGGGTAGCTCCCATCCCATCCCACTGGGGTCGTCGCCAACCTGATGGGGGTAGGGGGGCAAAGGCTGGTCCTCTCCAGGTGTCACATCAGTTACTTGTGACAGGACAGGTCACTTGGAAATTAAGTTCCTGGGCCTAACCTAACTGGTCTTCCTGTCAAGGGAAGACAATTACCTACCTCTTGCAGACAAACTCACCATCTCTGGTCATCCTCGGCACACCCACAGCCAACACACCATCAAACTGCAGACTAAGAATTATTAAAATGAAAAACAATGTCAGCATGTCTTTTCCATCTATTCACCCAGGATCTGGCATAACATCTCTGTATAAATAAGGATAGCTCCTAATGCTGCTCCAACATTGGAAAGAGTTGAATATACAGCTTTTTAAAGAATAATACATCACAATGCATCAACAGTCCACAAAGTAGCTATTCCTTCTATCTCTCATTGACATATGCATGTCTTTCACCCTGTACAGCGCTTTGCTGCCCTTTGGCTAGATTTGTGCTATGGGAATGCTACATACATATATGCATAAATACTTCAATTTAGCATGTGGGTACGCTCCCTGCTCTCTCTTGAACCAAATAGCACATGGGCTCCCCGGTGAAAAACATTGATCGCACCTGGGATGTCCTGGTGTGGCTGATATTCCAACCCTCAGGGCAGCCACAGCAGCACTTGAAATGCTACACAAACAGCGTTTTTGCTTTCCGATAACATCTACCAATTGGGCTAAATTACACTGCGGTAGCTTTGTTAGGATCCTGGTGGCACACTCCAGTGACCAGGAAAGCTTTTTTGGCACCTCCTTAAATCCTAAAGATTACTGGACAATTTTGGTACCTTCTGTCTTGCTTCTAGGCACTTCTGCGTCCTGCTTTTTAGCAGCAAATGGCAATGCTAGGAATGCATTTTCCCTTGTGGCCAACCTTGTGGATATCCTGAACTGGGGTCTTTCTGGAAGCAGCACTAGATGGTTCTCAAGGTAGACCAATCTCCATGCATGCACTCCATAGCAACTAAGTGTTCAGCTACTTGCCTGTGTGTCTTTCAGAAGCCTGTAGTTCTATCTCTTAGGGTACCCACAGACATGAATAGCTGACTGAAGTGCAAAGGGAACTCCTTCCTTCAGGGTCCTCAGCAAATTCACCCTCCACTGACCCTGGGAAGAAGTCATTTAGGTAGCGCTACTAGCTTTAGACACAGAATCCACAAAAGTCCAAAGAGTGCACATCCATAGTGAAGCCACCTCTTGCTTCTGTTGTGTCTCTTCTCTTCACCATTTCTTCACTGTGCAGGAGTTTAAAACTGGAGGTGGAGAGTTCAAGAACCAGGGAGCCACCTACCTAATCTAATGAAGCCACATCACCCCCCCCCCACCTCTAAATGGGACTTCCAGGGAGCAGCCTACTGGCTGTCCAACACCTTGAAGGGTATTATGTGAAGAAAGCAAGATGGCTACTTAAACAGAGGTGTGCAGCACACATCTTCTGTGAGCCAGGCTTCACCCACTCAAGTCTGGTTTTTCCCCTGGAAGATTCAAAGAACCACTCATGTGTTGACTGGAGTGAGAGGTCTGCCTGTCTTCCCTTTTGTCAGATGAGGGAACATCCTGCAGTTACTTAACAAGAAGGTGTTGCTAATCCACTTATGGAGATTTTGCCACTACCCCCTTCCTCTCCCAAGAGAAATCTAATGTCCCAGGATAGAGCTATTGTTCCAGTGGAGCTTTCAACTGTCAGCAGAGTAACTAACTTGCCCAGCAGAGCTGCTCAAAGCGTGAATATTGTAGTGACCTCCCCAGCCCGGGAGTATGTAGCAGAGCACACCACACAAGGAGCTCTGATTTACACGTCGTTATACCTCAGCATGCAACCGTTAACTGAACGCACTCCGTTGCAAACTTTATTAACCACACCCAGCCACACCCATCAGATTATATAATACTTGTAAGGAGTCTGCCGAGGGCCACCAGAGTCTTCATATACATACACTCAGGACACAACAACTCCTCCTTTGTTAAATAAAAAGTATGAACAAATATATACACATATACACATTACAACTCCTCAACGAGTCGTCGAGGTGCTCGCACCAGCCTATCAGATTTAGTTGTATGAGATAGAGGAGTGGCACCTTAATCCGGCATCTCTAGAGAAGAGTCAGATGCTTGACTTGCCTCACTCGGAAGGTCTGGAGCTGAGGAACATTGAGGCAAAAGCTTAAAGTGTGACAAGTCCCTGCTTATGGATTTTCCAGGTCGCTGGGCAGTTACCATATGTACTTTGCTCGCGACACCTCTTAGGGTTCAGCATCAAACGGAGTGTCTATCTTGCATGTCCGCTTTTGCTTAACAAGAACTCAGTCTCCTTTCTTGAAAACGGTGTCTCAAGCGTGTTGGCGCTTGTCAGCGTAGGCCTTCATTTTGCATTTGAGAGAGGTGTCAGTGACATAAATCTCGTCAGGGTCTATTGACCGGCTGGTGGTCCATTGAGGTATCTTTGTTCCAAGAGCTCTCCCGAACAGCAAGGTTGCAGGACTTTCCCCTGTCGTGGAACAAGGAGTGGAATGGTAGGCACGAAGGGCTGGGCGCAGAGCAGACTTGAGGTTGATGCCTTCCAGTGCAGCACGCTGAATCACCCTTTTCAAAGTACTCATGAATGGTTCAACAACGCCATTTGCATGTGCCCTAAGAGATGTACTTTTCTGATGTTTGATGTTCAAACGATTAAGAAAGTCTTTGAACTCTCTGCTGTTGAAGGGTGGCCCGTTGTCAGATTTGAGGATGGAGGGGAACCCCATATTGTGAAAATGTTATCCAGCCTTTCAATTACTCTGTCTTGTGTGGTTGATGATAAGGCTTCCACTAGAGGAAGACGTGAGTACTCATCAACAACTGCCATGAGATGGTGTCTGTTGTTGAGAGGTCCAAAGAAATCGACAGCAATCCTCTCCCAGGCTTGATTAGCTGGATCAGACATGTTCAATGGGTGCTGAGTCATTTTGGGAGACAGGCAGTTGCATAGATGACAAGCTTTAAGCTCCCTTTTAACTCGTTTGTCAAGACACGGGAGCCACACTCGATCCCTGAGGGCTCTTTTAGTTGCAACAATGCCACAATGTCCTTCATGTGCCAGTTCAATAACTTGCTGCCTCAGGCTTTCAGGGATAACTATTCTTGCCCCTCATAGTATAACACCATTATGTGTAACAGAAAGTTCTTCTCGACATTGTTAAATTTCTTGTATTCAACATCATCTTTAAGAGGTCGAGTATGCTTCCTCCATGATTGTGTTGTAAGGATTTCCTTGAGATTAAGCATGTTTTTGTCAGTATTAGTAGCTGTCAGAATTTGTTCAGTAGAAAGAGCTGGGGACGCACTTAACTTTACTATGAAATTGATGTAGGCCTCAGCCGCTTTAGACGTTGTGCTATGATGCTGAAGCTGCACTCATGAAAAGTAGTCTGTGGGGTTTTAATCTTTCCCCGGTTGTGCACAATAGTGTAATCATACGCCTGCAGATGCAATTCCCACATCTTGATGCAAGGGGGCATCTTGGCTTTTGGATTTCTGAAAATGGTGAGTAACGCTTGATGATCTGTGACAAGGGTGAAATGCTTTCCGTACAGAAACACATGGAAGTGTTCACCTGCCTATACTACAGCTAAGATTTCCTTCTGCGGTTGAGAATAAGCACGTTCTGAGTCTGAGATAGACTACTATTAGCATAGGCCATAATGTGTCTCTGAGCATCAGGTTGTCCATTATGTTGGGTAAGGATCGCTCCCAACCCCACTGGGCTTGAATCCACCACAATTTCTGTCTGCAATTTCGGATCAAAGTAAGCCATTTCAGTTGCATTGTCAATTGCGTGTTTTCTTTTCTTGAAACTTCGCTCCCATTCAAATGACCATTCAAATGGAACATCTCGCTTTTTAGTTCTCTTGAAGGGGTACTCACAGTGGCAAAGTCACAAATGGACCTAGAGCAGCAGCTAACCATTCCTAAGAAGGATCGAAGCATGGTCACATCTTCTGGAAGGCAAGTAGATGACAATGCTTGTACCTTTTCGGGGTCAGGACTCATCGCCTTTTCAGAGAAAACATGCCTAAAGAATTTGTCTGTTTTTGTGAAACTCACACGTCTCAGCATTTAGTGTGAGACCTGCATCAGCAAGCAGAAAGCATACTTGTGTGAGTGCTTTGTCATGTTCCTTCCGTGTAGCCCCAAACACCAGTAGATCATCACTGTAGTTAAAAGCATGTGTGACAGGCTGAAATACTTGACGAATTACATCTTGAAAGATTTCTGCAGCTGACGACACATCAAAACTGAGTCTTTTATTTCTGAACAAACCAACGTGCTTTGAAAAAGTATTAATGTACCTACAGTTTTCTTCCAGTTCAAGTCGATGGTATCCTTTGTTCAGATCAAGGTGGGAGAGGACTTTGGCGCCATTCAGCTGTGTGATCATGTCCGCAATGTGTGGACCTGAATGTCTATCTCTTTCAGTTGCTTGGCTGGCCTGTTGCATATCAACACAAATGTGAGCTGAACCTCCATTGTCCTTTTTTGGCACCACCACAATGGGTGAAACCCACTGTGTCAGACCAGTAGATTGCTTGATGATGTCATGTCTTAATAGTGTTTCTAGTTCTTTCTCAACAGTTTCCTGTAATTTAAAAGCAATTCGATGGTGTCACTGCACAACTGGGCGATTATCTTCATTAATGTGAAGCTGTACCTTCATTGTCTTAAGTTTCCCCAGTCCATGAAACAATGTCGAGAATTGACTCACTATTTCAGAATGGGCATTCAAGTTGTAGTTGATAGAAATCAGTCCCATGTCAGCAGCAGTGTCGAAACTTAATAAGCATGCACTTGACAAAGTACCTGGGAGTACATAAATCAGTGCTTGCACTGTTGTTTTCTTGTGCCGCGTGGTCACCACAAAGGATTCCTTACTCCTCAAGGGTGTAGAAGCTGTCAAGGTATACACCTTAGATCTTGACGGTGTGAGACGTGGTATCGGTGGCAGTTCTTTGTACTTTTCTGCTGGCATAATGTTTATTGACGCACCACTGTCTATAATGAAAGTTTTATGGCACTCATTCACCTTGAGCGGGATTTTAGGACAATGTCCAAAGTAACTTTGGGGCATATTTACAAGGGCTTTATCTCCGCTTTTTTGGCTTAAAAGCCAAAAAGCGGAGATAAAACTATCGCCCTATTTACAAGAGGGTGCTAACATGCATAATCGCATGTTAGCACCTTTTTCCCTAACGCCTCCCTTTGCATCTCTAATGAGATGCAAAGTGGGCGTACCTCGGATGGACTACCTTGCAAATATCGCTAATGTTCACATCGCGATATTTACAGCAGCAACTCAGCATTTTAGCACACGTTAGTTTTTGGAGAAAATTGCTGTTTTCTCCAAAAACTAACATCTGCTAAAATGCTGACTTACCTATCCCTAACATTGGGGTGGATTATGCTGATACGACCCTGTGGGTCGTATCAGCAGATTATCGCCGCTTTGCAGGGAACATCGCTGGAAAACCAGCGATGTTCCCTGCAAACGGCGATAACCTCGCTATCTCTGGAATTTTTATCGCCCTGGAGAAACGCGTTGTTAATAACGTGCTACCAGGGCGATAAATTCCAGAGATAGCCTGCGATAACAAAATTATCGCTAAGCACGGCCAGCGATAATTATCGCTGGCCGTTGATACTATGCCCCTTTGTTGCTTCATGTGGTGATTCTTTTCAGACTTTTCTTACAAGCAGCCAGTCTTACATGAGAACGCCGATCTGTGACTGACATCACCATTGCAGATCCATTTTCCTCATCAGCACTCGATGATGACGTCAATGAACCATTGGACAATGAATATGATAACGATTGACTTTGTTTTGTTTCCACTTGCCTTAGTTAATGTTGCCATTTGGTCTAGTGGGAGTGGCTGGAATGCTTCCTGATCACTCTGGTGTCCATCTTCTTGTCTCTTCATGACACACTTAGTCTCTCTTTCACTTTTCAAACAATTATGAAATGGTTTTCCATCCCGCAGCCTTTGCATATTTGTCCGATAGCACGACATTTACATTCATGTGGAAAGGAGAATCCACAGCGGAAACACAATTTCTTTTTTTTCGGAGACATCACTCTGTGGGCCCTTGCCTTGTGTTCCTGCTTACTTTTCATGATCAATGCTTATTTATTTTGGGTTGTTCCAGCTTCTATATCAGCAGCTTGTCGATCTGCACATTCCTCCGCTCTTGCAGCCATAACACTTTTTCCAAACTGAGAGTTTCTCTCAGCATGCGTGGTCGAATGAATCGGAGAGGCAACCATCAATAACTCTGAGACGCATGGCTTCTTCATCATTTAACTCATTGAACTTGCAGTGCTTTATAAGCGTATCAAGTCTCTCAACAAACTCATCCATCGTCTCACCAGGTTGCAGTCTTGCTTGGCTGAAAGTGTACCTTTCATAGTCGACATTCGGCATTGCATTGAACTTGGCCTCCAACGTTTTCTTGATTTGTCGGTATGATATTTCACCAACTTGTGACATTTTCTTTATCACCTCTTTTACTCAATCACCTGCAAGGTTTTTTTAAGTATTTGAGGATCTTTTTGCCATCTGCTTCTTCTACGGCATCTATGAAGTCATCAAACGTTTCAATCCAGGCAGTCCACCAGGCACCAATATTCAGCTTTTTGGCGGTAACAAAAGGAGGTGGTGGTTTAAGAAACACAGAAAATTTGCATTTTGTGCTGTTTCCTACTGATGTCGAGAGTATATTTTGTTCAGACCGCATTTGATCCTCAGTGTCTTTGGGCCCGGTGGCACCTCTGAAAGCATCAGCCTGCTCACTGGTGCTTGGGTCGTCACGCCCAAGTTGAGGTGGGTGGGCACCATCTTCCTCCTTCACAGTGAGTAATGATTTCGCTTCCTGCATGTGCTCCTCACTGTTCTCAGTTCTATGCATTATATCTGGCTGTTGCTGCCTTTAGCGTTTCTTTGCACTTGGTCATCTCTGCCTCTAGCGCTATCTTGCACTTGGCTGTAGTTGCCTTTAGCGCTTCTTCGTACCTGGTTATCACTGTCTTTAGCGTTTCTGCTTTGATTCAGTGCTGGCTCTGTGTTATGCTGTGACGCAGTATCTCTTTTGGCCTTACCACTAGATTTTTGGCAGGCTTACTGACTGTGCAGCTCTTTAATTTAAACAAATGGAGGTGCACCAAACATAATGAAAAGAGTCCAAATTATTTTCTTTCTTTTCGTCTTTTATTTCGAATTCAATACTGTTGCACAATACAATGAAAAATGAATTACACTGTAGTTCACTATCAGGACATGTCACACAGACAAGGTCATGTCCTACCTTTCACATACACTGCACCCTGCCCATAGAGGTATCCTGGACCAATCTTAGGTGCGACTCATATGTAATAAAAGGGAAGGTTAGGGCTTGGCAAGTGGTTGCACTTGCCAAGTCGTCATGGCAGTAAAAACTGTGCGCAGACATTGCAGTGGCAGGTCTGAGGACCCTTTGCGAGGCTGCTCGTGTGGGTGGCACAATCAGTGCAGCAGGCCCACTAGCAGCATTTGAATTACAGGCCTTGGCACTCTCAGTGCACTTTACTAGGGACATACCAGTAAATTAAATATGCCAATCATGGAAACACCAATCCATAATACAATTTACAATAGGAGCAATTGCACTTTAAGACTGAACAGCAGTGAGAAAGTGCGCAGAGACACTAAACCAGCAAAAATAGAGTCAAAACCAGGAGGTCCAAAAGCAAAAAGACAGGGGGAACACGCCAAAAGATTCCAGGTCTAACAGAGGCTTTGGCACTACTAGGCACCTTATCGCATTATACAATGTTTATGATAATATTTACCAAGCAGTTGCAGCAGCTCTGTTAGAGTGGAAGCCAGCAACCTAGTTAAACACATCACCACTTAAGGCCCTTAATTTCAAGTTTATGTCAGCAGCCGACATTTGTATCAGGTTAGTTTCAAATGCCGTAGTGCTTGAGTGATTTTTCTATGCACACAATACTAAAATAATAGTGGGGCCTTTGCTTTTGGTTTATTACCAACAAACAGGGTTCCAGCCAAGTCAAACATAACGCGATGGCACAGACTTTATTTTCACAAAACATGACTTTTCTGGGTTGTGTGCAAAATAATTATGAAAATGTTACTGCACATGATTCTGTTTCACATCTTTTGATATATAACAAATCTGAGCATACATTACAAGTTTAAACAAACACGACATAATATAGGCATGCGCGAAACGATCAAGTTAGCAGAGTACTGCAAATGTACCAGCGGCGGCCACCACAAACAAAGGGTGGTGAGGCGGGTGGGGTCGCGTGAGAGGCATCGCACGGGAGAGGGGGAAAGCGGGATGGGGTGAAAAATACAATATTAAAAAAATATTACCTTTTGCCGCCGGCCGCCTCCAGCATCACATCTTATCACGCCGCCTCTCCTCTTCCTGCCTGGTCCCAGCAGGGTCTGGGACAGACTCCCTGTCCAATCCCCGCACTGCAGTGCAGTGCAGGGATTGGTCTGAGCAGGCAGGAAAGACGCCCTGCTCAGACCAGGGAGTCTGTGGGGTTTCTCCAGCCCGGCTGCTCAATGCAGCTGATCCCGGAGAAAACCTAAGTGCAAATGTGTGATTGAGTTGGCCATAGACAGCCAGCCAAACACACATGTGCACTTAGGGAGAGGAGTGCACTAGCACTTCTCCTCCCCTCCCATACCTCTGCCTTGCCCCTCGGAACACCGCTGGCTAAAAGCCGGCAAATGTAAAATAAAACAATGCAAGAACATTGTTTTATTTTACATTTGCAGGCTCTGAGCCAGGCAGTGGGGCGACGCTCCTCCGCCATTGTGGAGGAGCCGCCACTGAAATGTACCAATAAAAGATTGAATTGTGTATCCTTCGACTTTTACAAACAACTAAGAATTATAATTCTACAAAAAAGAACTTTGACAACACTGCACTTGTATACATAGTAATCTTAGCCCCTAGACTGGAATACGGAAAGTGTATTGTTTTGTTATGAAAAAAAATTAAAATGCTACATTCTTTATGCCGGCTCTGGTGAAACTAAATTCACACTTTGATAGAGTTATCCATAACAAATTCCGTTACATTACTTGACAATTACAAGACTGGAAAATAAGGGAAACAAGAACTTCCTTTATAACACACCTTTCTGCTGTCTTTTGTCTCAAACGTAAATCATACTGAAATCCCTGTGTTAGGAAGCTGTGTCTCGGTTGTAAAAAAGCTGCAGGGGTTTTCTCTGATGAATCCAGATGGCTGCAGCGGTTAGACAAAAACATTATGCTTTGGGTGCACAGCCAATCTTTCCATGCAGTGCATTTCTTACGCCTACTGTACAAAGAAGGCAGAGTAGAGCACACATAGCAACAGCCCGGACAGCTGATCGGGCAGTATGCGTGGTTCTATGCTTCCCTACTTACAAGGTCTACTACAATTTCCTGTCTGTTTGGCATTAGTATCAGGTTTTCTCTTTCTGTACTTGTGAACTCAGCTGTGTTTGAGCAATTTAAGAAAAACAGCACAACCAGTAGAACTCAACAGCAGCCAATAGAACCACACAGATTTATTGGTTTTAACGTACGATGTATAAAAGCAACCAAAATGACTGCCTTGGAACAGTCAGACTGGTGGCAGCGCCGATGGACTGGGAGGATGTGAAAGCACGGCGGGAAAGAGGCTGGGGAGAGGTGGTGGAACATACGGAGCAGGAGTGCATGCATGCCAACAGACCCGATTCAGACGGGAAACTCCCGATTTCATGGAGCCAAAAATGGCTTTATTTTGACTGTCTCCCCCTGAAAATGCCTCTGCTTCAATAGAAGTCAACGGGAGACATACATTCTCCCAAGTTTTTTTTTTTTTTTTAATCTCCCACTTTCCTGTTCTAAAATGTTGGCATGTATGGGAGTGTAAAACGAGCAGCGTGCACATACAATCTGCAACATAAAACAATCATTTGCAATGGAATAGGTCTCCCATTGTGAGAGTTAGAGCTTTTGGCGTTGAAAATGATTTTGGCCCACATGCATCAAAGGAAAAACCGGTCGCAAACGGGCAGATTCTCAGAATTGCGACCGCTATTTTTGTATTTGGGATACATCATCCCAAATGCAAAATTCGCAATTTAAGTAATCGCAAAATTGCGATTACTTTAATTGCGATTTCATTTAAGGAATCGCAATTTGCGATTCCTTAAATGCAATGCAATAAAGTAAAAAAAATTGCAGTTTCGCAATTAAGAATTGCAATTTACCGTCAAATGAAAGGTGATGGTAAATTGCGATTTCTTTGAAAAATGCACCAAAGTGCATTTTTCAAAGTCCCATGTTACACACACACATGCCCTTGGGGCATGTGTGTGCGCAACATGGGTGCACATTACAATTTCAGGGGTGCAACAGGGTGTCCTTTTGGCACCCTTGCACCCTTGAAATTGCATGCGCAGTTTGCGAGCACCTGAAGGTTACTCGCAAATTGCACATGCAATTACCATTCATTCCTATGGGCCTATGGGCCCATAGGAATGAATGGGAAGCCATTCCTTATTTGCGAGTCGCAATTTGCAAGTCGCAATTAAGGAATGTTTAGGAATCGCTATTTTTATAGCGATTCCTGCATGCATAGGCTTTTGCGATTCCTTAATTGCGATTCCTTAATAATCGCAATTAAGGAATCGCAAAAGCCTTCCTTGATGCATGTTCCAGTTTGTGTTTTACTTTTGTTTTTTCATTTGCAGTGGCGCATTCGATGAGTTAGGGTTGGGGGGAAGTTAGTAACTGTGCCTGCAGCGTAAGAAAGAAAGCTGCTGATTTGGCCCTGAGGAACCGGGTTGTAGTCTCGGCGTGGACTGTTTTAAAATTGTAAAAAATCTATGTAAACTTATAATAAATATTGTTAAATTATTATTTTGAGTTTTATACAGCGCTAGCTAGACCTGACGGTATCATAACGCTTTACATTTCATGTGATGATAATGCCATACCAGCTCTTCTTAGAAAGGCTGTGATGCTTGTGATAGGACATTGCGAGCTTTAACAGCTTATACATGTTTTGTTTTAAACATACACATACAAATAATTACGAAATTCCAAACCATGGCATAGAGGTTGTCTTACCTTGGAATACAGCTTCTAGAGTGGCCGCAGCACATTAGATCGAAGAATCTAGATTATAATTGTTGACTCGTGCTTCCTCAGAGAGACTATACGTGGAGGCTTTTACAACTGCACTGAGGTTATTTGTGTTTGATGGACAATTTACCCTTGACAGTGTGTGTCACAGAGGGAGGGCTATGCTGAGAACAACCTCCTGAATGTTTCAGGAGAAACTGCGGCACTCGATGACCTGACCAGCTGCCCGGAGAGCAGGTGAGATCAGAGACACATCTTTTTGACACAAATATTAGATGCAATGAGTGCCCAGCAGCATGGGAAGGGTCGGTAACTAATTGTTTCAAAATTAAGAGTCACGCAAGATGGCAACAGATTACGCTAAGCAGGCAATGTCAGGACATTGATACATATGTTAGACTTTCACGGCAAAGAAGTTGGACGCTCCCTTGATCTGTGGTGTAATATGGTTAGCAACGTTGGTTCCATAATTTTGGGGACTTGCCCGGGCTGGTGATACACCGCTGTGCTGGAAGCAATGATACTGGCGTTGGGAAAAATCCCAAAAGTTGAACTTTCCTCACCTAGGGACCTGCCAAAAGCAAACTTTTAAAAATGAAACTTTCCTGATAGACAATAGTCACATACACCCCTCCTCTTGCCCCAGTTGACACGCAACCTCTAGAAATTAGAGGCGTTTCGAGATGAAAGTCAGAAAAGGATGTGTGTTTTTTTTTTTTTTGTTTAATAATTTTATTGAATTTTCAGAAAAAGTAGAACAACAAATGAACACGTTATGAATAAAATATAACAATTAATATATTGGGAAAGAAAAAAAAAAGATATGAAAGAGAAGAAAAGAAGAGAGAAATAAAGAAAAGAAGAATAAGGAAGAATGAAAAACAAAGAAAAATTAAGGAATTAAGGTGCAGGTGCAATAGTAGAAAGATAAGATGTAAAAGGTAACCAAAGGAGGTCAGATTTAATTTTCTGAGAGAGATTAAGAGAAGAAACAGTAGAAATTCTGTGTTCGTCACAAATATAGTTCCATCAAGTTAATACAGAAAGTTTCGAGTTATCTTTCCAACAGGACAAAATCACTTTAAATGCCAGAGCAATAAACAGATCAAACAGCAAAGTAATATGATTAGGGGCATCAAAATCAGATGAGGAGGACCCTAGAAAAACATTTTGTATAGTTAAAGGAATATTACATTGAAATATTATCATACATTTAGACCAAATAGATTGCCAGAACTTCAATACATTAAAACAGTCATAAAGTTGATGAATTAAAGTCCCTATGGAATCAGAACAGGACCAACATAGGGAGGAGGAATTAGGGGAAAACTTGGATATATTGACAGGGGTAAAAACAGCTCTACTGTAGATAAAATACAGAGATTGAGTGATACGTGCGGCATTAGAAGTTTTAAACAACTTGAGCCATAATTTATCCCAACAAGAGATAGAGAGTGACAGGGATAAATCTGTTTCCCAGAGTAGTTCAACATTAGATTTAGGTCGTTCAGTAACTGGTGATAACAATAACTTATAAATAAAAGCAGCTTTAGGCCTATGATCCTGGGAAATGTTATATAATGGTGAAGATGGAGTGAGTAAGGGGAAGCTAAAGGGAAATTTTAGAAGATAAGTATGATTGCAAAGCTGTTGATAATAAGAGATACTCATTAAGAAATGATTCAGGTAGATCATATTGTAGTTGTAAATCATGGAAGGGAATAACAGAATTATGTTGAATTAGTTGATAAATAAAGATAATTCCCTTCTCCTTCCAGTGTTTGTAATAAAATGATTTACGTTTATATTTGATAAATTTATTGTACCAAATAGTGGAGGACAAAAAAATTTTTTATGGGTTTAGACCATCGGAAAAAATGTCATATAATAAGTGACGGGAGTATTTTAAAATAGGATTATTAGATAAAAAAGTGCAATTAGACATATATATTATACTTTGAAAAGAAAATTCTTTCAACAGGGAGCGCTCAAAGACAATCCAACGAGGGATAGGGATATCTGAAAAATCATGAATTAAGGCAAAGTATTGATGAATTAAAAATGCAAAATGATACGATTTAAAATCAGGAAAGCGTACACCGCCTTCTGTTTTGGGACGTTTGAGTTTCATAAGAGCAATGCAGGGGTGTTTGTTATTCCATAAAAACTTTGTACAGATAGAATTAATTTGAGAAAAATATGAAACAGGAATCCGGAAGGGTAACATGGATAGTGTATAAAGGATATGTGGCACAATCATCATTTTTATGGTATCTAATCTACCCCACCATGACAAGTGAAGAGGGGACCAGGAGAGGAGGAGCGATTGTATTTTGGACGTTAGAGCATTAAACGTGTAACTAATGGTAGTAGATAGGGTAGAGGAAAACCAAATACCAAGATATTTAATTTTTATGGGACACCAAGTAAAATTGGTATTGTTAAACATATATTGATAACAAAAAGAGTTTAAGGGGAGAACTTCTGTCTTAGAGAAGTTCAACTTATATCCAGAAATACTGGAATATAACCGAACCTCATCCAAAAAGGGAGGGAGAGAGGTATTAGGATCAGCCATATATACCAGAATATCATCAGCATATGCTGATAGTTTTGTTTCTATAGAATTATGTGAAAAACCGGAGATACATGGGTTAATTCGAATACGTTCAAGGAAAGGTTCAAGACACAAAACAAATAACAAGGGTGAGAGGGGGCAACCTTGGCGTGTGCCTCTATATAACGGAAAAGATTTAGAAAAATGATTATTAACAAAGATATTAGCACGAGGAAAAGAATATAACAATTTAACATAAGAAATAAAATTTGGACCAAAACCAAACCATTGAAGTGTATTGAACATGAATTGCCAGTTTATACGGTCAAAAGCCTTTTCGGCATCTAAGGACAATGCTGCAAGTGGTGATTTGTACTTCCTCCCGAAAGAGATGACATTAGCAAACATGCGAGCATTGTCCGAAGCCAATCTGCCCTTAACAAAACCAGTTTGATCCGTCTTAACTAATAGTGGGATAATACTCTCAAGACGGGAGGCGAGGATTTTAGCAAATATCTTACAATCATAATTAATTAAAGATATGGGGCGATAATTTTTACAGAGGGAATGATCCTTATCAGGTTTGGGAATAAGGACTATCAAAGCATCCATAAAGGAGCCAGAAGCCTTGGAGTCTGCAATGAATGAATTAAAAAGGCCAGTAATTTGGGAGCAAAAATAGAGGAAAAAGTGGAAAAAAATTCAACCGAGAGACCATCAGGACCTGGTGCTTTCGATTTTTCAAGGATTTAATAGCTACTATAATCTCTTGAAGAGTTACTTCTTCCTCTAGTAATTGAAATTTATCAGGAATTAAGGGGGACTGGGTAGGCCAGAAAAAAAGTATGGAAATTTTGACTAGAGGGATTCGTATCATCAGAATATAATGTTTGGTAATAATTATGGAAAACAGAAGCAATATCTTCATCAGAGGTCGCTAAATTATTGGTAAATTCATTTAAGATAGGACCAATATTTTTTGTTCAGATTTAATTTTTAGATAATTGGCTAACATCTTACCAGCTTTATTTTGACCCCCATGATATTTGGATTTAATTTTGAGAAGAACATTACACGCATCAATTGTGGCAAACTTGTCAAGAGCAGATTTGGCCTTAATTAAATCATGGAGAGCCGATGAAGATCTAGACGTAAAGTAATTATGTTCTAGTAATTTAAGTTGCATTAATAAAGTTGTATACTTGGCTTTAGCGGCTTTCTTCTTTTTGCGGAGTATGAAATAGCAAAAGCACGGAAAGAAGCTTTAAAGGCATCCCAGTTATTAGTGATAGATGTATCCAAAGGATTGTTAATGGCAAAAATTCATTAATAAAAGTAATAGCTTCAGCTACAAAAGCATTATCTGTCAACAAAAAATTGTTAAGTTTCCAACGACCAAATTTTGGAGAACTCATGGAAAGGTCAAGAGCAGCAAAAACTGGGGCATGGTCAGAAATAAAGATAGATCCAATTTCAGAGGATTGAATAGATGGGAGTAGGGGTTTACTAACCAAAATGTAATCAATTCTGGATCGAGTATGATGTACATTAGAAAAAAAAGTGAACTCAAGATTGTCAGGGTTACAGGTCTTCCAAACATCGTATAATGAACGCGAGGCAATGGCAGATTGAAATGATTTATGGGTTTTATCAGGGTTAAATTTACATTTGGATTGTCTATCTGAAAATGGGTCTAACCATTGGTTAAAGTCCCCAGCAACAATAATATTCGGACCATCAATAGATGAGAGCAAGATCTTAATATTATTCCAAAAGGCTGGGTCTGGTTTAACAGGGCCATAAATATTCAATAAAACAAGTTCTTTATTCTGTATAACAACCTTAGCCATTACCCAGCGTCCATCACTATCACATTGTGTAGACAGAATTTGAGCATGAATCGACTTATGAAAAAGTATAGCAACCCCACCTTTCCGGTTAGGAGCAGAAGAATAAACAATTTGACCCACCCATTGTCTTTTCAATTTAAGTGACTCTATATCATTACAATGCGTTTCTTGAATAAATGAGACATGAGAGTTCAATTTAGACAAATGAGAGAGTACCTTTTGACGTTTGACGGGGTTTCCAAGACCACAGACATTCCACGTGACAACATTACACATAATGGCGGGAAGGTAGGATAATACACGAATGGAGAAGACACACTTCAGGAGGGCAACTGGAAACAGAGAGACACCATATGTTATAGGAATACACCAAACAAACTGTATTGTAGGAAATAACAATAAAAGGTATAAACATCAAACAGCATAATAAAGAAAAACGAGCACTTAAAGAAATATAATGGAAGACAGACAAATATACCAAAAATCTATAATGGAAATGCACCATTGAAGAAAATAGGAGAAAAATAGAGTAATAGGAAACGAGTAGGAGAGAGTGAAGATAGAGTGATAGAGAGATTAGAAAAGTACATCGAACAAGGAAAAGAATCCAGATCTGAAGGAGAACAGGTAACAAGAGCAAAAAAGAAAACAATAGAGAAAATAGAAGATAGATCAAGGAAAGGAATCCAGATCTAAGAGGGAAAGGTATCGAATGAGGCATGGGGTGCAACGGCACCGTAAGCAGACGGAACGACAGAGAGAAGGAAAAGAAGAAAATAGTAATATAAGCAGCCAAAGAGAATTAGAAAAGGAGAAGAGGCAGGAAAATTAGGAATGATGAGAAGAACCATCAACAGAATTCATTAGGAGACTTTGGAGAAAGGACTTCAATTTGGAAGGATCATCAAAAGAACGTGTCGAGCCCTCATGGGTAATTTTACACAAGCAGGGATGGAGAATGCCATATCGAATGTTCAGTTGTCTCATCTGAGGACGGAGAGCCAAAAATTATTTTCTTCTTGCATTGGTGGCATTAGAAAGATCTTGTGATAGGTAGACTGTATGACCAGACCATATGAGGCGGCGCTTCACTTTAGCTGCTGAAAGAACACGCATGAGATCAGTAAATTCAAGAAACAACATTATAATTCCTCTGGGTCTTGAAGCATTTGATTGAAAACGGCCAAGGCGATGAGCATGTTGGATATTAAGTGGAGGATCCAGAGGAAGGTTTAAAAGTTCTGTCAAAAAACGTTTCAGGAAAAGAAGAATATCTGGACCCTCAAGATTTTCCGGCAGACCATAAAGGCACAGGTTGTTACGCCTATTACGATTTTCAAGATCTTCAGTATGAAGCTTGAGACGATGGATTTCCTGTTCCAAAACAGGGATCTTGGTTGATACATCATGTAAGTCACTGATGCGTTGCTCCATGTCAAGCACCTTAGCCTCCATACTAGTCCACCGATCTTCAATTTGTTGAAGCTTCTCATTTGTTGTGGACATAAAGATTTCAACCCCCTCACTTCATCCAAAATAGTATCCAAAACAGGATTTTGAGATGATAGAATGGGGGAGGGGGTCATTTTTAGATCTCTTGGGCTTAGCACCCGAAGACATAGCTCTGACAGAGAGTGGAGCCTCACTGGTCATTTTAAAACAACGTGAAGGGCGATGAGTAACTTTTAGAAGAGGTCCCAGTCTACCCATAAGCTTAGTAGACACAAATAGAAATAAATGCCAGTTAATCAGAGAAAGAAAACGTGTGGCACTCTCCCCAGAAAACAAAACGCCAGCTTGTCACAAAGGAGGAGAGATGCAGCGAAGATATTCATGCAGCACTACACCAAGATATAGGGAAAATGCAAGATGCTCAAAAATAGAATGAAAAATAAACACACATTCTAATCCATGTAGACCACATGCACAAAAGCATTAATTGGCATTATTGCATGAGAAGTCTAAAATTAGGCACACGTAATGAAAAGGAGAGTCATTTGCAAAAGTATTGCATAGAGGATCCCTCACGGAATGAAAAAACGCTGCATACAATGAATAGAACCCAACAAAGCCACTTTCTCTTTAGTATTTAATGAAGTGGGCATTGATCCAGAGGTAGGCGGCAGTTGCAGGAAGAAACACGCTGCTGCGCATCCACTAAAGAAAACGCCGGATTTACCTCAGAGGAGAGCAGGCGAGCGGCATGCACAAAATGGCGGCCGCTCGCATTTACGTGAGGCAAATCATCACCGCTGCGGCAGAATCGCTATTGGAAGCCCAAGGAAGTCGGAAACGGCTCCGTTTGCCGCTCCGAGTGTTTAGGCGCTGAATTCCGTCTCCAAAACCTGCCGGAATCTAGGCAGGACGGCTATATATTGTAGGAGAGCTCCGCGTCCGAGCGGAGCTCACGTAGAAGCCGCCATCTTGCTTCGGCGCGAGACCACGCCCCCAAAAGGATGTGTTTTTAATCCATGTTTCCGTCAGAAAGAATAAGGCCAGATTCCTTCCTAGCTCTGCAGAATTGACAGTTTGAATGAGGCGTGTTTAGAGAAAGAGTGATGTGAAACTACCCAGAAAGGGTTCTTTATGCTTTTGAAAATGTGTTTATCTGCCCACTTTTCTATCTCGTGTTCTCGAGATCCGGGTGATGCAGATTACTGGGGCCACACAAAAAAATATAAAAGTGCTGAAGATAAAGTTTACTGTCACCCCCCTCCACAAGCAGAACTAGTCATGCAGACCCTCACGTCTGCCTTAGAAAGGATGTCATTGGCGAGTGTGGTCTGTGGATGGGTCCCCATTAACTTACCTACCTACCCCTGACCCTGAAACTTTTACACGCCCAGTGATGTTGTGATTGAGGCTGTAAAAAAAAGCGCTTGTGGGTGCGCGCTACTGGCCCAGATCAGCTAGCCTATAAAATTGGCAAAAAGAGCTGACGAGGTGATGACGTTATGCCCTGGCAATCCACATGTAAAAAAGAGCCTAAATGTTCCCCCTCTTTAATATAACGACACGTATGGTGCCTCACTCGATGCACATGGAAAGGGTGGTGGGAAAGAAACACTGTGTTTGTGCTGGGTGTGAAGGGAGGGCTGAACGCGAATCGTGAGGGTGAAAGCAAGATTTCATAAGAGGGTAACTTAAAAGCTTCCAGGTGGGCTCTTGTAGTGGGGTAAAAAAAAAAAAAACAAGGAAAGAGAGAGGACTGCGGAAGCTGAAACCTTAGCAGCCCCTTCGGCAAGCCCCCCTGTAAGGCTCAGTTACTGCAGATGCTGCAGTTGATGTGGATGCCGTACAATCCACCCTCTGTCAGATGCCTTGCTCCTCGCCCCTCCCTGACGCTCCTCGCACTTGAGAGAGAAAAAAAAAAGAAAGGAGCGTCTGCCATTATTAAAGCGGGCGCTGCAAAAAAAAAAACATAGATTTGTTACATTGGGCAAACTCAAGTTATAATTGCAAGCTTCAACACGAACACATTTGCTGAAATAGTCCCTAATGTTTTAAAAGTTAAGTTGGGCGAACTCATGTTATTATTGCAAGCTTCAACACAAACACGTTTGTTTTGTTGAATTAGTCCCCAAATGATCAAATGAACATGGACAGCATAAGGAAATAGTACTCGTCCGGTGCTCCTGACTGAATAAAGGAAGTGTTGTATCGGGAGCACCAGCCAATGAGGAGCCACCAAAGAAGACCAACAGCAGGAGTGAACCAATTATAAAGAGCAGACGTGATTACACTCCTAACACTGATTACAGCAGGTCTTGCAGACAGCGTATGCACACTGTAGCTCGACCTAAAAAAAGTGCATGAACCCAGAAGGAAAAACACTCCAGAGAAAGGAAACCCGTAAGAGGTCAATACTCCAGGGGAGGAGTAAGACAGAGAAGGCCAATAAACCATACAAAAAAAAGCTTTTCAGAACTACACACATTTAAACCAATCAGCAGTGAGGCCGTTGCCAAATCCCATAGAAGTGAATACAGCATGCCTCGCAGTGCAGCACACGCGCACTGCTAGGCTCAACCTAAAAAAAATAGTTAAAGCTTGCCAAGCCTTTTTCTGATGTCCTGGGGTGTTTTCACACCCATTAAAGGACGTCGGCGGTTGAAAGCCTCTGAAAACAAGCTGAAAACCACTGTTTACAGCGGTTTTCAGCTCGTTTTCCCTGCCACCATGTGATATCGGCTCCTCACCGTTTGACCGTGTGATGGGAGCTGATATTGTGTGTCACACGGTGGCACCGTGTGAGTTGGCAGGTCTGTGTGTGTGTCAGGGCTGTCAAGCATGCTGCGCCTTTTCTGCCAGCTCTGTCACTTCGAATAGCAGTATAATAATCTTGTGCTCATCCTTAACAGATATGACATGAGCAAACATGCAGGTGAATTTCAAATAGTACATGTTCCGTGTTCCTTATTCACCATTCTTCTAAGCTCAATCTTTCTAAAAGGTTTGCAGAAATATATGGAGTTACAGCGCTGCCCCCAGGAAATTACAGATGTCCACATTCAAATGGTTTCTACTGGATCCTGTTACAGAATATCAGTTGTTGGACATGCACTGTATATTTTCAGTAGAAAAAATATAGTAAGCCTGCTAATTTAAAAACAAATTCAAATTGAAAGGGTTAAGAAACCGAAAATCAGTTCCAAGATGCATCTGTATTATCTTGCATAGCAATTCATTTTATGAACATAAAATGTGCAGCTATAAAACATCATTGTTGAATACAGTAGAATATTCAGTACTGCCAGGAGCATTGGATTTTCAATACTGCCAGGCATCATTGAATGATCTGTGATAGTACAGTTCACTGGCAACCAATATGGGAATTGTGGTGCTTGTAGTAAAGGTTTTTGGATCTTAGAAAGAACTCATCAGATCAGTTTGGATATTTTAAAATGGCAGTTCATTTCAGAGTTGAGTAGATTATAAGAGATTACTCTCTTCATAGTTTAGGAGTGTGAAAGCCTCATAAATGCAAGAGGCTCCTTCTTAATGTTTGCCTAGGTTAAAAAACACTGAACAGTGAATATCACTTTATCACGAAGCACAGCAGAGGGCCTTGAAAGGTATGCTCTTAGAAATAGGTGGCCAATAAAGCCAATGCCAAGACTGAGTGAATTCCCTGCACTTTACGAAGGCCATGCACAGTCGATCATTTGGGTATGGAGGCTTGGCAAAAGAAATGGGCAAAGGACAGTCCCTGCAAGAATGCCATGCAGCGCATAGCAGAAGGGTGTTCACAGTGGGGAAAGTGGGTATGGAAGTTGGGTACAAGGCATTCTAAAAGGGCACACCCTGCACCCTCAGCCCAATGAACCTGACCAAAGGCCAGGCTAGGCTTGAAAAGACAGTGGCAGAACAACAAGAGCCTCTGCATGTAAACTCACTCTACTGAAGAAGGCCCTGAAAACCTTATGGAGATGGAAGATACATATTCTATCCTATTTGTTCCCAAGGTAGACTGTTGGCATCACTAAATAGACAGAATTCTAGTAGTCCAAACCCCTCCCAAGAGGCGAGTCCTCCTCCCTCTCCCTCACTTTAACTGCATCCATTTTACCCTTTAAATCACACCACTGACAACGTGTTTTGGTGCCTTAAAAGGTCGCAGTTTATTTAAACATAACATGGTTGTATGTTTCACAATTTTCATGGTCATTCATAAACATCCATGTTATCACAATTTCCGTTGTCTTTGTAATTATCTCAGTACATTCCTTGTCATTATGCGCTCTCAGACAATCTAAATTCTGGGGAGGGGGCCCAATCGTCCGGGCCTTTGTTTCAGCGGTTCTAATCTTCAACTAGCTACTGAACTTGGTGGGTGTCCGTCAGGACCTGCCCAGGCTGCAAGTGCCATCCCGCTTGCCCTGGACCCCTTCTAGACCCCTCCCTGCTCCTCTGGGGCCCTGCCGTGTGGCATCCCAAGGACCCTGTGTGAGCATTTCATCTATTCTGCCTGAGGCTGAGTCCTCCCATCTTGCTCCCTCAGTACCCCTGCAGTGAGGCATCCCAAGCGCCCTGTGGGAGCATCTCATCTACTCTGTCTGTGGCTGTGTGCTGTCCTTAGCTCCCTCAGTGCCCCTACCGTGAGGCATCCCAAGGACACTGTGTGAGCCTTCCATCTACCTCTAGTAATTTATCTTTCTTGGGTTTCTTCCGCCACGCTACCTACGATTTCACGATCGGAGGGAGCTTCCCCTGTTCTACTTTCCCTTTTCTCTTTCTATGTGAAACCCATCTGCGCTAGCACCCCACAATGTTTAGTAGGAACATATCCATCCCCACCCCCGTCAGGTGCACCCCGTCCTCCAAGTGATAACCCGGGGACCTCAAGTTTATGAAACCGTGCTTCACGAAACCCCAGCCATTGGCCCTACATATTTTTTGCCATGGTGATATTCAGTTTACGTCTGGACTCTTCCACCGCCCCCAGATCTAAGGCCCCTCTCCATGCTCTATGCACTATTATTTCTGAAAAATCACTTCAGCTGGGCGCACCAGTCTTGCCATGGCTAAGAGGCCTTCTTGCATTTTTTCTAGGAGGCCCCTCATTCCTATTGCTGCCAGGTCGTTACCTCCCAGGTGGACCACCATGCATCCAGTCTGCCATCTTGCCCCATAGCTTCCTGCACCGCGGGGAGCAGTTGGTCCCATTTCATTCCCGACGAAAATTGTATTCTCTTGAGCTGACCCCTTCTCTGGCAGCTACCATGTGTGTCGTGAACCCTTCCATATCCTGACAGTCCCACTCAATCACTGGCCATGTCTGCATCTTTTCCCTGAAGCCCTCATCTTATCTCAACCATGCCTCCCCCTGATACTTTTGCTGTGCATCGTGCACCTTCTGCTCATATAACATAAGTGCCACGGCACTCTGGGGGAACTTTTCGATGAAAACGCAAGCCAGGGTCCAGAACGCTCTCAGCCAATTCTCCAGTGACCTCTCTACCCTGGGCTTGCGTCTTTCCCTCCTGTCATCATCTTTTTTGTTTTGCGCCGTCAGGTCCAAGCCTGCTTGGCGCACTTCTAGCAGGGAAAAAATGTCTATAAATTCTTTCCTCCATATTCTTTCTTTTACTGTCAGTGGGATGAGTTTGGCCAACCCCAGGATTGTTGTGGTGGTAGGGGGGGTGTCCTGGGGAGGGGCGCAGGTACTCGCTGGCCGGCTTCCCCTTTGGGTCCGGGTCCTCTCCTGCTCCGTTTTTCCCTATATTAGTAACCCCGGGGGCTGCCACCCCCTCCTGCGTGGTCTCCTCGGGTCTTGCTTTCTCACTCCGCTTTGCCTGTGGGGTTTTTCCCTTCCCTTGCCTGTTGACCCCTTCATGCCCCCCTTCGCTCTGGTCTTTGTTCTGGCTCCTGGCTTCCCCCATACCTCTCTGTATTCCATGGGAGGCCCCCAAAGGGGGATCCTGCCCCAGGCCATTGCCACCAGGGCATCCATGCCGCTGGGTGAGCCGGTCCTTGTTCCCATGACTCCCCTTGGAAACCCCGTTGGTCCCTTCCTTGCCCTGCCTGCCAGGGAGGATGAAGGGGCCAGGGCCACTGCATCGCTAGATGGCTTACTCCTAGTTGCGTTCCCAAGTTTACCATTTGCCCTAGTCCCGCCCTCTGCTGGACTAGCACACTGCACCCTCCTGCGCCCTCCCCTGTCGCTCTGTGTGCGTTGCTTACCATTATCTTCGTCGGCTGCGTTGGTCCGCCCTCTGCGTGATTCCTGGGGGGCCGCCGTGCTGGCTACAGACCCCTCATCATCACTGCTCTCCTCGGTATCCGAGCTGGACGCCATCTCGGGGGTTGCCGCCCTCCTATTCCTGGCTTGCGTGATCTTGCCCCCGCCGCGCTCTGCTTTTTTGGCAACAGGAGTCTTTGCACCTGCTTTGCTGATCTTCGCGGGGGTCAACGTTCTGGCTACATGCCCCCTGCTTCCCGGTTTCTTGGGGGGTGGTGCCCGAGGGGATGCCCGCCGTTGCTTCGTCCCTCTTCCTGTGGGCCCCCTCACCGAGATGCTGGTCCGTCCAGGATTTCCCTTTTAGGGCCACCAGCGCCCTGGCTTTATCCAACATCGCCTGTAGATCCTCATCTAAATCGGGCCCTGTGCCTCCTCTTTGCCTTTTTTGGCCCTTTTGGGGAGCCTCTGGATGCCCTTGTGCCTCTCTGAAGCGTGCTGGCCACCGTGTTTCCCTCCCGGCTGCCCCACACCTGTTGGCCATCCTGCTAGACCCTTTACTCCTTTGCCTTACTGCTGGGCTGGGGGAAAAAACGCAGAACTCCTTGTGTTGTCTTTGTATCCTATGTCTGTCAGGACTGAGCAAATCTATCCTCAGCGGATCCGTTTCCCTTATAATTCTATTGTGAGACAGAGGTCAGGGTGCAGGAAATCGCTTCTCAACTGGAGTCAATTGGTTGCAAGGCGATTTCAGTTGAGGATTTAGTTAACATTGCTCAAGCCCTTATCGGCGGGATTCCAAGATGGCGGCAGCCTTAGGAGAGGCGAGTTAGCATTCTAGTCTTCTTGTGAGTTTGAACAGTGTTTACGGTTTTGCGCGCGCGCACCTGGTGTGCGGCACACTTCAACCGTCATTCCAGAGGATGAAGCAGCGTTCATCTGTGAAGCGCCTGACAAGATTGAAAACTTCCAGCAAGGATTTCAATCGCTTGCTCGCAAGTCAGTAATTCTGCTTTAGCGGCAATTCGGAAGGTCTGTAGACCTTCATGTATTCTCAGTGAGGCTTCGCTGGAGAATAAGGTATTTGAGTAAACGGGTTTTTGAGAGTTTCCTCACTCTTTGATTCTCTCGACTCCCGTGTTTCCAGTTTTCAGTCACCTCAATGCGGAATTAGCATTTAGCCAGAGTATCAGTTTGGCTAGCACTCGTATAAGACTTTCTACCAAGTATTATTGGAGCGCTTGGAGGCTATTTCACTTTCGCTCCTGCCAGGTGAAAAGAGACCTTCTGAAGTGTGGCGCTCAGAGTCAATTAGTGCCTACCTACAACATTGCTGTTTGAATATTAAAAGACTATTAAGACTACTAACAGCGCGCAGCATGTATACCTCCTTATACAGCTGCATACTAATGCCATAACCTCATCTTCAGTGCTTGGCTCTACTAATCATCAAGTAGCTATAAATATATATATATTTGTACTTACCACCTTAACCACATCCTGGTCTACGAAGTCAGCAGCATCTGAAAGAGAAAAAAGACAATTCATTAACAGTATTGCTGCGAGAAATAATAGTTACTAAGAGCAGTTATCTACAGGACAGAAGTAACTAGAAAACTGTACTTATAGAGAGAAGCTACACCACTGAGTATTCAGGTATAGAGTGTAAATGTGATCTTAGATTATTTAGGAAGTTAATGCAGAGGGTTGGGGTTCAGAGTAATATGTTGTTTGTGTTTTCAGGTGCAGGAAGTCCGGTCCTGTGACATTCCGCTAGAAGAAGCACTGCAGTGGCCGTCTCTCTTTTCTTCCCATTCCCCATTCTCCCTCAGTACTGTGGGCAGATTAACATCTAGTTCGCAGTGGTGTTGGGGAATTGAGAATTTACATCAGTGCAGAGAACTTCGGCGGTTCGGCTCCCGTGGAAGACCTAGTCTGGTACGTGCTTCTGACAATGACCTTTAAAATGTTGGAATATTTTTTTTTTAAAACACCCCAATCTGGAAAGGGGAGGAGATTCTCCCACTGAAATGCCAATACTCAATAGCTCCCACTGGCTCAAACACTCAAGGAGCACGCCGCTGACTCCAAAATATCACTGGCAGCAGCGATTGGGTTCTTAAACCTCTTCTTATGAGGAAATTGGTGCCTGTGCCCCATACTGCTCCTGCCGGGCCGGGACAGCAGTCTGTGGCCTTCTTGGCAGAAACGTGCACCGGACAGTCAAGGGAGCTCCTGCTCGACCGCTCACCTTCACCCTTTGCAACGGGTTAAAGGCGCAGTCTTTTCTTTCTTCCTGCGCTCCATAAAGTTCAGCCTCAGGGCTCCTGCCCCTTTAAGGCTGCTCTCAGGCGGCCCCGCCTTGCCCAGCTCCTGCTATCTTCCGGGTGCAGCCTCCGGCCTCTGCGTCCGTTCGATTAGGCCTGGCTGCACTGGGTGAAAGGCGTCCCTGTGGGAGGGGTTGTACCGAGCTGGAACCGGCTTCAGCACTCACCGGATCCAGCCGCTTCCGCGCCGTTCCTCCTTATTTTTTGTACGAGGTGCCTTGGTGGAGGTGAAACACGCTGGAAACAGGCCTCAGCCTCACGCCGGATCCAGCCGCTTCGTCTGTCCCCCGCTAGCTGAGGCGCCGGTTCACCTCCCAGCTGGGTCCTCCTGGCAATCACTGCAGAGGGGAGGGGGGAGGCCAGTCTTCTTCCTCCTGGCGATCCTGGATGCAAACCGGCTTGGACTCGATCCTCTGGATTCGGCATCTCCAGCAGCCCACAGAGGTCCAGGAATCCGCCGACCAATGTCCACGTTGCTGTCTCCGCATGTCGTCGTCAGGAGGTTTATCGTCTACCTTCCACAAGGGGGGGTTATGTGAGTTTCTGGGCCCTGTGCCCCTTCTTATCCCCCCTCGCCGCTTACCAGCTCCCCGTGAATTGGGGGGGGGGCTGTAGCTTTCCCTGGGGTGACCAATCCTGGTCGCCCCTTTTTCGTGGGCTTCGCGAATGGGAGGGGGAGGGCTTCCCGCCTCCGGGTGGCATTTGTCCCGGGCCCCCATCGGGTCCGGCTTTGCCTTCCCCCGCCCGGGCTCCAACAAGATGACAGTACCTCCTGCATTAATGCCCGCACAATGAAGGCGGAAAGAAGAGTGAAAACCTTTTTCAAATAATGTAATAGTCAGAAACAAATAAATACTGTTGACTTCCAATACCAGTGTAAGATATTCATTGAAAATACATCCTATGTTATGTGATGATATGTTATGATATGATGTGTTATGTTATGTTATGTTATGTTATGGGCAGTGGCCACCCTAGGTGCTTCTAAAGACTCAATCCACCATTAATTATCCTCTAGTAGGCCAGAGGCAATCCTAAAAACTCTTTGATGCTCATTACTTTCGGGGATACTCTATGGGGGATATTCTCAAGAACGTGCGATAATCATCGCCAAAAAAGGCTAACGCACGTTTTCATATCGCCGTCTATCGCTGGAAAATAACTCCATGTTAACGTCGTATTCACAACACGGCGGTAACATGCGATAGTCTCCCGATAACGCGTCAAATGTCCGCGATACACCTGCTGCGACGGCGATAAAAAAGGAAACCCGAACGTGAAAAACGTTGCGATGGACCCAACCGCGATAGAAAAATCTGCGACAAGCAGCGCCAGGCCTGCAATTCACACACGTCAGGTGGGAAAAATCACTACAAAAGCAGGAAAAAAAAACACAAACAAAAACCAAACAACTGCAAAGCACAATGGAGGCAGCCGGAGCAGGAACAGAGGACGAGCAGAACCCCACAAGCCCCCCGGAGGACTAGGCCGGGACCTCGGGGTCAGGGAAGGGCAAGGACAGGATGAAGAGGAAGATGCGGTTCAGTCCGCAGGAAAACAGGATCCTGATAACGGAGGTGATGAAATACCATCAACAACTGTTTGTCACCTCCAATGTGTCATTGGCGACAAAAAATGGAATATGGCAGTCCATCGTGGACAAGGTGAATGCAATCGGAGTGCTGAGGACGACAATGGAAGAGGTCAAGAGGCGCTGGAATGATGTGAAGTTCAAAACCAAGCAGAAACTCGCCAACAACAAGAAGGCAGCAATCCAGACTGGAGGTGGGAGTCCAGCGCCACAGGAGGAGCTGGACGAGATGGAGGAAATGGTCTCCACAGTCATCAGTGTGGAGACGGTGGCAGGAGTTGGGGGACCGGACACTGCTCGACAAGAGCCGAGACAACAGCAAGAGGGTGAGTAACGACCAGGGACTGGGGGGACGGGGGGAGATGGGCACAATGGTACACATGCACAATTAAGCATAGCACAGTGCACACCCACGACTACTGGGGAGCATGTCCCTGATCCCTTTGGCACACTGCAGCACACCTAGAAACTGCAAGTAGGCCCCCGTCGACTATGTGCCCAGAGGGGGCCCTCCCCACACATCACTAATCTCACAACAAACCCATGCACGAGTACAAACACACATCCGTGATGTTGTCGAAATGTCCACTGTCCCGCATCAAATAGGCAGCTCCTCCCAAACAGTCACAATGTACATTGCCATGCAGTTTGTATGTAAACCTGTACAATGCGTCAACATACATGTGAAAACGATGGTAAACTGCATCTCCCCTTTACATTGCAGAGGGTGAATCAACACCTCCTGCAGAGCAGACGGTACACCTCTTCACTGATGATGAAGAGGACCTCCCCTCCATCGACACCGTCGCCCTCCAACGGCTCATGGACAGCTTTCGCACCCCACCTCCAGGAGTAGGGCAGCCCAGCTGCATCAAGGAAACCCCACCCCCTGCACAGACCACACAGCAGGAAGCACCCACCACCAAGGCTGTCTCCCAGGACCCCCACGAACCACACATGGCCTTCCAACGCCGTGTGTTAGGGTGCCAGGAGAAGATGGCTGATCAGGTGCGGGTGGGGTTCGACCTCTTGGCAGCCAAACTAGATGCCATATGTGGGTGTCTAAGTCCCAACAGGGACCACTTACAGTCCTTGACGGACTCCCACAGTCCGCTCCATGCTCTCCGATGAACCACGGATGACATCGCTGGAGTCCTGACTCGGAGACAAGGACAACTGTCCAGTCAGAGTGGCTCCAGCGGTGTCATCCGGGAGTTGGGACACATGCGGAGGACCATGGAGAACATGGAGCGGGTGCAGGCGGAAAGAATGGCTGCCAAGGCTGCACACCAGCGTGATGTAGCTGGGATCTACCATGCCCTGCGGATCCTCGTCATGGCATTGCTGCCACAAGGCCTGGCGCAGATGAATGCTGCTGCTGTTTCGACATCCACATCTCCGCCCCCTGATGTGTCAGTGCTTCACAGTGCGGCAGCCAATCCACCTCCGGCCCCTGATGTGTCAGAGCCACACAGTGCTGCAGAGAAAACACCACCACCCACATGTGAGGCACATGAGACATCAGAGGATGAAGATGTGGATGAATCTGCCTTACTGGTAGTAAGGAAGCAGTAGCATTCTTCTCCGCCATATGGCCTGTTTCTGCTTGGTTCTGCCCTCTGCATCATCACCTTCCACTGTCCCGCGATGCACTCTGCGACACTCACCTTGGACCTCGACATGGACTGCCATATTCTGTTTGGACACCAATGACACAGCTATCAGACTGCGGACTGAACTCTTCCTCTTCCGATGTACTTGTCATTCCCTGAAGGACTCTGGCTGGCCCTCCACGGGCCAACAATGTAAAGTGGGGTTTGCATGGCCCTGTACTGCTCCAGCTACAACACTCCACTGAATGTGCATTAAACAATTAAATTCACACAGATGTGTCATGTCTATGTACATTCAAGTACGGAAGTATGGATGAATGTCGGGTCAGTGATTCCCCCTTACGTCCATGTTGCACATGTTGTGGGACTTGAGTCACAGGGTGCAACATTACCGATTGCGGACCGGGTGGCGCTGCCACAACATCAGAGACACACGCATTAGTCACCTTCTTGTCCAGCCCAGAACAAAACCACGCCCAGAGCACCGGGGTCATCGTTCACACCCCTACGCTGGACTGGCATACGCCAGGCCAGCCCACTCCGCTTACGCTTACAGGGGACGACGACAACGTTACATGTACCAGGTCTTCCCTGTAGTGATCTGCTGATCACAGGTCTAGTTGTCAGTATGCCACAGCCACTCCCTGAGGGCTGGTTCACACCCACACCACACCAATCCAGCACATGCATCACAGGACATGTGACCCTGCCAATAAAAGGGGCCGGGCGCACGTGCCCGAGGCCATTTCCACTATCTAGCTGAGTGTGTCCGTGTGGTCATCACATTCCCCACTGCCGGAGGTGACATGATGGCGTCCGCACAACGAGACTCAATCATAAAAGGCCCATGACTTGAGGTGCACAGAGTTGGTGGCATCCAAGGCACTTAGGCCGGCACGAGCCTACCTCCATGTGGCGATGACTTGAGGTGCACTGAGTTAGTGGCACCTGAAGAGCTGAGCGGGTGTGCAGCCTGCGATGATGCGTAGGCCTCGATATGACGTCCTGCCAATCAAGATTCAATTTGAATTGTGATCCCAGCTGGACCGCAGTGTACGCTGAGGGCAGCAGTCTGCACAGACATGACTCCGCGGCGCGGTGCTGCAGGGTGCGCTGGGGGCCTGTGGCGCGGAATCCAGCGATCGGCTGAGGAGGTTGCACCGGCACGTGGTGGGCCCTCTTGGAGACACGCCGGTGGCGGCAGGTGAGCATTGAGGCCTGGGTGCGCAGGGGCGGGCACTCATCGCTGGTTGGCGGACTAATCTGGGGACCAGGGCTGGGGTGCAGCAGGCGCACAGGATCGCGTAGGCACCACCGGTCACGGCGGCGCCCTCGTGGCTGGGTGGGGGGAGTGAAGGTGCATGGGTATCAAGCTGATACAAACTGTGATGCTTACAGGTATGGGTAATCCTGCATCATGAGACCGTAACAGAAGTTGGTGTGACCGTAACCTTCCTTTTCTATCCTACGAAGGTTACGACCACACGTACTTCTGTTAAGGTCTTTTTGTGCAGGATTTGTCTTTCCTGTGAGCATTCCGGTTTGTCCAAGTGCTATAAACTGTACCAGATTAGGTTTGTGACTATAGGGACGCTTGACCATTGTCACCATTTGTCCAACAGGTTTCTGGATACTGACCTCCGGAGTATGGAATGGTATTGGGGAGTTCCCGCGGCTTATGCAGTTACTTGAATCCACACGTTGCCCTGATGAAGTTCCCCGTTGGGCGTTGGCTGTGCTTTTCGTATTGTTTATTGTTGTATTTGTAATAAAGGACTGTTTTTACACTACTGTTGACTACTGGACTTCATGACCATGCGCACCCCCATTTCAGTTACTACAGTTTTGGATCTGGGGCACAGTGGCATCTGGCAACGGCTGGCGTTGGGGTTGGTTGCGCAGGAACACTACGAATTGGAACTGTCGTGTGGTGCGGTGACCGGGGCCCGCTGTTGCTATTTTGGACATGCATCCATGACATGGGTGAGGACGTATGTTAGGGCTGGCCGTGAGACTCCTCCAACTCTGGCAGTTGTTGTTTGGGAGGTACCAGGGGCCAACAGGTGCAGCACAGGCAGCAGCTTCGTCTGCGGAGGGATGGTGGTTGTCCGCCGTGTTGGTACCGTCAGCCTGTGGGCAATGTGGGTCAGGATGCGGAGCATGGTTGTCCTTTTGTGCCTGTAGTGGGCAATGACTTCCTCTGGCGTTGAGTCTCTGAGGCTGGTGGGTTTTGGGAACGTCCGCTGTCCTGTTCTGCGCTGCCTCTGTAATAGTCAGGGGGGAGTGGTCCGGGGGGGGGGGGCCTGGGGTGGTTGCGGTGGGTGTTGTGGCCCTCTTGGGTCTCCAGGCTGCACGCTCATTGTCTCCATGACATGTGTTGGTTCTCAGATGTGGCTCTGGGCTGGGCTCCCTTTCATGCTGCAGGTTGTCGTCCTGCTTAACACCAGTAAAAGGCAGGTGTTAAATCCCTGCTGCTAACGCGCCTTATCGCCTGTTTTTGGTTCGCATCGCAGATCTGGCTGGAAGTTGAGAATATCGCGAAGTGGTGTTTTCATGTGTTTTTGCACGGGAACGCCTTCTCTGCATATCATTAGCGTTAGTTGTCTCTCTCATCCGTGGCGATGTTTTTTGCGGCAGCTATCGGTGGTAAACTGGCGATGTGGGCAGTTTGCACCAGCTTGGGAATGGGGCGATAATTCTTTCGCCACTTTTGCTGCGCTAAAGTGCCGATAACTCGGCAATAAGTCCTTGAGAATATGCCCCTATGTTAATTACTGCTTGAGCCCAATGAGCCTCATTACAGTCTAGGGCCATTGATTTGTATTAAAATCTGTAGCCATTGATGCTCAATACTGCCTCTCACCAATATATTTTAAGTCTTCGTTTGTGGTTTTAAAATAGAAGACCAGAGCAAGGACATTATGCTGTACCATATCCAGAAAGGCAGACTAAAAGTAATTATGAAATAAAATATGATAACAAACAACTAACATCCTCCCCAATGACTCTAATACCTCGTATAACAGTTCTATCCATACGTGTATGATGACAGGAACATTAATCACTAGATAATTCAAATAACCAACAGTGGTCCTGTATATGACAAGAAGTATTGATATAACTTTCCAAGGATAGCTGATGTGTGACGCCCTAGACTGGAACTATTCCTAACTTGGGTGAACCGGTACTATGAACTACTCTAAGCTATCATTATTACTTACAATGAATTCACTGTATATCAGAAAGGAAGAAATCAGGCAACAGATCACAAAGATAGCTTTTCTTACTGCAGTAAGTATAGGTCTACCCTGCTCTGGACTCTTCATTTTCTGGCTGGTAGTACTTCCAGATCCAGTGAAATATGTGTTCCTGATAATTGAGTCTGCAAACCAATCATTCATGTCCTCCAATCATCATCAATTCCTTGGCCCATTCCTTTTGTGTGGGGACATTCTGTATTTTCTATCCCTCAGTATACAAAGTTTGACAACAACCATTTTGAGAACCACTTTCGCCAGTGATTCGACATGCCAGGGATGCCGGCGTTATCATGTAAAAAAGCTACCTTTACTGGGTTTTCAAAAATGTAGTCACACACTTCTTTCATATTGTGCTATACTTGCTCCCAAAAGCATTACAAGTTCGATCAGGACCACAGTATGTGTATACTATCACAGTCATCTTCACCACATCTCCAGCAGGGCTCCCATTGGGTATTTCAATATCTGTGGTGACCAATCCCAGTCATGCACAATTTTATAATAGCTGCATTTGAGTCTAGATTCTCTTAAGCCTTTGATGTGAAACTTTATGGGAAACGTTTTTAGTCTTTGTTTTCCATTTTTGTATAGAGTAGACTTGCCATTTGGCCTTCAACATGTTGCTAGTACATTCTGAGAACAGGTTTGCTATTATAGTGCCATACATTCCAGACACAACTCATCCAACCTGCTTCCACTTCTGCAGGTATTTCCAGATCGGCGAACTCAGAGAGTCTGCAGCGATAGGTCCAAGAATATCTGTGAGGCAGGGTGCCAATTGACCATGTCTCTGGACCTGGGTGTCAGAAAGGAGGAAATCTTGCTGAAGTTCTGTTTGAGCCCGTTTTGTATTATCACATGCCCGAGAGTATTTATGCCTTTCTCGCCAGTTTACTGTTTTATGCCCAACTCTTATTTTGGAGTTTATCAACAAAGGTGCCTCACTCAGGGTGCCGCTACCCATTGATATGCAACTTTCTATGAATGTTGCACCAGGCTAGATGCATGGAATATAGTATAGGGTGTACTGCTGCTATCTTGCTAGCGTCGCGGTATCATATGTCTGTTGATGCTATTTTTTAATGACATTCCTTTCCCAGGCCACCCATGCTAAAGGGTGTTTGCAGGCCGGAAATAGTTTCTCAATACTTATCAGTCTATCTTCAGTTTAATAAGAGGCCATACGTCATTGCCGCAGTCCCCCAGCAGCTGTTTCAGCACATAACTTGGCCGCCTTCAATCGCGTTTTTTTAGAATTCCACTATAAAATTAGTAATATCTGAGTCTATAGTCTTTAATAGCGAGTTTGGCACCTTTAGAGGCAGAATGCTCTCGGTGCCATATTAATTTTAATTACTTGCACTCAACCCATAGAGAAAAATTTAAGTTTAGACCACCTCTGAAAGTATGCTGCTTTTTTTTTGTACCAGGACATTTTGAACCATACGATAGAAGTCATGGGTGACCAATATTTCTAAGTACTTCAACCCTCAGGCCACCCATGTGAAACGGTGGCATTCTATGCACTCATAGTTAGTGTGTGGGGTGAGAGGATGGGTCCTGCTCTTGGACCAGTTAACCCTGTATCCAGAAAAGTTGAAAATGTGTGATTAGACACAACAGGTTGGGCACTCAGGCAGTAGGCTGCTCCAACATGAGCCTTATATTGTCTGCATGAAGAATGATTTTCTAGGTGCCAGCTGAGTTGTTTAATCCATGTATGTGAATTGGACATTATATTCATGACTGAAACCTGGCTAAATACATGGGCCACACCCCTGTTTAACATCCTAGTACCTTCAAACTATACCATCCTGCGTCTAGACTGTACGCAAGGTGTTCCAGACTGGGATACTAGCCCCTCTGCCTCTTGAAGATTACACTCGGTCTTGGTGTGCCAGGCAGGTGGTACTAGGATCTCTGCAGTCAGCCTCTTGAGCCAATGTAGCTTGCACCCGGTGGTGATGTGCCGGGTGGGCGGTACTAGCAGCAGGGCTCTTAGAGTCTGTGAAGCTTGCAGCCAGTGGTGGTCTGTCAGGCGGATGATACTAGCGTCGCCGCAGCCGAGCCTCTTCAATTCATGAAGCTTGCACCACTGATGGAATACTAGGTGGCCAGTACTAGCTTCACTGCAGCAGACCACTTGAGTCCATGAAGCTTGCACCCAGTGGTGGTGTACCGAGCAGGCAGTACTAGCACCTCCACAGCTGGACCCATTGATTCTGTGTAGCTTGCACCCTGTGGTGGTGTGCTATGTGGGTGTTACTAGGGCCTCCACACCCAGACTCCTTGAGTCCAATTAGCTTGGTGGTAGTAAGCCATGCATGCAGCGCTAGCACCTCCATAGCTGGGGTACTAGAGTTTGTGAATCTTGCATCAGGTGGCAGTGTGCAAAGTGAGTGGCACAAGCACCTCCACAGTTGTGCTCCTTCAGTTTCTGATAATTGCACCAAGTGGCATTGTGCGAGGTTGGTGGTATTTGCTCCACCGCAACAGGGCCCTTTGAGTCCATGAAGCTTGCACACAGAGGTGGTGTGCGGGGAGGTGATACTAGCCCCTCTGCAGCCAGGCCACTTGAGTTAATGAAGCTTGTACCCAGCTGTAATATGCCAGGAGGTTGGTACTAGCCCTGCCATAGCAGCCTCCTTGAGTCTGTGAAGCTCGCACCTGGTCATGGTGTACGGATTGGGCTACTCTCGGGCTTCCACACCCAGGCCCTTGAGTCTCGAGGCTTACATTCGGTGGTTGTGTGCCAGGAGGGGGAATGACCCATGGAGTCTGTAAAATATGCACCCAGTGGTGGTGTGCAGGGCGGGCGGTACTAGTGCTTCCGCACCTGACCTGTTGAGTCTGTGAAGAGGGCACCTGGTGGTGGTGTGCCAGGTGGGTAGTGCTAGCACCTCAACAACCAGGCTCCTTGAGTCCATGAAGCTTGCACTCCATGGAGTTTTGCTGGGCAGATGCTACTAGCTCCTCTGCTGCCAGGCCCCTTGAGTGCATGAAGCTTGCACCAAATGGTGGTGTACCTGGTGGGCAGTACTAGCACCTCCATAGCCAGCCCCACTACGCATGTCCTTGGCAATGGCATTTGCTTGCAGGTCTGGTCTACTTCAAATCCTGCTTTCTTTTATTTAAAAAATTTACTTTTGTATTCTCGAATCCACACTGGAGGACCTCACTAGGATCCACAAACCCAAAAACTGAAACCACATAGCCTACAACGCTTTTTTACATTTTTTTTTAAATATAACAGGGGTCTGGGTGTCATTGTGTGTTCACCTTCCCACCTTATGTGCCCTTTCATTTTCTTCAGGAATTGAGTCCCGAAGTCCTGTACTGTCTGCCACAACATTTTCTATCAATGATGCAGCAACAAATCAGATCCTTTTTTGATCTGCAGAGTAGCCTTTGGATCCGCGGATCCGAACTGGCCAACAAAAGAAAAAGGTCCCTGGGACAATAGGTTTTGCATATTGTTTGAATTTTGGGATTTGAGGATACCCGCAGATCCTCAACTTTCAATATATTTCAATTTTTTTTCTGGAGGCTAACTCCTTCATGCCCAACCCACACTTTTCTTTAAATACTAATTTCGCAAAAACTACTGAATTGATCTACAACAAAAATCGAACAAGTACAATCTTTTAAAAAATCTCCACCTTCGTGCGAAACTTGGTGTAATTCTGTTTAGGGGTTTTTCTTCTGCACTGAAGAGCAAACAATCCTATGGGAATTAAAATGGAAAAAGGCACTTTGGGAATCCCCCATTTTCCTTGGCCCCTGCTTGATGGACCTGCCTGAAACTTACCTTGAAGGGCTCAAACTGAACTTTTGCTTTGGAAAGTTTTGTGTGGACAGGGGCAACCATGCCAACAGATTAAACGTAAAAATGTGTCTCGAACCTGAAAGGGAATGAAAAAATGAAAATTGAAATATATTACAGTTTGATTCTGTTGGACCTGACCCTTTTTGCAGTGTTATCCCCAAACATTTTGCCTTCTTCCTCTATTTTTCTGACTTTGTTTTTGCTAGTTTTAGGGCTTTGGGTACTTTACAACTACTGACCAGTGCTAAAGTGCAAGTGTTCCCTGTTTAAATGGTAAAGGTGATTGGTTTATCCATGACTGACGTACTTGATTCACGAGTAAGTACCTAGTTAAGTGCAGCAGCTGTGCCCAGGGCCTGTAAATCAAATGCTACCAGTGGGCCTGCAGCACTAATTGTGGCACCCACATGAGAAGGCCAGCAAACATGTCTCAGACCTGCCACTGCAGTGTCTGTGTGCAGTTTTAAAACTGCTATGTTGACCTCGCAAGCGCACCCACTTAACAGAACCAAACCTTCCCTTTTACTACACGTAAGCTCCCCTAAGGTAGGCCCAAGGAAGCCCAGAGGCAGGTGCAGAGTAATTAAAAGGTAGAACATGTGCTGGTGTGTTTTACATGTCCTAATAGTGAAATATTGCTGATTTTGATTTCAATATTGCAAGGCCTATCTCTCCCATAGAGTAACATGGGGATTGTCTTGAAATGACTTGTAAGTGTAATTTTCCATTGGGAGCTGATAGGGATTTGGAGTTTGGGGTTTCTTAACTCACAATTTAAAAGTACAACTTTTGGTGAAGTTGCTTTTTAAATTGCGTGTTTGAAAATGCCACTTTTAGAAAGCGGGCATTTTCTTGCTTAACCATTCTGTGCCTCTGCCTGTCTGTAGAATCCACGTCTGGGTTAGGATGACAGTTGGGCTCTTGTGCATTCACTCTAGACAGTCACACAAAGGGAGCTGAGGTGTGCCTTGCATATCCTGATTGACCATCATCAGGTTGATGGGCCTTCCTGAGCTGTAGTGGTGGGAGGAGTTATTTATGACACCTGAATAGGGCTGTGCTTGTCCTCACACAAAGCTGTCTCCATCCCTATGTACTGTGTCTGGAGCCAGGTCAGTGAAAGACAGGGTCTTGTACACTACAGAGACTTTCCTTTGAAGTTTGCCTACTTCAAAGACAGAAAGGGGTATAAGTATTGGACCTCTGACACCCCAAAATCTGAACACTTTTGGACTAAGGACATTCTGCCAGGAAGAATCAATCAATCAATCAATCAATCAATCAATCATGTCACTTATAAAGCGCACTACATACCCGCGAGGGTCTCAAGGCGCTGGGGGAAGAGGGGGGTGGTGCTGCTACTGATCGAAGAGCCAGGTCTTGAGGAGTCTTCTGAAGGCCAGTAGGTCTTGGGTCTGTCGGAGGTTGGTGGGGAGGGTGTTCCTGTTCCAGGTCTTGGCGGCGAGGTGGGAGAAGGATCTGCCGCCGGCGGTCGTTTTCCATATGCGGGGGACTGTGGCGAGGGCGAGGCTGGTCGAGCGGAGCTGGCGGGTGGGGGTGTAGAAGCTGAGTCATCTGTTGAGGTAGGCTGGTCCGGAGTTGTGGAGTGCTTTGTGTGCGTGGGTGAGGAGCTTGAGCTTGAAGAAGAGCTGGATGTGGTAGGAGGGGCTGATGATCTGCCTGTTCCTTTGTTATGCTGGCCTGCTGCTTCTGTTCTGGGAGTGAAAAGACTGGACTTTGCTTTCTGTATCCTGCTTCCAAGGTTTTCCAAGGCCTTGTGTGTGCTAGCCTCCTGTTAAGAAGTCTCAGGGCTACCAAAGACTTCACCTACCAGTGCCTGGGCTCTTCTGCTGAGAGTCCTGACTTGCCAACTGGTGCCAAATCCAGTCCCTTGGAAGTGGAATCTGGTAAACTGAAGGATAAAATCCATGCATCGACTTCCAGCATCTGTTTTTATCAGCGAATCACTACAAACTTCGACGCATAGCCGCAGCCAGCACCGGAGTGTGGCTCCCGATCAGTGCATCGACCACGGCTTTCACCACAGCGCATCAGAAGAACCGCAGCAGTATGAGTTTCGAGCACCACATCATAGAAGTCCGTGACACACCGTTCCAACTCCGACGCAGCGCCTGCTTCGCTGCTGTGCAATCAACACTGATTGTCTGGATTTTTGACGCATCGTCCCTGGGCACTGCTTTCTTCATCGACCGCGTGTCCATAGATCAGGACATCACCTCTCCTTCAAGTAAGGAACTGACGCAACACCTCCCCTGACACTATGGAATTGACACATCATCTCCCCTGCATAGCAGTAAGGAACCGACGGATCATCTTTCCTGGCAGTAAGGACCAACGCATCACCGCCCCTGGGAGTAAGGAACTGACGCTTTGTTTTTTTTTCCAGCACCTCACCTGCGCCTGTTTCGTCTTTGAATTTTGATGCATCCAAGGTACTATGTGCTAAAAGAAAGTCATCCATAGATTTCTATGGACTGAACTTATTTAGCCGTTGAAAAGTAATATCTTTACTTGTGCATGTTGGATGTTTGTCGTTTTGGTATTGTTTTATTCAGATAAATATTGTCTATTTTTCTAAACTGGTGTGGACTCCTTTTGTAGTGTTTTCACTGTGTTACTCTGTGTGTATGTACAAATGCTTTACATATTGTCTCTGAGATAAGCCTGACTTCTCGTGCCAAGCTACCAAGGGGGTGAGCAGGGATTGTCTTAGCTGTGTGACTCTCTTACCCTGACTAGAGTGAGGGTCCCTACTTGGACAGGGTGCAAACCACTGCCAACTAGAGACCCCATTTCTAACAGACTCATACACTAATGAAAGACAAGCTTAGTGAAAGCAAGAGAACTACATATCCCATAATGCTTTATTATAGGCCAATATGGGAGAACTGTGTGTAAAGTGGTGAACCATATACTTCAATGCCCAGAATGCTTCATAATGAGCAGGACGGATAAGAAGTATTTTATTGAAACAAATGGTGAAATTGCCAACCATGACAAAGACCGAGTAGGTCAAAATGAGTCCAGTTTTATGCTTCTAACTGTGTTCCTTAAGTGCAGCAGTTTTTCATTTTGGATTTATAAGATAGAGTTCTGCAGAGGCGATATGATGCAGTGCTAAGGTGATCAAACGTGCAAATAGTGAGAAGAGAGAACCACACACAGAGAAAGTTCAAATAGCCGCAATAATTTTAAGGAAATATCAATCTGGCGTACTTATAAATCCAACTGAATACAGAAAAGCAGTCAAAAGGGGGCTTTATCATGTTATTTCGTTATTTGTGCAGGGTAATTATCAGGACATAGTCAAGGACATTTAGTGGGATGTATGTAGGTATGTATGTGGAATTTCCATAGCGTCAACCTAGGCAAAAGGTAGCAGAGATCTGTACACGCTCAAAGTTAAGCATGAAGTCAATGAATGACAGGCGAGGTAGCTGGTTTGCGGATTGTGAATGCATTGTAATGTAGTGTTCTTTAAACACTAAGGGGCTCATTACGATGCCGGACGGAAGGCCATCCGTGCTGGTGGCGGACAACCGTCAAGTCGTCCGCCCCCGGTGCGGTCATTGCGACCAACAAATCACAATGGACCCACAGAGGCTATTTCCCATCCGCCGCAGCCTGTCAGGCTCCGCACGTTTTTTGCGTACGCAAGGGTGGCGGACGGAGCCAACAGGGCAATTCCGGCGTGCGGAAACACGTACCGTCCACCAAGCAAATCACGATGTTGCAGACAGCCCTTCCCACCGCCGCGTAAAAACCACCACGTTGCGGATGGCGGAAATAAAACATCGGAGAGAAAGAGCCGATACTGTACCCATCCAAACCCCTGGACCCGCCATGGACCCTGCGCCACAGGCCTTCCCGCTGCACTACCTGCTGCACCTCCGGCACACAAGACGCCGCCGCTGTGCCCTACAGCAGAGGTACATACCAGACATCTCCACGCATGCAATCCCTGAACAACTACAACTCCCAGCAAGCGTGGTGGCACCATGCCGAATGTGGTAACCTGCCAAATGGAAAGTGCGAGGCCCACCCAATCCCCATCAGTGACCCTCGGTGTCCCTGAAGGCAATTGGGGCCAATGAGGAGCCCCACAGTTGCAGAGCACGCACACCGCAACATCTAAACATGTACGTCGAAGGCACCCATTGGCTGATGGCCCATCCGCATTGTGTGTGCCACACCGAGGGGCCCAGAAGCTGCGACCGCAACCCTGCAACATTCAAGTGGGGCCAATGCGTGTCATCGCTGCGGATGCCAGCTACCGCGTATGCGAACACATACTGCATTTGCATTGGCGCCCTGACTATTACATCACACATCACAACTCATTTGCCTAAAGTGACTGGTGCACCCCATTGGCAATGTTGTGGGGCATGAGGCCCCCATGCATATCGAGTAACCACACAGACACCGTACATGCATAGGAGAACTGGTCCAGGGCACGTGCGTCCGGACCCGTTTGTGGGCAGGGTCACAGTTCCAGTGACGCTTGTGCTGGGTGGCTGTGGGGTGGGGGGTAAGTCAGCCCTCTGGGAGTGGCTGGCACATCAGAACAACTAGAACAGTGACCAGCTGGTCACCACACTGTGAAGGGCCGAGAGAGTGTGACCCGTGAGCCAAGTCCGCATACACATGGAATGTCCAAGGAAAGGAGAGTGAAATTACATAAATAGCCATGCTCCGTGGCCAGCATGGACTCAAATGAGGGAAGGAGTCATAAAGGACAAAGGTCTCCCGCACGGTACCAATGTTGTGTAAGAAAACATCCAAACTGTGAACCACGCCTGAATATCACTTGACATCGGACTGGCGTCTCTTGGCCAGGGGTCGAATTGTGAAGAGTCAGTGGCGTAGGCAGACAATCAGAGTCGTCCATTGTCTGCTAATCAGACATACGTGTAATTCCTAGCACACCCAACACACCTACTGGTGTGGCGTGCAGTGTGCCTAGCTGCCAATGCCTGTAAATGTTCCCACACACGTCATAGGAGTGCACATGTGGAACAAACAAACAAACATAGCCCTGACCGACATCATTGGCCATTGTCAGCCATGTGGGAATGGATACACAATTCATGTGCATTTGTGCCTCATTCAGGTGAACATTGCAATGTCTGTGACGCAAATCCCACACACACTCACGCAGGACTGACCCCATAATGTCCACATGTGTCTGTCCACCGTGCCGTACATCCATGTTGCGTTGTCCAGATGACACTCACTGCCCTCATACTGCAATGTTGTTGTGAATAGGGGGACTAAAGTTTGCGGCCGTGCAGTGACAGCAGCTACATGCAACTCAGCACTGATACTAGGAAACACTGGGATGCTGTGCCATCTAACAACATGGCAGCTCATCCTTGATGTAGCAGTGTACTATATGCCATACACATCGACTTCATTGGATGTTGTAGTGTCAGTATGGCGAGTGAGCGAAGAAAAACAATGTCAAAATGCAGGTTACATGTGCATTTCACGTGACCATGAGTCCTCCCTATGTTGTGGTTGTGTGAGTCTCTGGGTAAGCTGTTCACCACATCTCATCTATAACTCAGCTCATGCTCGTGTACCCTGACATACGTAGGAGGAGACCACCCATCCTTCGACCTGGCCCCGACCTGGCGACAATGGAGGACATCGAAATCATCTGGAAATACCGTTTGGATCGCCGCACACTACGGAACCTATGTGCCCAGTCGGAGCCCCATGTGAAGCCCAAAAGAATACATCCGGCTGCATTGTCTGCTACAGTGAAGGTTATGGCTGCACTGCATTTCTCCGCGACTGGGTCTTACCAGTATACTGTGCCCAGCGCCGGTGGGATGTCACAACCCAAGATCAGCATGGTGGTGCGTGACGTTCTATCAGCATTGATGCTTTACAAGGCCAGACATGTCCACTTCACGAGGAGGGATGAATCGGCAGATGTGAAGGGGGAGTTCCATGACCTGGGGGAACGCCCGGTTCCAGCGGGTGGGCCAGGCCCACCCAAACATGATCCGTGGCGCTGGCAGTGACGGCACAAAGGCCAGGAGTAAATGGCCACATTCAGGTGAAACGTTCCTCCAAACGTTGATTATCTTCCTGTTCTGGGAGTTGCGGATGTGGGCCTGAGCCCTCTCCCACAGGCCCTCCCAATCACACATCTCCATTCAGAAAGGTGGGCTGTGTCCCCGCCTACTCGTACAGCTGAAATATGGGCATGGCGAAGGGGACAAATCCTCTCTTCTGCACCGGGTAACCTCAACCGAACTGCTGCGTGGATATCTCCTTTTCAATTCCGCAGGGAGAAGAAAAGTTTATCTCTCCTGATTCACCCTACCTGGCCACTGCAGCTGCTCATCAGATCGGGCAGTGAGTAGGAACCGAGCAGGTGAGAGAATGTCTGGCTATTTGTTCTTCACAAAATCATCTGTGAATGCCCAGCAAGACACATACTTCCTGTATACTTCATTTAAACATTTTGTAGTTCAATCATGGCTCTGCCACGGATGTAAGCCAACAATACAAATGTCCAGATAACTGGTGAATCATAATCCTGCCAATCCTTTGTCTGTTGGTAGTTTTGAAATGCTGATAAACTGCATTTGATGTGTATAGCTCAGTGGGTTACTGCCTTTGTCACAGCGATATTTGTGTAACTTGCAGTTCCGAAGTTACAATCCTATCATAGGACCTAGGAACTGTCATCAAAGAGCCGCATGAGAACCTGAATTAATAGTTCAGAACCTAGCTTCATTTCTGGGTTGTAACATAGTCATAACTTCCCCAGTCTTTCATCATTCGAATGTTGCCATAAAGGGTTTGTTGGGGCAGATATACACCTTCATCTGCAAAGCCAACCCCTAACCACTGGGGTGTGCATTAAATCCTGAGTTAGTGCTTCTCAAGACCAAACGCCCTTTAAAATCCTGCCCACCAGTATGGATGACATGTGATTCCCACCCCTTGTAATCCTCATTGTCTTTCGTGACATTCCCTGTAGACTGATACACTTACATACTTGCATGATTGATTGTGTCTGTACAATGTGTGCGTGATGTAAAGTACTGTCACACCCTACACTGATGTCAGTAGCGCCATACAACAAATGAAATGCACGAGAGAGTGGCTATGGAGAGATGAGGGGCGCTGGACGAGGGTGGCAGTGAGGGAATCCGAAGAGGAGGGCATGAGTGAGAGCCTGAGAAGTGTGAATTGCCTGATACTGCCACCTCAGGAAACCTCCTCCTCCTATCAGGAGGACCTTTCATGGAAAAAACACACGTTTTTTTAAATCTGTTTTTATTAACTTTTTTCTATAAACAGATATTAGCCATATAAGTAACACCATTACATTCTCTGTAATATAGGAATACCACCAGCTTTTCAGGCAATGCACATTATTAGAAACGAAAAGGACCATTTTTCCTGAGGATAGGGAAACAAAGTATACAGATGCTCTACGCCGTACATTCAGGGTTATCCTCTACTGAGTCTACATATGGCATGATCATTTATGCACAACGATCTACACGTAAAAAGCCATAATAGACACAGAAAAAAGAAAAAAAGACAAAAGAAAGGAAATGAAGACAGAGCTCTAAAACGACTCATGCCCATAATGCCATGTAAAGGAAACTTACTTAAACAACTAAAATATAACTGCCAGGGGTCCACGCGCTCCTATGATAAGGAGAAAATAGCCACCAATTCTCTAGGTAGGGACAGAGGGGGAGGAAGGGGACGGGGGGACGGGGGGGGAACGACGAGGGAAGGGGAACACCACTCATCAGGCGGGGAGGGTTGGGCAGGGCTCCCAGTCCCAAGCATTCATGGCGCTCTAGCCCTCAGACTCCGCCGAATCATCCCCCACAGTGTGGTCCGGCACATGGCGAGTCTCCCACGCCCGAAGAATGTCTCCCCACGGTTCCGCATATGGCCGGCGCCATTTGGTAATCCTATCTTCTGCAATCAGGGCCCTTTCTTCCGCTCTAGCCCAACATGAGACATCCGCCTCCCATGACGTCACCAGTGGTGGGTGTTTGGACTTCCAACCAAACGCTATTCGTCTTTTGGCCAAGATGAAGGCCAGGTCAGCAAACCTATGACCCAGCTTACGGGCTTTAGGTCTCGGAAAGAGGCCCAACAGACAGACCCCTGGAGTACACAACAGATTACGGGACAGCACCGCATTGACCATATCCACTATCCGAACCCAATAATCAGAGAGCCGCGGGCAGGACCATATCATATGGTCGAAGTCTGCATACTCTAGGAGGCACCTAGCGCAAGACAAATCCACTCTATTATAGACCACATTCAGCCGGTGCGGGGTTAGATATGTGCAACTTTAAAGGCCGTATTCCTCGAGACCTTCTTGGGACCCTCCAGGACCTTCTGCCACTCCTTGTCTGCCAGGCACATATGTAATGTCTCCTCCCACCGCTCCCGCAGGCTGGATAATGAACCCGGGCTTTACTCCAGTATTGCGAGATAAAGCCATTTCACCAGGTGACCCGCCGAACCCAACGTCACTACCGCCCCCAAAGCTGGGTGAGTCTCAGGTTCCTCTGTGCCATCCCCCCACAGGTCCCGCACTGCCTCTCGTAGTTTGTGGAAATTTAGGAATTGTCCTGCTGGGAGCTCGTGATAGTCTAGAAATTAGTCCAGGGGGAGCAGTTCCTTATCCCTATAGCAATCACCAATCGTCAGTACACCCGCCTCCTCCCAACCTACCAATTGACGCCGCGACAGCGGCGGGCCCATCCCTGCCTGAGGGATACATGTGAGCGGGAGGCTAGGGGCATAGAGCAATCTATGTCTGGAACGCGCCGTGCACCTATCCCAACATTTCACTGCCACCGAGAGCAGCGTACCCATGTGTTGAAGTTTCTGGTGCCTGTTGAGAAGCCTGGGAAAGAGCTTAGTCTGGATAGCACCCGCGGGAAGCGGCAACGTGACCAGGTCCCTGCCACCTAGCCATCTGGCTAGCCACTGTAGCTGGGCTGCTAGGTAATAAGCTTCAAAGTCAGGGGCCCCCAGTCCCCCACCCACAAGCAGAAGCCGTAAGGTCTGCAATGACACCCTATTGCGGCCGCCATCCCAGACCAAGTCTCTCAAGAGTCCGTCCAGCGTTTTAAACCACGATCGCGGTATTAGCACTGGGAGGTTAGCAAAATAATATAATAGGCGGGGCAGGACCACCATTTTGGGTAATGCCACTCTTGCCATAATTGGCAACTTAAGAGTGCGCCAAAAGGCCACTTGCACCCGAAGCGCCCGCAGGGCGCCTCCAAGATTTCCCTCGAACAAATCGGCCTGTGTATGGTAGACCTGTATCCCCAGATATTTAACCGACACCGGTGCCCATTCTATGGTGGTCGGCAAGGACAAAGGTCTATCCATAGCAGAGTGCAGCGGAAACACAAAGGTTTTCTTCCCATTCACTCGCAGGCCCGAATAGGTGGCAAACTCGTCCAATATAGCTAAGATAGGGCAAATCCCCTGCGTTCCATCCTGGAGATAGATCAATACATCATCCGCGTATAGCGAGATAATGTGGTGGGCCCCGTCTAGGGACACCCCCAGATCTGCCCCTTCTCTCCGGACCCGCGCCGCAAGAGGCTCCATTGCCAGAGCAAAGAGCAATGGCGACAGGGGACACCCCTGCCTGGTCCCTCTATAAATAGGGTAGGAAGCCGAGACCGCCGTCCCCATGCGCACTCTGGCGGTGGGTTTCCCATAAAGGAGACGGACCCACTGCAACCAGTCCTCCCCCAGTTGCATCGCACCCATAACAGCCAATAAAAAATCCCGGCGTAGGGTGTCAAACGCTTTTTCAAAATCAATCGCCACCACCACTGCCTCAGGATAACCCCGCAAGTCCGGGTGAAACATGACATGGTATAACCTCCTGAGGTTATTCGACGTGGAGCATGAGGGAATAAAACCGCTCTGATCAACATGGACCAGCCGACGCATGTGGGGGAGGAGTCTCAGGGCCAATACCTTACTCAATATTTTGAAATCCATGTTTAACATGGAGAGAGGTCAGAAGTCGGTTAAGGGGGCATGGATAGTCTTAGTCTTGGGCAAAGGAATGACCAACGCCTCACGCAGCGTGGGCGGTAACTGCTTAGCCTGAAATGCAGAGGCGTAGACACGTTCAAGCTGTGGAGCTAAGATGTCTATATAGGTGCTGTAAAACTCAGCCGGTAGACCGTCGGGCCCAGGCGTCTTCCCACGGGCCATGTCCCGTACCGCTGCTCTAATTTCGCCTGCGCGAATTGGAAGGCCTAGCAGGTCCCTGGAGGCCCGATCCAGTTGCGTCAGGGGTTGGTCGGCCAAATATACCCTCAATGCTTCCTCCTGGGGCAGCCCCGGGGAATCATAGAGCCTCTCTTAGTAGTCCCGAAATGCGTCATTGATAGCCCTCTGGGAGGAGAGCGTGTGACCATGAAAATCCTTAACACTCATAATTGGCGCGCCTCTGCCATCAGATTTAATTAACCAAGCCAAGAGTCTCCCAGCCCTGCCTCCCTCTTTGTGTTGTGTGGCCTGATACGTTTTAAGATCTAGGACCCTCAGTCTGTCCCAGGTAGTGCTATACAGGCTTTTCACCTCAGCCAACCGCCCGTGGTCCCCAACCCCCTCAGCAATCTCCCTGTCTAAGGCCAAAATTTGCGATTCCAAGTCCTCCAACTCCTGGGTCACCACATGCCGAGTACCCACAGTCTGACCCAGGCAGTGACCCCTAGCCACCACCTTAAATGCCTCCCATTCAACCAGAGGCGAGCTGGCGGAGCCCTGATTATTTAAAAGAAATAGTCACTCAAAGTTGCAGAGAGCACTTGACGGAACCCATCATCTTCTAACAGCAAAGGGTCCAGTCGCCACCGCGGTATCGGGGCCTTCTCAGGGACCGGGGTAAAACCCAGGAGTAAAGGACTGTGGTCTGAAAGGGCTCTGCCGAGGTATTCAGCTCCGGACAACAGGGGGGACAATGTGGGCGAACAGAAGAACATGTCTATGCGTGTGTGTAGATCGTAAAGATGAGAGTAATAAGAGTACTCCCTGCTGTCGGCATGGTGGAGACGCCAGATATCATGGATACCCCAACCAGAGGCCCATCCCCTAAGCCCCCTAGCCATGGAGGCAGCCGTGGTCCCCCACAGTGGAAGTGTAGACCTATCGCACTGTACATCCCACACACAGTTGAAGTCACCTCCCAAGAGTAGGCTTTCATGGGGGAAGCTCGCCAGCACTCCGGAAAGCCGGTCTAAAAAGGATACCTGGTCCCGGTTCAGGGCATATATACTACCTATTGTAACCTCCCTGGCCTTCAAAACGCTGTTAACGACCACATACCTCCCCTCTGTGTCAATCATTTTCCGAAGGAGCTGGAAGGGTACCCCTGGCCTGACCCACACCAAGGCTCCCCGGGAGAAGGCCGAGTATTCGGTTGCAAAGAGTTGACCCCTCCATCTACGCCTCAAGCGAGCAACCTCCGCCTCCGTGAGGTGGGTTTCTTGCAACAAAACCACATGTACCCCCATCGTTTAATGTAATTCAATATATTGTATCGCTTAGAGGGCGAACCCATCCCCCTAATGTTCCAAGTCATGAATTTATGCTCCCCAAGGCGACCATCAGACACCGCCATGAGAAGTCAGAGCGCGTCCCCCCCAACCCCCTCATCCCAATACCAAACTCGGAACTGCCCCGGACCCCCCGGCATATACTAACAAACCCAACAACCAAACTCCCTATCCCAAGATCGGCCTGACAACGGTCAGCTGCCCAAACTTACGCACCATGTCAATAGCCACGGGCCTGGTAGTACCCTATACCAACTCGGAAAGGTCCAAGGCAAACGGCCCTAGAACCTGCTGAGGGGCGCAGCGTGCACGAAAAAAGCGGGTATGCAAAAGGTCAGGTGTCTCCCCATTGCAGCCTCGAATGGCCGCTCCGGCCCTCCCCCTGGTGCACCAACCCAGGAACCCCCCCCTCCCTTCAACCACCCACAAGAAGGAAAACAACATCTTCGACAATCCAACCCAGAGAACCTGAGATGTAGGAAGGTGGAATCTGACTATATGGTTGCCCCCACTTTTTTCCTGGTGTTTTGCTGGTTTATGACTTAGTTGGACTGGGATCCTGCTATTCAGGGCCCCAGTCTATCTGCTTCCTCTATAAAATGGTTTCCATGTGCCTTAGGCACATCTCTGATTGGAATCTGGAGTGCCCTTATAAGTCCCTAGTATATGGTATACTATGTACCCAGGGCATAGGTACCTCAGAGGCCTACCAGGGGCTGCAGCATGTATTGTGCCACCCCTGGAAGGCCAGCCAAAAGGACACCACAGGTCTGCTACTGCAGCCTGGGTAAGGTAGTGCATGCACCCCTTACTGTGATATAGGCTACCTATATCACTACATACATACACACATATAAACCTATAAGTCACTCCAATGGCAGGCCTTATCAATCCTGAAGGCAGAGTGCTTGGTTCCTATGTGAGAGGGTGCCCCTGCATGATCACGGCCCCTCTGCAGCGTTCGGAGACCCTTCTCTGATGCTGTTTGTAGTGCAGCCTGACCATATACTCTTAAGCGCATTATAACCTCGCGTTAAATACTAACTTTGGGATGGCTGCACGGAAACATGTCGTGTTTGGTGTCAAACATCTTGGAATACTACCCCCCCACCAGTTCTGGCGGCGGGGGTAGCATTCCACCCTTCTAGAGGGAGAGACATGTACACACCGGTATACCCGGTACTGACTTTCCAGAGCCCTGGCATCACAAAATGGATGCCGCTGCCACAGACACGAGTCTGGCCTCCTGCTGCTGACCGAAACTCCGGCAGGGGAGGCCTGGACAATAGGTTTCCTGCCCCAGGGAGGTGTAACCACCTCCCCAGACAGGATAGTGTGTATTGGGGCTGGGCGGGAGCACTCTCGGGTGCTTTGAAGTCCTGCACTGGGGGCACATTTGGTGTCCCTGTGCATACCCCAGTTCAAACCGGCTCAGGGGCTTCCAGCCCCTGCTCTGGCGTGAAACTGGACAAAGGGAAAGGGGTGTAACCACCCCTCTGCCCTGACCCTCCCATAGGTGGGGCCACAGAGTATGTCTAACCCCCTACCTTAGTATAAGTATGGGACCCCAGTCCTTAGGACTTTAGATTTACCTGGACGAAACTCTGACACAGAATCCTGGACCTTCGACGCTCTACTTTAAGATTAGAGGACTGAAGAATCTCCCTTGGGGTCAAGGAGTGACTCCCCTGCGTGGCAGGCACCAAAGAAGCAATTGTCTGGTCTGCATCGCTGAAGCTCCCGTCGGACGCCGAAGTCTTTGCATCACCAGAGGTGGATTTCCAGACTTCCCCGAGGCTGCCCTGAGTCCCCAGCAAAGCTGAGGCCCATAGCTGTCGTGGGTAATGTGGAAACGTGACCCCTGGACACCGATCGCATTTGCAAGTGCATCCTCTTCTGGGTCTCCCACGAAGTCGTGCTTTGGGCTCCAAATAGCCCCAGACTCCAGCACCAACTGCACCGACGATCACTGGCCTACACTCCACCAGTGTCCTGTGAGCCAGCTCCACGTGCATCGACTCGAGGCTCCTTCACGGTCTCTAGTCCGTTGGCTAGTAGGCCCTCCCGAAGGCCAATCTTTTTCTGCTTGGGCTCCCTGGTTGCTCCAGGCGTGCCCTGACTTACCCTCGCTGGGTGAGTCCCACAGACCTTGCTGGTCTGCAACATCGTCCTTCTTTCATTTCCACGAGACTTGCCGTTGCCAAGGCTTGTTGGGTCCAATCCGGTCGCCGACACCCCTGCAATCGACAGACGTCGTGGGACAGCTCGAATCCAGCTCCTGGTCGTCGTCGACGCCTCCTGGACCTCGTGGCTGAAGAGTCAAGACGACCGTCAACCTACCTGAAGCACTCGACATCGGTGGGCATCTGCTCATCGCCTTCCTGGTCACTGGCTAGTGACCCAGACTCTGTCCCCTCTGCTTTCAGGTTCTTCAGATCTTCGATCCACCTTTGGATCCACCCGAACACTTTCGACTTCGCCGCCAGCAGCACTTTGCAGCAGATCGCCATTGAAAGCGACGACGAAACCCGACCCCGAAAGACACCTATGCACCCGGCTCCCTGGGTGAGGTAACTCGAGTACTCCGGTGCTCCCGTGGGTATTGACACTAGAACAGCCTAGTTCTCAAAGGGTTTGCTCCAAGTCCTCCTCTAAGTGTCCCTTTTCTTTTAAATTCAAATCGCGACTTTCCCCATAGAAGTTAACGGCGATTCGCGGCTGTGTTCATACACTGCAAGCGTCCCCCGTGGGTCCCCTGTGTCACTACCTTGGGTGGTTCCTTGTGGTCCAAGCACTTCTACAGGCTCTAGGCCTTGTGTCTAGCTCAGTCGTGGTTCTTATACCACTTTATTGGTATATGGTTTGGTACGCCCCTAGGGCTCAAACATGTATTTGTGCTATTACTGTAGATAACTAACTTATAATTTATGTACTTGAACTCTAGCCTCATAAAGAGACTAGAGGGGTGTGTTTAGCAATAAATACATATATTTTGAATATATACCTGGTGTGGTCCTCTTTCATTTGGTCACTCAAGAGATTATAGACTGGTAAAACAAGCTGCTTTACATTCCTTCAAGACTTAGCCTGAAGGCTGCTCTCCATAGCTACCACTAGGATAGCTTTCAATAAAGGTTGTCTTTAACCTATCTCCAATAAGGGGTTGTTTGAACTGGTGCAAGGTGCCCACTATAATTAGTGGACAGCATATGCCAGGCCAACTTCTCACATTGGTGTGCAGCGTGTGGGATTCCAGCTTGCTATTGTTTTACCAGATAATCTCAATTGAATTGATCAACTGAAAACCACTAAGGGTACCTAAGGTACATATAAATCAAGCTTAGTAATACAGTAAGTTCTACTGAACTTAGAGTTGTGTGTTAAGGGATAGCACACCCTTTCTACAACTCAAGAGAGTTTAGTAGGCCACACTAGAGTAGGTAGTGCATACACCACACCTCACTAGTAATGTCTTCAAAGCCAGGACCCAGTGAGTCCTCGCCAGAAGCCAGTGGGCTTCTTCCCTCCAAGTATGATAAACTCCCATTCTTGGAATTGAGAGCATTATGCAATACTAGGAAGTTGAAGGCAGGCAAAAGTGCCAGCACCCAACACCTCAGGGAGGTGTTACTAGCTGATGATCTCAGCAGGCCCCTAGGGTCTGAAGGGGTAGGCAAAGAGGGTGGGACAGAAGATGAGGAAGGGGTCAGGGGTGAAGAAACCCAGGCCCCCCCCTCTGAAACTGGCCAGGAAGGTGAAAATGACCTTGTCCTGGAAAACCCAATTCCTCCTGTGGAGGAGGAGGAGGAGGATCAGACTGACCTCCCTTTGTCCCCCAGGAAGAGTTCTGAGTCTGCCCAGAAGGTCTAGGTCTCCTTCTCAGGAGTCCAACCACTCTGACACCTCAATAGGGACCTCTGTCTCCTCTCATAGGAGGGAATCCACTCATGAAAGGAGAAAGAGACTGATTCAGTATGAGCAAACTCAGCTTGAACTCAGAAAACAGCAATTGGCTATAGACAGGGAGTCCCTAGATCTCTATAGAGAGAGACAAAAGATGGGACTAGAGTCCCATGGTGGCAGCAGTTTCCCCAAAGATAGGGAAAGGTCTTATGACCATAGAAACCTGAGCAAGATTGTCCCTCCCTACCAGAGTGGGGATGACATCCACAAATGGATAACTGCTCTAGAGAGGGCCTGTAAAGTACAGAGGGTCCCTCAGGAGCAGTGGGCAGCAATCTTGTGGCTCTCCTTTGCAGACAAAGGTAGAGATAAGCTCCTCACTGTTAGAGAGGAGGATGCTGACAATTACAAAGTCTTGAAGAGTGCTCTGATAGATGGGTTTGGCCTAACCACTGAACAGTATAGGTTGAAGTTCAGAGACACCCAAAAGGCTCAGACTCAAGACTGGGTTGATTTTGTAGATTGTGCTACTAAGGCTCTGGAAGGTTGGATACATGGCAACAAGGTGCATGACTTTTTAGGATTGTACAATTTGATTATGAGGGAGCAGATCCTTAATAATTGTCAAAACCAGCGTTTACACCAGTACCTGGTGGACTCTGATCTGACCTCTCCCCAAGAATTGGGAAAGAAGGCAGACAAATGGGTCAGAACCAGAGTAAAGACTAAGAATCAGGGTGGTGACCAGAAGAAAGATTCTACCAAGTCCCAAGAGAAAGGTGGGGATAAATCTAAGGATAAATCCACTACAGGGCCCCAAAAGTCCTCTTCTGGGGGTGGGTCCCAAACTCCTTCCTCTCCTGAAAAGAAACCATATTGCCATGTCTGTAAAAAGCCTGGACACTGGAAAACTGATCCCAGTTGCCCCAGGATTGGCAATAAAGAAAATGTTCCTCCAACAACTACTACCACCCCTCCTGGTACTAACAGTAGAAATCCTCCAGTTGGAAGTAGTGCACCCAAAAAGTTAGGTGCTTTTGCAAGAGGAACAGAGGTGGGCCCTAGTTTAGACAGGACCCCCTCAACAGACTCCTCTGACTCTGATGGTGGTGTAGGATTTGCCACCTTTACCATGGGTCCCAATGCATTGGGCAGGTACAGACTAGAGCCAATAATTAATGGTCAGAAAGCTGTGGCATTTAGGGACACAGGGGCTAGTGTCACCATGGTGGCAGGGAAACTAGTCCCCCCTCACCAGCTTTTACCTGAGTTTAAATACCAGGTGACCAACATTGATGGTGTCAGAACAGATCACCCCTTGGCCATAGTCAATCTCAGCTGGGAGGGGGTCACAGGCCCAAAGACAGTGGCAGTGTCCCCCACCTTACCTGTAGATTGCCTGATGGGCAATGATCTGGAGATTTCAGCCTGGGCTGAAGTTGAACACCAAACCCACCTTAGGATGTTGGGCGTCCCTGTAAAGGTTAGTGGGGCTGTAATGGCCACAACCCCAGCCCAAGAATTTGGAGAGATGGAGCCTGAAAGAATGGCCCACTCTCCCCCAAAAGAGAGCACAAGGGTTGAAGAAAAGTCTTCTTCCCTCCAGACAGTAGGTAAGGGTCAGCCTCCTCAGGGAACTGACCCTACCCCTAGTGAAGGAACTGCCCCAGAGGTAGTCAGGCCTGGCCTGGTCACACCCCTGATGGCAGAGGACCCTTCCAAGGTGGTACCCAGTCTGGAGCAGGTAACCTGCCCCTCTCTACCCTGCCTCAGTCAGCCCAGGGCTGCAGAGGTCAGGGAGGTCAGTGGACCCCCCAGGGCCTCCTGTCCAGAGGAACCCCCCCCATCAGCAGATTAGGGGCACACAGGCTAGTAGCCCTAGCCAGGTGAAAATTTCTCAACACACTGAGGGATCCCCCATACCTTTGTGTAGGGACCTCCCCCAGAAGGACTCTGTTAGGCAAGGGCAAACCTGGGACCAAAAGGTTCCAAACCTGCCATGTCCCTCCAGTGGTCCATCCAAAGGGACCCAACCCCCAGCTGTAGGCAGCCAAAGGTTGACCCTTAGAGCACAGTGCAACTCAGTCATGGAAAGACAGGCATACATGGTGACCAGTGATCTGAGGAAGCTGAGACCAACCTTCCTAGGGCCTCACTTCCCTTCTCAGACACCTCACCAGCCTTGTACTTTACCAAAGCACACCACAGGTAGTAATTCCCCATGGTGGAGACCCTCTCATACCCTTACGGTGAGGGATTGCTTAGTGGACCATAAGATAGGGGGCAACCATGCTAGTGCAGGTGCTTCCTTATATGGCCACTTAGTCAATAAAGGCTCAACGGGCCATGGTTAGCCTTATCTCCTTTCGTTTGGGGGGGGTTATGTAGGAAGGAGGAATCTGACTATATGGTTGCCCCCACTTTTTTACTGGTGTTTTGCTGGTTTATGACTTAGTTGGACTGGGATCCTACTATTCAGGGCCCCAGTCTATCTGCTTCCTCTATAAAATGGTTTCCATGTGCCTTAGGCACATCTCTGATTGGAATCTGGAGTGCCTTTATAAGTCCCTAGTATATGGTATACTATGTACCCAGGGCATAGGTACCTCAGAGGCCTACCAGGGGCTGCAGCATGTATTGTGCCACCCCTGGACGGCCAGCCAAAAGGACACCACAGGTCTGCTACTGCAGCCTGGGTAAGGTAGTGCATGCACCCCTTACTGTGATATAGGCTACCTATATCACTACATACATACACACATATAAACCTATAAGTCACTCCTATGGCAGGCCTTATCAATACTGAAGGCAGAGTGCTTGGTTCCTATGTGAGAGGGTGCCCCTGCATGAGCAGGGCCCCTCTGCAGCGTTCGGAGACCCTTCTCTGATGCTGTTTGTAGTGCAGCCTGACCATATACTCTTAAGCGCATTATAACCTCGCGTTAAATACTAACTTTGGGATGGCTGCACGGAAACATGTAGTGTTTGGTGTCAAACATCTTGGAATACTGCCCCCCCGCCAGTTCTGGCGGCAGAGGTAGCATTCCACCCTTCTAGAGGGAGAGACATGTACACACCGGTATACCCGGTACTGACTTTCCAGAGCCCTGGCATCACAAAATGGATGCCGCTGCCACAGACACGAGTCTGGCCTCCTGCTGCTGACCGAAACTCCGGCAGGGGAGGCCTGGACAATAGGTTTCCTGTCCCAGGGAGGTGTAACCACCTCCCCAGACAGGATAGTGTGTATTTGGGCTGGGCGGGAGCACTCTCGGGTGCTTTGAAGTCCTGCACTGGGGGCACATTTGGTGTCCCTGTGCATACCCCAGTTCAAACCGGCTCAGGGGCTTCCAGCCCCTGCTCTGGCGCGAAACTGGACAAAGGGAAAGGGGTGTAACCACCCCTCTGCCCTGACCCTCCCATAGGTGGGGCCACAGAGTATGTCCAACCCCCTACCTTAGTATAAGTATGGGACCCCAGTCCTTAGGACTTTAGATTTACCTGGACGAAACTCTGACACAGAATCCTGGACCTTCGACGCTCTACTTTAAGATTAGATGACTGAAGAATCTCCCTTGGGGTCAAGGAGTGACTCCCTGCTTGGCAGGCACCAAAGAAGCAATTGTCCGGTCTGCATCGCTGAAGCTCCCGTCGGACGCCGAAGTCTTTGCATCACCAGAGGTAGATTTCCAGACTTCCCCGAGGCTGCCCTGAGTCCCCAGCAAAGCTGAGGCCTGTAGCTGTCGTGGGTAACGTGAAACTGTGACCCCTGGACACCGATCACATTTGCAAGTGCATCCTCTTTTGGGTCTCCCACGAAGTCGTGCTTTGGGCTCCGAGTAGCCCCAGCCTCCAGCACCAACTGCACCGACGATCACTGGCCTCCACTCCACGAGTGTCCTGTGAGCCAGCTCCACGTGCATTGACTCAAGGCTCCTTCGCGGTCACTAGTCCATTGGCTAGTAGGCCCTCCCGAAGGCCAATCTTTTTCTGCTTGGGCTCCCTGGTTGCTCCAGGCGTGCCCTGACTTACCCTCGCTGGGTGAGTCCCACAGACCTTGCTGGTCTGCAACATCGTCCTTCTTCCATTTCCACGAGACTTGCCGTTGCCAAGGCTTGTTGGGTCCAATCCGGTCGCCGACACCCCTGCAATCGACAGACGTCATGGGACAGCTTGAATCCAGCTCCTCGTCATCGTCGACGCCTCCTGGACCTCGTGGCTGAAGAGTCAAGACGACCGTCAACCTACCTGAAGCACTCAACATCGGTGGGCATCTGCTCATCGCCTTCCTGGTCACTGGCTAGTGACCCAGACTCTGTCCCCTCTGCTTTCAGGTTCTTCAGATCTTCGATCCACCTTTGGATCCACCCGAACACTTTCGACTTGGCCGCCAGCAGCACTTTGCAGCAGATCGCCATTGAAAGCGACGACGAAACCCGACCCCGAAAGACACCTATGCACCCGGCTCCCCTGGGTGAGGTAACTCGAGTACTCCGGTGCTCCCGTGGGTATTGACACTAGAACAGCCTAGTTCTCAAAGGGTTTGCTCCAAGTCCTCCTCTAAGTGTCCCTTTTCTTTTAAATTCAAATCGCGACTTTCCCCATAGAAGTTAACGGCGATTCGCGGCTGTGTTCATACACTGCAAGCGTCCCCCGTGGGTCCCCTGTGTCACTACCTTGGGTGGTTCCTTGTGGTCCAAGCACTTCTACAGGCTCTAGGCCTTGTGTCTAGCTCAGTCGTGGTTCTTATACCACTTTATTGGTATATGGTTTGGTTCGCCCCTAGGGCTCAAACGTGTATTTGTGCTATTACTGTAGATAACTAACTTATAATTTATGTACTTCGAACTCTAGCCTCATAAAGAGACTAGAGGGGTGTGTTTAGCAATAAATACATATATTTTGAATATATACCTGGTGTGGTCCTCTTTCATTTGGTCACTCAAGAGATTATAGACTGGTAAAACAAGCTGCTTTACATTCCTTCAAGACTTAGCCTGAAGGCTGCTCTCCATAGCTACCACTAGGATAGCTTTCAATAAAGGTTGTCTTTAACCTATCTCCAATAAGGGGTTGTTTGAACTGGTGCAAGGTGCCCACTATAATTAGTGGACAGCATATGCCAGGCCAACTTCTCACATTGGTGTGCAGAGTGTGGGATTCCAGCTTGCTATTGTTTTACCAGATAATCTCAATTGAATTGATCAACTGAAAACCACTAAGGGTACCTAAGGTACATATAAATCAAGCTTAGTAATACAGTAAGTTCTACTGAACTTAGAGTTGTGTGTTAAGGGATAGCACACCCTTTCTACAACTCAAGAGAGTTTAGTAGGCCACACTAGAGTAGGTAGTGCATACACCACACCTCACTAGTAATGTCTTCAAAGCCAGGACCCAGTGAGTCCTCGCCAGAAGCCAGTGGGCTTCTTCCCTCCAAGTATGATAAACTCCCATTCTTGGAATTGAGAGCATTATGCAATACTAGGACGTTGAAGGCAGGCAAAAGTGCCAGCACCCAACACCTCAGGGAGGTGTTACTAGCTGATGATCTCAGCAGGCCCCTAGGGTCTGAAGGGGTAGGCAAAGAGGGTGGGGCAGAAGATGAGGAAGGGGCCAGGGGTGAAGAAACCCAGGCCCCCTCTGAAACTGGCCAGGAAGGTGAAAATGACCTTGTCCTGGAAAACCCAATTCCTCCTGTGGAGGAGGAGGAGGCGGATCAGACTGACCTCCCTTTGTCCCCCAGGAAGAGCTCTGAGTGTGCCCAGAAGGTCTAGGTCTCCTTCTCAGGAGTCCAACCACTCTGACACCTCAATAGGGACCTCTGTCTCCTCTCATAGGAGGGAATCCTCTCATGAAAGGAGAAAGAGACTGATTCAGTATAAGCAAACTCAGCTTGAACTCAGAAAACAGCCATTGGCTATAGACAGGGAGTCCCTAGATCTCTATAGAGAGAGACAAAAGATGGGACTAGAGTCCCATGATGGCAGCAGTTTCCCCAAAGATAGGAAAAGGTCTTATGACCATAGAAACCTGAGCAAGATTGTCCCTCCCTACCAGAGTGGGGATGACATCCACAAATGGATAACTGCTCTAGAGAGGGCCTGTAAAGTACAGAGGGTCCCTCAGGAGCAGTGGGCAGCAATCTTGTGGCTCTCCTTTGCAGACAAAGGTAGAGATAAGCTCCTCACTGTTAGAGAGGAAGATGCTGACAATTACAAAGTCTTGAAGAGTGCTCTGATAGATGGGTTTGGCCTAACCACTGAAGGTGGATAGGATAGGTTGAAGTTCAGAGACACCCAAAAGGCTCAGACTCAAGACTGGGTTGATTTTGTAGATTGTGCTACTAAGGCTCTGGAAGGTTGGATACATGGCAACAAGGTGCATGACTTTTTAGGATTGTACAATTTGATTATGAGGGAGCAGATCCTTAATAATTGTCAAAACCAGCTTTTACACCAGTACCTGGTGGACTCTGATCTGACCTCTCCCCAAGAATTGGGAAAGAAGGCAGACAAATGGGTCAGAACCAGAGTAAAGACTAAGAATCAGGGTGGTGACCAGAAGAAAGATTCTACCAAGTCCCAAGAGAAAGGTGGGGATAAATCTAAGGATAAATCCACTACAGGGCCCCAAAAGTCCTCTTCTGGGGGTGGGTCCCAAACTCCTTCCTCTCCTGAAAAGAAACCATATTGCCATGTCTGTAAAAAGCCTGGACACTGGAAAACTGATCCCAGTTGCCCCAGGATTGGCAATAAAGAAAATGTTCCTCCAACAACTACTACCACCCCTCCTGGTACTAACAGTAGTAATCCTCCAGTTGGAAGTAGTGCACCCAAAAGTTAGGTGCTTTTGCAAGAGGAACAGAGGTGGGCCCTAGTTTAGACAGGACCCCCTCAACAGACTCCTCTGACTCTGATGGTGGTGTAGGATTTGCCACCTTTACCATGGGTCCCAATGCATTGGGCAGGTACAGACTAGAGCCAATAATTAATGGTCAGAAAGCTGTGCCATTTAGGGACACAGGGGCTAGTGTCACCATGGTGGCAGGGAAACTAGTCCCCCTCACCAGCTTTTACCTGAGTTTAAATACCAGGTAACCAACATTGATGGTGTCAGAACAGATCACCCCATGGCCATAGTCAATCTCAGCTGGGAAGGGGTCACAGGCCCAAAAAGAGTGGCAGTGTCCCCAACCTTGCCTGTAGATTGCCTGATGGGCAATGATCTGGAAATTTCAGCCTGGGCTGAAGTTGAACACCAAACCCATCTGAGAATGCTGGGCGTCCCTGTAAAGGTTAGTGGGGCTGTGATGGCCACAGCCCAAGCCCAGGGAAACTTTGGAGAGATGGAGCCTGGAAGAATGGCCCACTCTCCCCCAAAAGAGAGCACAAGGGTTGAAGAAAAGTCTTCTTCCCTCCAGACAGTAGGTAAGGGTCAGCCTCCTCAGGGAACTGACCCTACCCCTAGTGAAGGAACTGCCCCAGAGGTAGTCAGGCCTGGCCTGGCCCCACCCCTGATGGCAGAGGACCCTTCCAAGGTGGTACCCAGTCTGGAGCAGGTAACCTGCCCCTCTCTACCCTGCCTCAGTCAGCCCAGGGCTGCAGAGGTCAGGGAGGTCAGTGGACCCCCCAGGGCCCCCTGTCCAGAGGAACCCCCCATCAGCAGATTAGGGGCACCCAGGATAGTAGCCCTAGCCAGGTGAAAATTCCTCAACACACTGAGGGATCCCCCATACCTTTGTGTAGGGACCTCCCCAGAAGGACTCTGTTAGGCAAGGGCAAACCTGGGACCAAAAGGTTCCAAACCTGCCATGACCCTCCAGTGGTCCATCCAAAGGGACCCAACCCCCAGCTGTAGGCAGCCAAAGGTTGACCCTTAGAGCACAGTGCAACTCAGTCATGGAAAGACAGGCATACATGGTGACCAGTGATCTGAGGAAGCTGAGACCAACCTTCCTAGGGCCTCACTTCCCTTCTCAGACACCTCACCAGCCTTGTACTTTACTAAAGCACACCACAGGTAGTAATTCCCCATGGTGGAGACCCTCTCATACCCTTAGGGTGAGGGATTGCTTAGTGGACCATAAGATAGGGGGCAACCATGCTAGTGCAGGTGCTTCCTTATATGGCCACTTAGTCAATAAAGGCTCAACTGGCCGAGGTTAGCCTTATCTCCTTTCGTTTGGGGGGGGGGGTTATGTAGGAAGGTGGAATCTGACTATATGGTTGCCCCCACTTTTTTCCTGGTGTTTTGCTGGTTTATGACTTAGTTGGACTGGGATCCTACTATTCAGGGCCCCAGTCTATCTGCTTCCTCTATAAAAGGGTTTCCATGTGCCTTAGGCACATTTCTGATTGGAATCTGGAGTGCCCTTATAAGTCCCTAGTATATGGTATACTATGTACCCAGGGAATAGGTACCTCAGAGGCCTACCAGGGGCTGCAGCATGTATTGTGCCACCCCTGGAAGGCCAGCCAAAAGGACACCACAGGTCTGCTACTGCAGCCTGGGTAAGGTAGTGCATGCACCCCTTACTGTGATATAGGCTACCTACATCACTACATACATACACACATATAAACCTATAAGTCACTCCTATGGCAGGCCTTATCAATCCTGAAGGCAGAGTGCTTGGTTCCTATGTGAGAGGGTGCCCCTGCATGATCACGGCCCCTCTGCAGCGTTCGGAGACCCTTCTCTGATGCTGTTTGTAGTGCAGCCTGACCATATACTCTTAAGCGCATTATAACCTCGCGTTAAATACTAACTTTGGGATGGCTGCACGGAAACATGTCGTGTTTGGTGTCAAACATCTTGGAATACTACCCCCCCGCCAGTTCTGGCAGCGGGGGTAGCATTCCACCCTTCTAGAGGGAGAGACATGTACACACCGGTATACCCGGTACTGACTTTCCAGAGCCCTGGCATCACAAAATGGATGCCGCTGCCACAGACACGAGTCTGGCCTCCTGCTGCTGACCGAAACTCCGGCAGGGGAGGCCTGGACAATAGGTTTCTGTCCCATGGAGGTGTAACCACCTCCCCAGACAGGATAGTGTGTATTGGGGCTGGGCGGGAGCACTCTCGGGTGCTTTGAAGTCCTGCACTGGGGGCACATTTGGTGTCCCTGTGCATACCCCAGTTCAAACCGGCTCAGGGGCTTCCAGCCCCTGCTCCAGCGCGAAACTGGACAAAGGGAAAGGGGTGTAACCACCCCTCTGCCCTGACCCTCCCATAGGTGGGGCCACAGAGTATGTCCAACCCCCTGCCTTAGTATAAGTATGGGACCCCAGTCCTTAGGACTTTAGATTTACCTGGATGAAACTCTGACACAGAATCCTGGACCTTCGACGCTCTACTTTAAGATTAGAGGACTGAAGAATCTCCCTTGGGGTCAAGGAGTGACTCCCTGCTTGGCAGGCACCAAAGAAGCAATTGTCCGGTCTGCATCGCTGAAGCTCCCGTCGGACGCCGAAGTCTTGGCATCACCAGAGGTAGATTTCCAGACTTCCCCGAGGCTGCCCTGAGTCCCCAGCAAAGCTGAGGCCTGTAGCTGTCGTGGGTAACGTGGAACTGTGACCCCTGGACACCGATAACATTTGCAAGTGCATCCTCTTCTGGGTCTCCCACGAAGTCGTGCTTTGGGCTCCGAGTAGCCCCAGCCTCCAGCACCAACTGCACCGACGGTCACTGGCCTCCACTCCACGAGTGTCCTGTGAGCCAGCTCCACGTGCATCGACTCAAGGCTCCTTCGCGGTCACTAGTCCGTTGGCTAGTAGGCCCTCCCGAAGGCCAATCTTTTTCTGCTTAGGCTCCCTGGTTGCTCCAGGCATGCCCTGACTTACCCTCGCTGGGTGAGTCCCACAGACCTTGCTGGTCTGCAACATCGTCCTTCTTTTATTTCCACAAGACTTGCCGTTGCCAAGGCTTGTTGGGTCCAATCCAATCGTCGACACCCCTGCAATCGACAGACGTTGTGGGACAGCTCGAATACAGCTCCTGGTCGTCGTCGACGCCTCCTGGACCTCGTGGCTGAAGAGTCAAGATGACCGTCAACCTACCTGAAGCACTCGACATCGGTGGGCATCTGCTCATCGCCTTCCTGGTCACTGGCTAGTGACCCAGACTCTGTCCCCTCTGCTTTCAGGTTCTTCAGATCTTTGATCCACCTTTGGATCCACCCGAACACTTTCGACTTGGCCGCCAGCAGCACTTTGCAGCAGATCGCCATTGAAAGCGACGACGAAACCCAACCCCGAAAGACACCTATGCACCCGGCTCCCCTGGGTGAGGTAACTCGAGTACTCCGGTGCTCCCGTGGGTATTGACACTAGAACAGCCTAGTTCTCAAAGGGTTTGCTCCAAGTCCTCCTCTAAGTGTCCCTTTTCTTTTAAATTCAAATCGCGACTTTCCCCATAGAAGTTAAGGGCGATTCGCTGCTGTGTTCATACACTGCACGCGTCCCCCGTGGGTCCCCTGTGTCACTACCTTGGGTGGTTCCTTGTGGGCCAAGCACTTCTACAGGCTCTAGGCCTTGTGTCTAGCTCAGTCGTGGTTCTTATACCACTTTATTGGTATATGGTTTGGTACGCCCCTAGGGCTCAAACGTGTATTTGTGCTATTACTGTAGATAACTAACTTATAATTTATGTACTTGAACTCTAGCCTCATAAAGAGACTAGAGGGGTGTGTTTAGCAATAAATACATATATTTTGAATATATACCTGGTGTGGTCCTCTTTCATTTGGTCACTCAAGAGATTATAGACTGGTAAAACAAGCAGCTTTACATTCCTTCAAGACTTAGCCTGAAGGCTGCTCTCCATAGCTACCACTAGGATAGCTTTCAATAAAGGTTGTCTTTAACCTATCTCCAATAAGGGGTTGTTTGGACTGGTGCAAGGTGCCCACTATAATTAGTGGACAGCATATGCCAGGCCAACTTCTCACATGAGAAGACTGAGCAAAATGTCGAGATAGGTAGGGGAGAGGAAGAAGGATAGAAAAAAACGAGACAGAGATCCCCCCCTGGGCACTTTAGTCCACAAGTTCGTCCACCGTCTGCGGAGTCACAATCGGCATAGCATCATTTGTGGCCGGTGACGCATCAGAGTCAGTTTCTTCCTCTCCATATTTGGCCTCCGAGTCCTTCTCCGAGGATGAGCCCTTGCTCCGCATCAAGTGTGCCACGGCAGCCAGTGCTTCTGCCCTCTCCGTCACCGTCGCCGTCTGAGATGGGCTCGGTCTTTTGGACTCCCTCCGATTCCTCCGGCGTCTCAGTCTCTTCCCCGGACGTTCTGATTCAAACCAGCCCCAGGCATGTTGCGGGTCCTCACAGAAGAACGTTTTCCCGTCCAGCATGATCTTGAACCGGGCAGGAAACATCAAAGAGTACTGGATCCCTTCCTCGCGCAATGCCTTTTTCACCTCCAAAAAGGAAGAGCGACGACGTTGCACCTCCAATGTATAATCGGGAAAGAGGGAGACTCTACTGTTTTCTACCGTAAAGGGACCATCAGAGCGGGCTTAACAACAAGTCCCGATCCTGAAAGTGAAGCAGCCTAGCCACCACCGCACGTGGAGGATGGCCCGGCGCCAGCAGGCGGGCAGGTACCCGGTGGGCCCTCTCCAAGGTGTAAAACGTAGAGAGGCCCTGGGCGCCACAACGTCTCTCAGCCATGACTCTAGGTAGGCGACCATATCCTGCCCCTCCACTCCTTCCGGAAGGCCTATCACCCGCACATTGTTCCTTCTATTACGACCTTCCGCATCTTCAGCCCGCTTTTCTAGAGTAGAGACCTTACTGGCTAGCTCGCCAACTTGAGCCGATAACTTGTGATAGGCAGGGGCCAGCACCGCTAGGCCCGCCTCCGACTGCTTCACTCTGTCCGCAAGCTTGGCATGCTCAGCTCGCAGCAGGCCCAGGCCCACCGCCACAGTGCTAATGTCCTGGTGCAGCGTCGCCTTAGTGTCTACTATGGCCTCCAGGATCTTGGCTAGTTGTTGTTGGATGGGGACCTCGACAAGATTGTCTCCCACAGTCTTCGCAGCTGTCTCCGGTGCATTGGTCTCCAGTTCCGGCGGGGGCCCGGCTTGCCTCCCCTTCGGCTTCCCCATGTCGGGGAACCCAGGTTCGGCCACCCTCGACCGGGTCCGTCTCTCCCTGGGCGGGCACTGTGCCTCCGCCAGTTCACCCGGTATCCACCACTCCAGAGTCTGGTCGGCCCTGACAGGCCCCCTCTTACGGGTATCTCCTGCTCATTCTCCGGCATCTACAATGGACCAGGCTGTCTCGGCCACCCCAGGCCTGGCGGGAGCACCACAGGATTCACCCCAACATGATCACTACACCGTCCGGCACCAGCGCCAATGCTGCTGCGCGCAGCCACAGGAGGACTCCAAATCCGCTACCGGGGCGTCTCACCACCTCTCCCTAACGCAAGGCTGGAACCAGCAGGCCTCAGGCTCCCTCCCCAAACCGCCCTCTGCGGCGTGCTCCCCACTCATGCGGCTGTCGCGGGGGCCTCTCTGTCCAGCTCACAGCAAGTCCACAATGTTCCCAGGCACCGGGGTGCAAAAAGCTCCAGAGGCAGAGCAGCAACCTCCAGCGCTGTCTGGGGCTGTCGCATTCGCCGCCGCTTGCCAGGCGCTGTCACTGCCCTTCAGCCAGATGGGTACAATCCGCCCTCCACAAAGCCCCGTGCAGTCTCCACTGAACTCACCGCGCGGCCGGTTCCGCCGGCCCGGGGCCGACACCACGCACCCTTCACTCGTTCTCACCAGGGTCAGCGCTGTCTTCGGCCGGCCCGCACATCTGCCGTCCAGGGTCTTCAGGAGGCGTCCACGTACACGCGACACTGCAGCTGCCCTCCAGGGAGCCGCCGCCGTGCTGCGACTCTGTCTTCGGGCACCCCTGTGATAACCATTTAAAAGTAAATAAAGTTATAGGACCTGTTACCTGTATCAGCTGTCGAGCTGAGTTACCCTTTATTGACCCCGAGTACACAGTGACCAAAAAAATAAAAGATTCTACTCCTGGTAATTTCATGATAAAATGGGGACTAATCAATGCCCGCTCCATGGTTAAACACGCATTGGATATTAGAGAGTTAATCGCAGAAAATGAATTAGATTATATGTGTATAACTGAAACCTGGCTAAATGATAGGTGCAACCCAGACATTGGATCTGCACTCACTCCCAACTACACGATTTGTAGGAAGGATAGAGGAGCCGATAGAGGAGGGGGTTTGGCTATTATTTATAGGGACTCACTACAATGTAAAAACTTAGGGGCATATCATCAAGCGGCAGCGATAATTATCGCTGGCCGCGTTTAGTGTGAACATTCCTATCGCCGTCTATCGCCGGATTCTATCGCCCGGTTAGCGCGCTATTAACAACGCGCATCGCCGAGGCGATAGAAATCCAGGCAATAGCGGCGAAAAGCGGGAATATCGCTTGATTACCAGCGATAAGGAACAGCGATAGGGAAATAATAGTTGATAGGGAGATGTGGACTTAGCTTTACAATCCACCTCCCATGACACATATAGGTTAGTCAGAAAATTAGCAGGTGTTAGGAACCGGCGATATACCCGGTTAGCGCTACTTTCTATGTCGCTAGGCGGGTTAGCGATTTCCTTGTTGATAGGGAGAAGCTGTGTTAGCGATTATTTTCGCTGCATTTCAGTCGGGAACGCCTACCTCGCATCTCATTAGCGATGCGAGGCGAGGCACTAAGAAAATGGGCGCTAAGGCATGGATTCACGCGTTAGCGTGTCCATGCTGATAGGGCGATAAAATTATCGCCGCTTTTCGCCCGGAAACGGACGCTAAAGCGGCGATAATTTTAACGCCGGGCCTTGTAGATATGCCCCTTTGATCTTCACTCTCTCAAGGGAGCAGAAAGCCTTGGCTTCTGCTTCACAATAAATGCCTCCCTCGCTTTTTCCGGAGCACTTGTTTATCGCCCACCTGGCTCTCGTACCACTTTTCTAGAAGCTCTAGGGGAAACGCTTAGCCACTACCTGTTCAGATACGCTAATTTCACCATCCTTGGAGACTTTAATCTCCATTTGGAAAATTGTAGTGAACCAGGGGTGGCTACCTTTAGGGAAATAATCAACCCACTTGGATTATGCCAATTAGTAGGATCGTCGACACATCGGGCGGGGCATACACTTGATGGGGTTTGTACTAACTTTTCCCTCCTCTCAATAGACCCTCCCATACCCCAGACATGGTCGGACCATGATTTCATCCCTTTGAAAATTACAATACCCAATACCACCTACATAGCCAAGAAGGCTGTTGTGATACAGCCCAGGCGTAAGTGGTCCCAATTAGCTTCCAACCCTATGTTGGCTAAAATCGCACAAGACTGTACCCCAGCCCTCATCCGGGACTGTATAGAGGACTCCCATCGTTTCCACACTTGGATGACATCAATAAGTGATGATTTAATTCCTCTTAAATCTTCTAGGGAGACAGGCAAAGCCAAATCACACAAAGATCCCTGGTTCACTCCAGATCTAGCTAAACAACGTCTCCACTGCAAGCAGTCAGAATGCAGGTGGAGAAGGGCCTATGACCCAGTAGACCGGCAAGCCTTCAAAATAAGTAGAAAACAATATCAGACATCTATCAAAATAGCAAAAAGAGATTATTTTCATAACAAAATAGTGGAGGCCAATAATGATCAAAAACTGATTTTTGCGATTGTAAAATCCTTCACCGATCCAAAAGTATTGTGTAAAGAGATTCCCCCCTCTCAGACCCTATGTAATGAAATCGCAAATTATTTTGATGACAAGATTAGGATCATTCAAAAGGATTTTGGAACAATTATGATGCCAGAATCCGATACCGACCAGGAACAGGACCCGGCGGGCAGTAAGCCCAGCATGCAAGTTTTCCAACCTGTCTCGTTGGAGGATACACAGTCAGCAATTGCAGCCTGTAAATCGGGCTCACCATTTGATGCTTGCCCTCCGATGATTTTACATCAAATGTTACACATCGTCAATCCAGTGATTAATCACATCGTAAATTCTTCATTACTCACTGGTATAGTTCCTGACGAATGGAAACTTGCTATAGTGAAACCTCTAAAGAAAAAGCAGAATGTAGATATCTCCAACTTATCAAATCTTCGTCCAATATCTTTGTTACCAATCCTGGGAAAGATCACGGAAAGAATAGTAAATAAAGAGCTTTCGAAATATCTCGAAACCTCTATGTTACTAAATCCACGCCAATCAGGATTTCGCCCAAAACATTCCACAGAGTCCGCCCTATTAGAAATATCAGATACACTGAAATTCATCGCAGACAAAGGCAGGAAAGCAGTACTAATCCTGCTTGATTTGTCTGCTGCGTTTGATACTATCTCCAACAAGATACTTTTGGCTCGAATAAAATCCAGCGGCATTTCAAATATCGTCCTGACCTGGATCAAGTCCTTCCTGACCAACCATAGGCAAGCGGTCTCCCTGGGCACCTTTCTTTCCCCTGGACGGCCCATCACAGCAGGAGTACCCCAGGGCTCTTCTCTCAGCCCGCTCCTATTCAATATATATATGTCCCCTCTTATCTCTCTCATCTCATCATTTGGGATTGAAGTAACATCGTATGCCGATGATACACATCTGATTCTATCACTGGACAAAGATTCTACGTGGGCAGAAGCAAACTTCAAGCTCTGCTTTTCAGCAGTCATCCAGTGGATGAAAGATAATCATCTCCAGTGCAATACGGATAAGACAGAGATCCTCCTGATAGGGAAAGATAATCCCTTTCAACCCAAGGCCTGGTGGCCGGATGATGTCATAGCTCCCCCTGCTACTGTTGACGTAGCAAAAAATCTGGGAGTACTATTTGATGCTCCCCTCTCTTTTAAACCTCATGTACTAAAAGTGGCAGGGACCTGTTTTGGTTTAATTAAAACTTCAAAAAAATGCTTTGATTTGATCCCCCTAACGGCCAGGAAAACAGTGGCTGTGGCGTTGATTCTCTCACGCTTAGACTATTGTAACAGCCTTCTTGCAGGGATCAATAAATCAACACTGAAGAGATTACAGGTGGTCCAGCACGCGGCAGCCCGTATGGTCCTGAAACTTCCGCGCAGGGCCTCCGCATCGGCGGCTCTGAAATCTCTCTACTGGCTCCCCTTACATAAGAGAATTTTATTCAAAATCCTCCTAATCACTTTCAGAGCAGCACACAAACAGGGTCCAACCTACCTGTCAGCAAGATTTACTCCTTATACCACAATTAGGACCCTTAGATCTTCTTCAGCGCATCTCCTGAAAACCCCCTGCTATAGATATAAAACCCGGGGAGGGAAATCAGTAACAGTTTTAGGAACCAAAGCCTGGAACCTTATGCCAGACAAACTGAGATGTCTCGAAACAGAAAAACAGTTCAGGAAGACTTTAAAGACCTGGATCTTTGGCATACCAGACGAAGTCTGTCACTCTCTTATATAGGTTCCACTTTTCCCTAGCCTGCATGACCTTAACTGGATAGCGCCAGGATGCTCCTTTCGGAGTGACAGTTCGCGCTTTATAAGCTCCCCATTCAATTCAATTCAATTCCATAAACGTGTCTCACCGAAGCAGTCTTGCATGTGGACCAACAAAGGAGTCACCCACAGCTCATGATCCAGGTCAGCAAGGGATGTGTTTGAAAGGCAGACATCCATGGCCCACTGAAACAGACATCTTCTGCAGGAAAAGACGGGTTGCACGCAGGTGAAGTAGGCATGGCGGAACGTTAACCTATAACTGATGCCCAGCACAGCCAGTGGGACACATCCAAAGAGGAGCTGCATGCGGTCACGGTACAGTTGCAACAGACCGGGCTTGGCCTGGCCCACTGGACGGTCAGACATGGCGTGAGAGCAATCTCAGACCCAGCGCTCAGGTGTACAGCCAAAGTAATGGTCAGGAAGGGCGAAATGCAGTGTGCAAATTGGGGGACTGACACCCGGTGGTACTTCCGGAGAAGCATGGAAGGGAGGGACAAGGCCAGAGCCCACAAGTCTGATAAAAAGTGTGCAACGGCCTTCAGTATCAGATGCTATCAATACTCTGTGTGTCAGTTCACTGCGAAAATAGTGGGCGAGCCGTGTTCAGCACTGGCTGAATCGTGCGGAACGGTCAAGACACCTGGTATCCCAAGGTCTTTGGGCTGGTGTGGGAGCGACTAGTTATCCAATCAGAGGCCCATTGTGCCTGCACACTCATTGAAGTATGCTTTCGCTGTGGGAATGTGAGGCCATGATTGACTATCCACAATCACTTATGGGGGAGTTATCAGAACATTGGCACAGGAAGGAGACGTTGTGCAACTGTTACCATATGCGTAATGCCTGTTTGTGAGGGGAGACAGAGAGCCATGTGATAGTTGTGGTGTTGCGGTCAGGGCTCGACATCCCCCTCCCCAGTGAGATGGCTAGCTACCTGTTGGTTGGCACAGTCGACGGCGTTGGCTGCCACATGGCTGTGGGGTGGGGAGGGTGAGCCATGCTGTTCGGGAGGAAGGCCAGGGTGCATGAGCTGTCACCTACCTGTGTGGTTGTGCTGATTAAGGAGCTGCTGTCCTTGTGATCCATTCGTGTTGTAAGCGTGCATTCCACATGAGTTTGATGTGGGCGGGCAATTGGGGCTCACTTGTTGTGCACAATGGTGTATTGTAGTGTGATGTGATCATTTTGTTGGTACTTACCAGCCTCCAGTCCCCCCCGATTCCTGTAGGACTCTCTGGATGCATTATGGCAGGCACCTTCTCCTCCCATTCGGTGAAGGCTGGTGGTGGAATGGTAGGGACGCCACCAGTACTCTGGGCCTCCACATTGTTCCTCTGGGCCGGATGCTTGTCCCGGCCCTTGGGATCGCACCACCGCTTCCTGATATCACGCACAGTGCGTAGGGTGGTCCCACGGCATTGACTTGGCTGTGGATCCTTGCCCACATCTGATTCTTGCGCACAAGTGGGGTGTGTTGGGGCAGGTGCCCAGACAAATGTGGTTCTGCCCTGATTGTCTTGTCTGGCATCACGTTCAAGTGTGAGTCGGTAATGTTGGGCATGATCTTTGGGGGCATGGTGCACATGGATGAGGGGTGCAGGGTGCAAGGTAATGGTGGAGATATGTGTAGTGTGTGAGGTATGTGGGTGTGAGTGGTGTTGTTTGGAGATGGGTTAGTGTGATGTTGTGCAGTGTGGGTCAATGGTGTCCTGTCTCTGCTGGTGGTGTGCAAGGTCTGCTGGCCCAGGTAGGGGTTGGTTTCCATCGGTGGTATGTGGGTGTGTCCACATGGGTGATGGCCTCCAGATGTCTCTTCCATGCTGCGCATGGCTTTCCCTACCAGGAGCAGGTTGGGGTGTGTCATTGTGGCGTGTGTGTTGTGAATGAGGGCGGCAGGGAGTACAGGCACACTTCTGCGTTATTGTGGGGTCAGTTCTGCCCGCCATTCATTTTGCCTGTGTGCGTGCAAGCCGGTCGGATGGCAGTGATCGGTCTGCCAGCTCCTCGTTCGGATCGTAATTGTCCGTGCGGTCATGCCGCGGCAGGAGCGGTCTTTTCGAGCCGTTGTACAGCTTTCTTCGTCCGCCGTGGTCGGGTTTGCTGCTTTTCCAACTGTGGTGGACGGTGTTTTGTGACATCCGTCCGCCGTGGTCTGAATTTGCGTACCTTGCATTGTAATTTGACCAACTGCACTGCCGCGGGACATGTGTTTGGATTTTTTGCCACACCATGCCGGGTCTGAGGGCTTTTCCGTCCGGCATCGTAATGGGCCCCTAAGTTTTCAACTCTCCTAAACTGGAGCAGCTTTTAGGGCAGCTATGATGGATATGGGGTTATTGTTCCAGAACCAGTGAGCACTGATGTATGCTGTCCTATTCGTTTCTTTTTTGCACTCCTTCATGTGCAGTCTGAAGGTGTCATGGCTGTTAGTGTGCTAAGAACCACCAGAGATGGTGAACTTGTTTGCAAGGTGTGGTTGTTGTGCTGACTTAAAAAAAAGATGCAGCTGGTTTTGAAGTAAGTGCATGCCAGCAAGGAAAGCCAATGGAGTTACCACCATCCAGATGCGGGAGTATTAGGGCATGAACAGCAGTTCTTAAGTCGCTTTCTGGAAGAAACGGTTTCACTTTTCTTAGAAAAGCTAGCTTGTACAAGACCATACTGCATCTGCTTTATTATCACACGTGCCATTCAGGTTCTTACCAAAAATCTTTTGCCCATAGCAGTTCTCAGTCATTAGTTAGGTACACTCACTTCACATATCTTAATCAACAAGGTTGGAAAAAAATAATGAACTCCACTGGTGTTACCATCAATGCTGTTCACTTCAGCCCCTCCAGTAATATCTGCTATGGGGCCGGGCCAGAAGTGGCAGTGAGGTTGGTGAGCTCGATGGTAAAGAGAATATCGAGTAGGAAATGTCGACTTGCACTAATATCGAGTACAAAATATCGAGATACAAAAATATCGACTGCAAGAATATCGTGGTCAAGAATATCGAGTTTCAGGTAAGAAATATCGTTTTCTAAAATATCGAAGCAATTAATATCGTTTGCAAAAATATAGTTGTAAAAATATTGTTTTTTTAGTTAGTGTTATGTATTTTAAATGTATTTGCTCTATTTTTTTGTCTAAGTATTGCATTTGTTTTTTAATATACGTGTTAAATTTTTAGAAGTTATTAATTTTATTTTAATTAAATTATGCATTTTAGTTCTGTAGCGGGTTGGGGGTTTATAGGGGAATAGGGTGGGGAGTAATTTAATTATAATAAATTGAATATAAATTGAATATTAATTTTTATTTATTAGTATTTATTTATTTTTGATTTTATAGTGTTAATTGTGGGAATTAATTTATAATTAATAAATTAATAATTGACTGTTAATTTTTATTGATTAATTGGTAAATAGGTTAATTGTGTCATTTTTTTAGGAGAGGGTTGTGGGTTGATAGGGGAGTAGGGTGGGAAGTAATTTAATTTTAATACATGTATTAATATTTTTAATATAATATTTAATTAATTTTATTTTATACTGTTAATTGTGTGAATTAATGTATTAATAATTATTTATATTTTGCTTGTTAATTGTTATTAATTAATTAATTAATTGTTAATTAATTATGTTAGTTGTGTCATGTTTTACGAAAGTGGTGGTGGCATTTATAGGGGAAAATGGTGGGAGGTAATTTATTTATAATTAATTAATTATTTGTTAATTAATGCTAATTAATTAATTAAAATTTAAATATGCCAATTGTGTAATAATTTTGATGTGTGAGTTGTGGGGTTTATAGTGGTAAATGGTGGGAAGTAATTTTTTTTAAATTAATTAATGATTTGTTGTTAATTGATAATTTATTAATGTAAAATTAGTTATGGAAATTGTCTAAATAGTTTTAGGTGTATGTTTTGGTGTTTATTGGGGTAGAGGGTGGAAAGTAATTTAGTTTAAATTAATTAATCATTACTTGATCATCAATATTCTTTTATTAATTGATAAATATTTTTGGTAATTGTTTAGTTTTTATTTTGTTTGGCGATTTAGGTTCAATAGCTGTAACATTTGGTTTGTACATTAATTTTTACATTTTTACATGTGTTTTATAATTATTAATATTTGTTTAATTGATAATTAATTGTGTTAATTATAGAGGTACAATTTTTTGTTTAATTTAGATGTGTGTTGTAAATTGTGTGGTGTTATAGGGTAGGAAAATAAATATTACATTTATGTAATTTTTAATTTTTGATTAGGATTAATTTCTATTACAAAATATTTATTTGTTTGTAAATTGTTTGTTAAATTTAAAAAAAATATATGTCAATTTTTGATTTTTGCTACATTAAAATATTTTTATGTTTTGTTAATGTTTATATTTTTATATATGTTTTGTTTTTGGGTTTTTTCTTATATTTTGTATTGTAGTGGATATTTTGTTTTTAAATTTGAATTTTGTTCTGTGGGAACAATAATTTTTACCCCTCCGCTATCCAACACTTTCCCTACTGTTGCACTCATTGGAGTGGGAATAGTAAATTATTCCCCTCCGCTATCCAACACTTTCCCTACTGTTGCACTCATTGGAGTGGGAATAGTAAATTATTCCCCTCCACTATCCAACACTTTCCCTACTGTTGCACTCATTGGAGTGGGAATAGTAAATTATTCCCTCCACTATCCAACACTTTCCCTACTGTTGCACTCGCTGGAGTGGGAATAGTAATTTTTACCCCTCCGCTATCCAACACTTTCCCTACTGTTGCACTCATTGGAGTGGGAATAGTAAATTATTCCCTCCACTATCCAACACTTTCCCTACTGTTGCACTCATTGGAGTGGGAATAGTAAATTATTCCCCTCCACTATCCAACACTTTCCCTACTGTTGCACTCATTGGAGTGGGAATAGTAAATTATTCCCCTCCACTATCCAACACTTTCCCTACTGTTGCACTTGCTGGAGTGGGAATAGTAATTTTTATCCCTCCGCTATCCAACACTTTCCCTACTGTTGCACTTGCTGGAGTGGGAATAGTAAATTATTCCACTCCGCTATCCAACACTTTCCCTACTGTTGCACTCGCTGAAGTGGGAATAGTAAATTATTCCCCTCCGCTATCCAACACTTTCCCTACTGTTGCACTCGCTGGAGTGGGAATAGCAATTTTTTACCCTCCGCTATCCAACGCGTTCCCTACTGTTGCACTAAATGTAGTTTAAAATGTAGGTTTAAAAAATATTACATATTTTAATATTTTAATTTATATTATATTTAATTTTTTAATTTTTATGTTACAGGTGTATGTATAAAATCCAATGAAGGGAGACCCGAGGAAAAGGATACAGGCAGGAGACTTCAGGCCAACAAGAACTAGAAAGCAACAACCTTCCGGGTAGGAAGGAGCTCAGTGTCACCTGCCTAGGATAAATATGAGCGCACAGCGTCTCTAAATGGTCTGCGGTGGGTTTCTCAACTGGGGAGAACACGATCATACGACATACATATAATCAGTGAAACATTTCAATGCATACAAACACACATAAATATGTCATGGGCAAAAAGACACTGCTTTATTGAAACAAAAGTTCTTATCGGTATACAAAATACAGAATCAAAAAAATAATAAGTCTCTGTTGGCATTTAAATCTGAGGGTACACAAAAACAGTGCCTACAAACGAATGTATATATACAAAGGCGAACAACTAATCACAAAATATGTCTCTGTTGGCATTTAAATCTGGGGGTACACAAAAACAGTGCCTACATACATATATATATATACAAAGGCGAACAACTAATCACAAAATATGTACAGACATATAGTAACAATGAATGAACACACCTTCCCCCGTCAGGAAAGATGACCCACAAAACTTTTAAAACAACTCTCATCTAGGCATAGTCTAGACCATCAAACACACTACAACTACATTCATACTAAAGGACTCTCTCTCGCAATCATACAATGAAAATCGTGAACAAGAGTGACGGAAAACAGAATTAAGAGAAAGTTTTTTTTATATTGGACCCCAGATCAGAATTCAAAAAACTAGCTGTATCATAAAGGAAAAATTGAAAGATAAACAGAGAATCTAACCTCTCTATAATGGCATGAGTAATATACAAAAAGTGGAGGTTGCAATTTACAAGGTAGCTTTGTTTATCATACTCTATGGTTTCCGTCAAACTCAAGGCCGACGCGCGTTTTGGTGAGGGGCTAGAGACCTAGCCATCACCTTCTTCAGGGCAGACAACTGATGCAAAACAAAAATAAAATACAAAACGGGGACAAGGAGCATCAGGAATAAGTGGTCATTAACCACCAATGGAGTCCGTGAAACTTTTCTAAAAATACAGACAAAATAAAGGAAAATTAGAAAAGAAACATATTTAATATGCTTGCTTAAAATGTCTATGATATAGATGATAAGAAATCTATAGTTGTCCCCTGAGAAAAACCCAGTCAGCAAGGATAAAAGGAGTATTTTTATAAAAAATGCAACAAAAGTTGAACGTCTCCAAGCAAATAAACACCACGAGTTAAGAGGTGCAAGGATAAAGATTACACTATGAATAAAGGTGAAGATGAGAAAAGATTCTAGGAGTCAAAAGCTCAGTGTGTGAAACCCAGTCTACTGTGAAGAGAAAGAAATAGGGCCAAAAGTTGGTTAAAGATGAAACAAAGCTAGATATGAAGTAAAAGAAGACAAGCATTGGCATAGCCAATAGGTCTCGCTTTGGGACCTTATAAGTATTTAGTTATGCAGCACAATATCCTTGGTGCAACATCATCAACTGTTGCATGGCTAAACACTTATAAGGTCCCAAAGGCGAGACCTATTGGCTATGCCAATGCTTGTTTCCAGGTGTATTGGCTTATACAGTTTCTCCCATTATGTTGACTTGTCATCCATTGATGAAATTAATACATATGACTCTCTTCCTGAAAGTGAGCATGCTACATTCTATTTACAAGTGTATATATGACCTATTTCTATAAAGCAGAAGTTATTTCTTGAAGATGGTAAAAAAAACATCTCTCCCAGTTACTCCTGTGACTTATTTCGTGTTACGCCTGACCCGTTTCGTGTTATGCGTTATTCGGGTCTTTGCACCCACGCATATTTCTCCTCTTATCGAAGTTGAAATGTTGGCATGTATGCATATCGTAAGGTTGTGCTCAGCAGGATGAAATCATACCTTTTGTCAGCAGTCAGGCAGGAGCAATGTCCTGAAGATTAAATTAAATATATTTCACGATCTCACTGTCTTTTCTCAGACTGAATTCTAAATAAATGGGTCGGGGTCTTGAAACAGCTTTGTGAGAAATGGTTCTAAAGTGCTTTGTTTTGAAATCTGCAGAAACTACTTTGTAGCTGTGAGATCATCCTTTCCCATTTCAAATATCTGTCAGTAGCCTATAAACATTGGCAAATGAACGTCAAACATATTTGTTGTAATCGTATCCGTTTTGACGAGTATATTTAAAATGAATATCTATCATACAATGTATCACTATTACAAGTGCTCGACTACGGACGTTTACAGCAGGGTTAGCAGCTGACAGCTGTACTCTTTTGCCCAGTGCCCATAGGGAAACGCCTCCGTTCGAAATTGGCAGTCTCTCTCCTCAATCGCCCACAAAAAGCTTACCCATACAAAGAGCGGCCGAAAACGCATGAACATTTGAGGAAGCACACTGTCAGACATCACTGACTTACATGATTTGCATGCAAAGTTGTAACTATTCATCTGTTTAAAACGTCAATTTGTCAAGAATTCACAAAATTAACCGGAACAGACAACTATATTTACAAAATGTAGCATCTGGAAGAGTCATTAAGAGTGATACTGTTTGATAATGGTTTGAGGAGGCAAGATTGGGTTTCCCGGTAGGTACTATTGCTTAACCTATACACGGAGCTACCATGCAAATATGGCCACTACGTTTGCAAAGCCCATGAGGCTGGTTTCGCTGAACACAGCGAATGGTCCCGCCCTCGGAGGAGGAGGAGGGGGGGTTGCATGAACGAAAGCAGAACGTACATTTTTGTTTCCAAAGATCACTTACTCTTTTGCGGCTATGAGGCAACTCCTTGCAGTTCGCGGTTACCAGCGCAGGCAATGTGGCGTCAGCGGAAATTGGTACGGGGATGTGAGGATGCAGAAGTTGAAAGTATTCGGCTCGAAAGCACAGGCGCGGGTCATGATTATACTGGTTGTTCACAAAACGCAGATGGTCAACTAGCCACCCGGCCGGGCTTTACAGCAAGACGGACATGGCGAGACTGAGGCAATCTTTAGCCCCGTCACTGGCAGTCCGTTGTGCCTCCTTTAACCTCACACTTGCGAAGAACGCCTATTTGCGCCCCCTACCGAAAGCCTCCTCGTACCACTACTCAATGATCAGCCCTTTGCTAACGGCAGAAATGTTTTGGGGAAGTGGGAACTGAGTAAAATATATTATCGTTTGTGGGCCAGCTGCTCTAGTTCTATTTGTGCAGCATCTTCCATCATTCGAATGGCCCATGGGCACGTTTTCACTAACACGCTTAAACAAGCGCGGCCGTGAAAGCGACGCAGCCGTGAAAGTGAAAGGCCACACTAATTAAACAAGAGAGGAGCGGGGCGAGCGAGCGCGGCAGCCTGCTGAGCTGACCAGACGCTCGTGCGTCTTGGCCTTTTTCCCCGCACGGCCAGCATGTGTTTCCAATTATCGCGCCCGCGTCTGGGCACGATAATTGGAAACACATGTCTGCCGCGCGCGTAACCACAGGGAAAAGGCCATGACGCACGAGCGTCTGGTCAGCTTTTCAAACTCCCTAACTATAAGTCTCGCAGAGCAGCGCTTGCGCGCTACTCGAGGCTCGACCTAAAAAAGGAAGAAAAAGCACTCCGCCAAATAGCAAGTGTTAAGTGGAAAAAAACTTACGAAAAATAGAACTATATGGATAAAGGATCACTCGTCTGAAAAGTCAAAGTGGCAAATGCTGGAAAATACGTCCGGTAGGGCTGGTAGAGAGAAAAAAATATCAGGCAATTCAGAAATGAAGCTACCTATGATAAGCACATCAACCGTAAAAGGGCCACGAGGTGGTTCTGGCTTTAAAGGCAGTCAGAAAAGAGATAGAGGAAAGTCAGGAGGAAAACATGAATGTTACCTCAGTCAGGACGAACAGAAGTCTCAGTCGGGGATAACCGTAGGAAAAATAAGAGGAGCTGTAGAATACAGGGTCACGATGAATCCCAGGAAAAGAAAATGTAGAGGTCCTGGGAACGTTTCAAATAATACCTAGGGAAGATAAACAAAATACATGTACATCCAGAGTGGTGGGGTGCAAGAGAACGTGGATGCAAGGATCTACTGTCTGTCTAAAGGAACGGAAAAGACAGAGGAGATAAGAAAAACTTGTCACGGAGACAAGGTTCTAATGAGGTGGTACAATTAGAAGAGAAGGAATAACGTGCTAGAGAGAAAAGAAAAGAAATGCTGGGGGAGGAGGGGAGGGAATAAAGGGGGCCAAATTCTGATGTCAGGAAATTTTAAACATACCAGCGTTCTTACCGGTAGAGCAGACACGCTGGAGGGAGAAGGGGGGACGGAGGAGATCCAGGGCGGCACCCCCACCAGCTGCACGTGGCGTGGCTTTAAAGGAGGTCTCCGTCCAGCATTGTAACGAAAATAAGTCGGCAGGCAAAAAGCTCAGCAGAGGCGAGTGAGGTTCATCCAGACGGCAGTAAGTCCAAGGGGGATTCACAGGTAGGAGGCTGAAGCTAGCGCCGGGAAGAAATATAAAGGAAACCGGAAGCAAACGTCCCACGTAAAGAGGGCGGAGTGGGCAGATCCGTCTCAGACCGAGGGGGCTGGAGCACTGGCCTGCAACTAGAGCGCTAAAACAAGAGACTAAAGGCGGAAGTAAGGAAAAATGAATATCTTAGGACATAAATGATAACCGGAATGGAATGAATCAAAAGAACAGATCAGCAACCAAGTCTGACGGGAGGTGAACCACAAATAACATGAAATGAAACGAAATAAGGAAATATTTAAAGACCAAACGAATTAATGAAGAAAAAAAGTTATATGAAAAGGAAAAGAAAGAAAAAAATGAATAAAATGAATAAAGCCTATCAGTAGAGACCAGCCTCACCCAGGGGAGAGCATACCATAAGACTAGATGGCATGGGACCCAGATGATCAGAAAGAGATGGGGTGGGGGATTGGGGGGGAAAATTAAAAAAGGATCAGAGGCAATCGGGACGTCCAAAGTGGAAATGTAAAAAGAGGCGCACCGGGTTAAAAGGTTCCAAAGAAAGAAAAATTCACCCGCAGAACCGGATGAAAAGAAGAATAGAAGGGCCCCAGGGGTCCAGACGTCAAATGGCTTGTGCCCAAGGGGTGTCTTCGTTAAGTCCTCTACGTTCAGAATCTAGAAAAAGATCCAAAAACTTCTCTCATCTTGCGATATTTAGACACATCTTGTATTCTAGTGGTGGTGATTTTTTCAAGTATGGTCCATTTAAGATCTCTCTCATTATGTCCATTTTCCAGCCAATGTTGGACTAGAGGAGCAGTAGTTCTCTTAGTACGAATATTGGACTTATGTTCCCCAATGCGTATTCTCATCTCTCTGCCCGTTTCTCCCACATAGTGGAGATCACATGGGCAGCGGATGCAGTAGATCAGATTCGATGTCCTGCAATTGGTCATACACCTTAGCTCAATGGTCTTACCTCCAAGCACCACGTTGTCGGATATAATGGCGTTATCACATGCCTGGCATGTGCCACATCTGTGGTTGCCTTTAACTGGATTAGAGCCAACAATGGATTTTTGTAAAAATTGTCCTCTGAATTAGGTTTAGCCCTCACCAGATGATTACGCAGATTTTTATTGCGTCGAAACGCAAAGGTGGGTCTGGGTAGTTTAGGGCCCTCCTCCCTGATGTTAAGAAGATGCCATTCAGAATAGATGGCTTGTTTAATCTTCTGATTGAGGTTGGAATGGCGCGTGACACAGACCAATTTCTCTTCAGTGATGTCTGTCTTGGGGACAAACATTGTTTCCTGTCGTAGTATTTCGCTCTTTTAAAAGAGTCTCGCACTAGTCGTTTGGGGTACCCACGGGCTACTAGTTTCTGTTTAAGGGTATCCGCATGTTTCGTGAAGTCCTGGATGTTAGTACAGTTCCTACGGAGTCGTAGGAACTGGCTAAAAGGGATCCCATCTTTTGGCAGCGTGGGTGGAAGCTGCTGTAGTGCAGTAGCGTGTTTCTAGCCGTGGGTTTGGTATAAAGAGACACCGACAGTTGTTGTTCGTGGTGCTCTATCCAAATGTCCAGGAATTCAACCTTATCTCTACTTTTCTGAGGGGTGAATTTAAGGTTATTGTCACATAGATTGATCCATTCAAGAAATTGGTCAAGGTCATCTTCTTCACCTCGCCACACAAAGAAAATGTCATCGATATATCGATGCCAGATGGTGATGTTTTCATAGAATGGAGCTACCTTGTTGTGTATAAACTGTTTTTCGAAGTTGCCCATGTACAGATTCGCTACACTGGGGGCACAGGCAGCCCCCATGCTTACACCTTTAATCTGTTTGAAGAGTTCACCATCGAACTCAAAAAAGTTCTCGTTCAACACGATGTTAAGACACTCAATGATGAAATTAGAGTTATGTTGTAAGTCAATCGAGTTCAAATAAGATGTGGCCACCTGGAGAGCCTGTTGTTGAGGTACGTTTGTATATAAGGCCTCAATGTCCATAGTAACCAGTATCTCATTGCTGTTGTTGAATGGGATGCCTTCTATTTTAGAAATGAGGTGTCCCGTGTCCCTGATGTAGGAGGGCAACTGGTTCACCAGAGGTTTAAGGAAAACATCAATATATTTCGAGAGCGGCTCAGTAGCTCCGATGGTGTACACAATAGGTCGGAGCGGTGGATCTAGGGGATTTTTATGGGTTTTCGGGACCCCGTAGATAACTGGTATGCGAGTGAGTTCAGGAGTAAGAAATTCAAACTCTTTCTCACATATGACCTGTTCCTGTTTGGCTTTACTGCAAATGTCAAAGATTTTGTTCTTTACTTTCGTGTCTGGGTCACCCCTGATTTTACAATAGTGTTCCTGGGCTGAGAGCATCATTCTCATTTTGTATTTGTATGTAGATGTGTCAAGTAAGACAATACCACCACCCTTGTCGCAGGGTTTGATGGTCAATTGAGCTTTGTTCTTAAGTTCATTGAGAGTCTTGTTCTCTTGTTTAGTAAGATTATACATGAGAGATAGAATAAATTTGGTAATCTTATCGATTTTACCAAGTACCGCCTTCTCAAAAATTTCCACCTCCGGGTCAAGAAGATCCAGACTGGGGATAAAAGATGAAGGGAGTTTCAAGCCAGAAAGGTTATTCTCCTCCTGGGTGTTTCTCTTTTGAAAAACTTTTCCAATCTAACTCTCCTAAAGAACGCAAAGAGATCTTTGCGAAGTTCGAATCTGGAGAGTCTAGTTGTAGGTACAAAAGAAAGTCCTTTAGTGAGCAGGTTTTCAGAGTTGGTGTCAAGATTAGCGCTGCACAGGTTGAAAATGGGAATATTATTCAATTGCGCCAGTACTGTTGCAACCCAGTGGAAGAAGCAAAAAAGAAAATAGAAGAAGTTAACCTTGAGTTAGACTCTTTTTCAGATTCAGATTATTTGCTCAAAAGAAAAACAGAAAAGCTCCGCAAAGACATTAGGTTCTTCTCTCAAGAACGTGTATATCCATTCCTGTCTGAGAATTACTACTCTACTAGTGGTGGAGGAGGCCCCTATACTGAACAACAAGTCTGGACAAATAGAAAAATACTGACTTTTTCAGATACTACAGACTCAGAGGGAGAAGATCCGTCCCCCCATACTGACTCCTATAACAACAGGAGAGGCCAATACGGCAGACCAAACATAACAATCGTTTTTTAGGAACCCGCAGGGGAAATTTCCGCCCCAGGTACCGGAACCAACAACGGGAACAATTTGTAGACCAGGAACCTCCTCAGCAATATATTCAAACAAGGAAACAACAGTACGGGCGCAATTGAATAATATTCCCATTTTCAACCTGTGCAGCGCTAATCTTGACACCAACTCTGAAAACCTGCTCACTAAAGGACTTTCTTTGTACCTACTACTAGACTCTCCAGATTCGAACTTCGCAAAGATCTCTTTGCGTTCTTTAGAGAGTTAGATTGAAAAAGTTTTTTCAAAAGAGAAACACCCAGGAGGAGAATAACCTTTCTGGCTTGAAACTCCCTTCATCTTTTATCCCCAGTCTGGATCTTCTTGACCCGGAGGTGGAAATTTTTGAGAAGGCAGTACTTGGTAAAATCGATAAGATTACCAAATTTATTCCATCTCCCATGTAAAATGTTACTAAACAAGAGAACAAGACTCTCAATGAACTTAAGAACAAAGCTCAATTGACCATCAAACCCTGCGACAAGGGTGGTGGTATTGTCTTACTTGACACATCTACATACAAATACAAAATGAGAATGATGCTCTCAGCCCAGGAACACTATTGTAAAATCAGGGGTGACCCAGACACGAAAGTAAAGAAAAAAATCTTTGACATCTGCAGTAAAGCCAAACAGGAACAGGTCATATGTGAGAAAGAGTTTGAATTTCTTACTCCTGAACTCACTCGCATACCAGTTATCTACGGGGTCCCGAAAACCCATAAAAATCCCTTAGATCCACCGCTCCGACCTATTGTGTCCACCATCGGAGCTGCCACTGAGCCGCTCTCGAAATATATTGATGTTTTCCTTAAACCTCTGGTGAACCAGTTGCCCTCCTACATCAGGGACACGGGACACCTCATTTCTAAAATAGAAGGCATCCCATTCAACAACAGCAATGAGATACTGGTTACTATGGACATTGAGGCCTTATATACAAACGTACCTCAGCAACAGGCTCTCCAGGTGGCCACATCTTATTTGAACTCGATTGACTTACAACATAACTCTAATTTCATCATTGAGTGTCTTAACATCGTGTTGAACGAGAACTTTTTGAGTTCGATGGTGAACCCTTCAAACAGATTAAAGGTGTAAGCATGGGTGCTGCCTGTGCCCCCAGTGTAGCGAATCTGTACATGGGCAACTTCGAAAAACAGTTTATACACAACGAGGTAGCTCCATTCTATGAAAACATCACCATCTGGCATCGATATATCGATGACATTTTCTTTGTGTGGCGAGGTGAAGAAGATGACCTTGACCAATTTCTTGAATGGATCAATCTATGTGACAATAACCTTAAATTCACCCCTCAGAAAAGTAGAGATAAGGTTGAATTCCTGGACATTTGGATAGAGCACCACGAACAACAACTGTTGGTGTCTCTTTATACCAAACCCACGGCTAGAAACACGCTACTGCACTACAGCAGCTTCCACCCACGCTGCCAAAAAGATGGGATCCCTTTTAGCCAGTTCCTACGACTCCGTAGGAACTGTACTAACATCCAGGACTTCACGAAACATGCGGATACCCTTAAACAGAAACTAGTAGCCCGTGGGTACCCCAAACGACTAGTGCGAGACTCTTTTAAAAGAGCGAAATACTACGACAGGGAAACAATGTTTGTCCCCAAGACAGACATCACTGAAGAGAAATTGGTCTGTGTCACGCGCCATTCCAACCTCAATCAGAAGATTAAACAAGCCATCTATTCTGAATGGCATCTTCTTAACATCAGGGAGGAGGGCCCTAAACTACCCAGACCCACCTTTGCGTTTCGACGCAATAAAAATCTGCGTAATCATCTGGTGAGGGCTAAACCTAATTCAGAGGACAATTTTTACAAAAATCCATTGTTGGCTCTAATCCAGTTAAAGGCAACCACAGATGTGGCACATGCCAGGCATGTGATAACACCATTATATCCGACAACGTGGTGCTTGGAGGTAAGACCATTGAGCTAAGGTGTATGACCAATTGCAGGACATCGAATCTGATCTACTGCATCCGCTGCCCATGTGATCTCCACTATGTGGGAGAAACGGGCAGAGAGATGAGAATACGCATTGGGGAACATAAGTCCAATATTCGTACTAAGAGAACTACTGCTCCTCTAGTCCAACATTGGCTGGAAAATGGACATAATGAGAGAGATCTTAAATGGACCATACTTGAAAAAATCACCACCACTAGAATACAAGATGTGTCTAAATATCGCAAGATGAGAGAAGTTTTTTGGATCTTTTTTCTAGATTCTGAACGTAGAGGACTTAACGAAGACACCCCTTGGGCACAAGCCATTTGACGTCTGGACCCCTGGGGCCCTTCTATTCCTCTTTTCATCCGGTTCTGCGGGTGAATTTTCTTTCTTTGGAACCTTTTAACCCGGTGCGCCTCTTTTTACATTTCCACTTTGGACGTCCCGATCGCCTCTGATCCTTTTTTAATTTCCCCCAACCCCCCCCCTCTCTTTCTCATCATCTGGGTCCCATGCCATCTAGTCTTATGGTATGTTCTCCCCTGGGTGAGGCTGGTCTCTACTGATAGGCTTTATTCATTTTCTTCATTTTTTTCTTTCTTTTCCTTTTCATATAACTTTTTTTCTTCATTAATTCGTTTGGTCTTTAAATATTTCCTTATTTCGTTTCATTTCATGTTATTTGTGGTTCACCTCCCGTCAGACTTGGTTGCTGATCTGTTCTTTTGATTCATTCTATTCCGGTTATCATTTATGTCCTAAGATATTCATTTTTCCTTACTTCCGCCTTTAGTCTCTTGTTTTAGCGCTCTAGTTGCCGGCCAGTGCTCCAGCCCCCTCGGTCTGAGACGGCTCTGCCCACTCCGCCCTCTTTACGTGGGACGTTTGCTTCCGGTTTCCTTTATATTTCATCCCGGCGCTAGCTTCAGCCTCCTACCTGTGAATACAAAATTTTCCAGCTATCGCGACAAGAATTTTAGATTCTATTAAGGACACGGAGGTGAGGATTATGCTGTCTCAATTCCTTTACTACTCACAGCAGCCAATGAAAGTGAAACACATTAATAAAAAAACTACAATTCCCATGAGGCTTTGAACCACGCCTCCTCATACAACATAGTAACAATGTCACTTCAATAAAACCCTGAGTCACCATCTTGACTTCCTCTTTCTTTGCGTAAGTCCATAAGTGATCAAACCAGAAGAACAGTTTTTGGCTCCCAACGGAGAGCATTAACACCACACCTTTCTCAACGGAGAAAAAGATCAGATCCCAGAAGCGTCCACGCTTGACAGGACATCCGAAGCATCCAGCACCATCGCTTCTCAATTCTGCTTGGAATCATTTCCTGAGAAACCAAAACACAAGTGTGAAAGAGAAGAAGCAACCCAAAGAGGTCCAATATCAGGGTGGGAGAAAATCATCAGAATATTAACAACATGACAATCAATATCATTCTGATCCCAACGGGTGGGATAATCCTCACCTCCGCGTCCTTAATAGAATCTAAAATTCTTGTCGCGATAGCTGGAAAATTTTGTATTCTATGTCAGGACCGGTGGCTTCTGATTATGCTGGTTCAAAGCTCATCAACAACCAGCGAAGCAACACTTGCAATTGGTTTATAATAAAATTCTTTGAAAGTAGAATCTGACGACCAGTCGGCCGCTCTAAGAATATCTTCTAATCTAGACCCTAAGACATACGCTTTCGATGCCATGGCCCCTCTGGCGGAGTGGGCCCCATACACAGCCACATCAATTCCAGATTCAGCCATAATCCACCTGACCCACCTAGCTAAGGTAGCCGCTGATACAGGTCGGAAAGGCTTCTGAACAGCAATTAACAATTGTCCTAAAGGATCAGCCCTGTGGTCTTTAGTACGTTCTTCATATATCTTTAAACATTGTAACACACACAAATTAGGATTAAGAGGAAAAGCGGGATACTCCACTGAACGGGACATGGTCTTGGTCCATTTGAAAATGATAAAGGACACACCCTGTGGAGAGAAGATTCTACCCGCCAGATCCAAGGCTCTAACATCGGAAACTCTGCGACAGGATATTAGACACAAAAGCATGGCTAACTTGGCTGACAACTGTTTAAGCGAAAGCTGATTATTGTCCGGCCAAGAAGCCAACAGGTTCAATACTTTAGATACATCCCAGAGGGTAGAATATCTGGGGCGTGGGGGTTTAGCCACTCTAATACCCTTAAGCAACTTACAGACCAACGGATGTGAGCCAACAGGTTTCCCTTCGATATGATCATGTCCTGCCGAAATAGCGGACCTGAAATTGTTGACTGACCTATAAGCCAACCCAGACTCTGCACATTCCGATAAAAAATTTAAGATTTCCGTAACATCTGACCCCACGGGATCCAGATTCCGTTGAAGGCACCAACCCATCCATCGCTTCCATGAAGCCGAATATCGTTTACGGGTGGACGGAGCCCAAGCCTGTTGCATAAAATCGGCAGCCGCCGATGAAAGTCCCTCAAGCATCTCGTGTCTCCGGAGAGCGTCCAAACCATGAGGGATAATTGGTTCTGCAGAACCAGCGGGTGGGGGAGACCCACTGGGTCCTGAAGAAGCAAGGGAAACGTGGGAAGAATGAACGGTAGATCCACCGACAACTCCAAAAGTGTCGGAAACCAGGATTGCGTTTTCCACAAGGGAGTAACTAGACCTAACGACGCCGCTTGGCGCCGGATTTGCGCCGCCACCCTCTGAATCAAGGCGAAGGGCGGGAAGGCATAATTCCTCAGCGGACCCCAAGTCTGCAGGAACGCATCTGTTCCCGTCGCCAGAGGGTCCGGCCTCCAACTGAAAAACCGGGGAAGATGAGAATTGAGCCTGGAGGCAAAGAGGTCTATCTGACACGGTCCTCGCATATGCATGATCTCTGCAAACAATGACGGATGGAGCCTCCAGTCGCTGAAATCCTGAAGAAATCTGGAGTTCCAATCTGCCACTCTGTTCAACCTGTCTGGCAGATATTCTGCTACCACGGAGATTTTGTGATCGAGGCAAAAATGCCAAAACTCCTTCACAATATTGGTCAAAATTCTCGATCGTGTTCCCCCTAGGCGGTTGATGTACCTCACCGCCGACACATTGTCCATCCGCAGAAGGATGCAACAGTTGCCTTTGACCGGCGAAATGGACTTTATTGCGAACGACCCTGCCAGAAGTTCTAGGCAATTGATGTGTAGACGCAACTCGTCGGCGGACCATCGCCCGCCGGTAGAAAAGTCTCCACATCGTGCGCCCCATCCCCATATGCTGGCGTCTGATTCTATAACGACGTCCGGGGAGGTACCAAAAATCGCCCTGCCGTTCCAAGCCACCATGTGGTCCAACCACCAGTGAAGCTCTTCGCGAGCCTCCTCTGATAGCGGGATCAGATGGTCGTAATGGAAGCCCTTCTGAAGATACAAAATCTTGAGGCGCTGTAACGCTCTGTAGTGCAGGGGTCCGGGGAAAATTGCCTGAATGGAGGAGGCAAGGAGTCCCACTATTCGCGCTAACACCCGAAGCGAAATCATCTGCTTGGTCAGAGTAGCAGAAATTTCTCGCTTGATTGATCTGACCTTGGTCATCGGCAGCAGCAGCTGAGCCGAGATTGAATTGATTTGGAACCCCAAAAACTCTATTATTTGAGAGGGAGTCGTTACCGACTTCTGTAGATTTATCACAAAGCCCAGTTCCTGCAATAGGGAAGTCGCCCAATGCAGGTGTGTGCAGAGGAGATTTTTGTCTTGGGCCAGAATAAGCATATTGTCGAGATAAATGATGAGCCGCACGCCCATCTCCCGTAACCGAGAGGTCAACGGTTTCAACAGCTTCGTGAACACCCAAGGTGCTGATGACAGTCCAAAAGGTAGAGAGCGGTACCGGTACCACTGCCCTTTCCACTGAAATTGGAGAAATTTCTGCTGGGAGGGACAAACTGGTACCGTGAGGTAGGCGTCCTTGAGATCCAGTTGCACCATATAGTCTCCCTCTAGGAGAAGATGTCGTAACAGATGCATCCCCTTCATCTTGAAATGCCTGTATACTACAAAAGGATTGAAATCTCTTAAATTTAGGACCAATCTTTGGCCTCCTCCTTTCTTTTGGACTAAGAACACGTTGGTGCAAAAGCCTTCGGGAATGAAGGGTCCCACTGCAAAGGCGTGCTTGTCCAAAAGCTCTATAAGCTCAAAGTCTATAAAAGTTAGTTCTCGAAGGGAAAAACGGAGAGGAGGAGGGATCTGTGACTGATACGGTGTCTGCGTGAGCTCTATCTGATAGCCCTGCACAGTGTGCAGGATCCACGCATCCGAAGTCACCAGAGCCCAGTTCTTGACAAAAAACGACAGTCTGCCCCCCAGAGGAATCTTGGGGAAAAGTGATGCACTTACCAGAGGATTGGTTGTCAAAGTTCTTGTATCCTCGATTGACACCCCTGTTGAATCTGCCCCTGAATCCACGGGACCTGGTGGGATAGAATCCCGCCTGTTTGGGCTCCTGCGTGTACCCCCTTCGGCGTGGGGCGAAGCCACGCTGAGGACTGGGGTTGGAGTAGCGGCCGGTCGCGCGTCCCCTGCCGCGTCCGGCCCTGCCAGAGACCTGATGGAACACTCTTTTGAGTGACGATTGTGACTTGTCCAGAGACGCAAATGTATTGACAAACTTGGCAATGTCTTTGACGAACTTGTCTCCAAAGAGTTGCCCCTCAGCAAGGGGGCCCGGTTCCGCATCTGCCAGATCCGCCAATTGAGGGTCAATTCGGAGGAGGACTGATTATCTGCGCTCGGAGGAGAGAGCACAGTTTGCATTACCTAAGAGGCAAATAGCTCTTTGGGTCCAACCGGCTAGCACCTCAGGGTGTATGGCCGCCCCAGTCTCCTGCGCCTGCAAAGCTAGCTCTAGGATCTTAGCAAGTGGCCCTGATACATCGAGGACTTTGTCTTGACAGGCCTTAAGGGCACGGTCAAACCCTTTCTTCGGGTCCTTCTTATACTTTTTAAGGAAGGTTGACATGGACGAGTCTATTTCAGGAGTGAGGGCTACTTTGTGCGCTAGATCTGGGCGGGGGCATTCGGACTTCAGTCGCGCCCTGACTTCCTTATCAAACCCTTTCCGGAGATAAGCCTGCATATACTCTGCGACAGCTGAGGGAGGGGCCCAGTCGGCGGAGCGGGGGTGGACGATGTCCGATGGATCAAACAGGAAAGGAGTGGCCGGGGTTGGAGGAGACATAGCATGCTTGCGCTTCTTAGCGCGCTTGCGTGGTCTTGACTCTTGTGACGAGTCCGTGTCGGTACCAGCATCGGTAGTGGTGATTAGCACTGGCGCGGGGATCGGGGGGGGGGGCTGGGTGGGATCTGGTGTCTCCAGAACAGTTTGTTCTTTGGATTTGCATATGGAAGAATACACAGAAGCGTGTGGCCACGACTGATCAGAAGGGGGCTCAGTAGAGGGAACAGGGTCCGGGGTAGGCGCAGGGGCGGGCTTCCCTGTCACTAATTGTTCTAAGCGCTGGGAAATGGGCATAAGCGCAGAGGATAACATTTTATCTAGCCTGGCGTCCAATTTCTTATCTATAATGTCCTCCATGGACTCTTCGTAATAATAGTCATCCCCATCACCCCCAAGGGTGTCACACGCAGCCACCTCCTCCTCGTAGACCTCACAGTCCGACATCATAAACCCCACACGTGGGTATCTCTCAATCCCTGACAGGGTGATATAAATTATGTAGCCTCAAGTCCTCCAAGGAACCAGGGCGTCGGTTGGGAGCAAGCTAGGGCAGGGGGGCCACCAAAGTACCCAAAAATTGTCCTGAACTGACTGCAAAACTAGCAGGGCAGTCAGGGGTTAAATTCGAAGTTTAGGCTTCATGCGCGTGCGCGCTGGTAAAACAAACAATGGCCCGGTACCGGCTCCAACCTCCTGCCACTGCGTGACAATACACCCGTTTCAGCCCGGGATAGGCGTCGGTTCCAGCTTTTACCATCGGGATCGCACGCGTGCACTGACGCGTGCGGGATCCCGAGACGTACGCCAGCGCCGAGCTGGGCTCCTGGCATGCATCTCGCTCCCACGGGGGGGGCACAAACCCCTCGCGCACGCTACGGACAGCCGGGAATCACCGCGCTCGTCCAGAAACTGTCCAGGCAAACAAAACGGAAGTTAAAGGCAGCGCAACACGCGCTGGGATGAACAGAAGAGAAAGAACACCGGCGAGGTAGGAACGCGCGCCTGACACTCCTCAGCAGAAAGTATTGGAAAGCATTTCGCTAACGGAAAATGCGCAGGTTATACAAAACCTAGGATTTACCAAAAGTTATCTAAGTCCAATCACAGAATATAAACAATACAGTTAGCATATTCAACTAGTATACAATGCCAATTCAATAAACTCTGAGGCACTTATCTTCACTGCGGAGCAGCAAAGAAAGAGGAAGTCAAGATGGTGACTCAGGGTTTTATTGAAGTGACATTGTTACTATGTTGTATGAGGAGGCGTGGTTCAAAGCCTCATGGGTATTGTAGTTTTTTATTAATGTGTTTCACTTTCATTGGCTGCTGTGAGTAGTAAAGGAATTGAGACAGCATAATCAGAAGCCTCCGGTCCTGACATAGAATCCCCCTTGGACTTACTGCCGTCTGGATGAACCTCACTCGCCTCTGCTGAGCTTTTTGCCTGCCGACTTATTTTCGTTACGATGCTGGACGAAGACCTCCTTTAAAGCCACGCCACGTGCAGCTGGTGGGGGCGCCGCCCTGGATCTCCTCCGTCCCCCCTTCTCCCTCCAGCGTGTCTGCTCTACCGGTAAGAACGCTGGTATGTTTAAAATTTCCTGACATCAGAATTTGGCCCCCTTTATTCCCTCCCCTCCTCCCCCAGCATTTCTTTTCTTTTCTCTCTAGCACGTTATTCCTTCTCTTCTTATTATACCACCTCATTAGAACCTTGTCTCTGTGACAAGTTTTTTCTTATCTCCTCTGTCTTTTCCGTTCCTTCAGACAGACAGTAGATCCTTGCATCCACGTTCTCTTGCACCCCACCACTCTGGATGTACATGTATTTTGTTTAATCTTCCCTAGGTATTATTTGAAACGTTCCCAGGACCTCTACATTTTCTTTTCCTGGGATTTATCGTGACCCTGTATTCTACAGCTCCTCTTATTTTTCCTACGGTTATCCCCGACTGAGACTTCTGTTCGTCCTGACTGAGGTAACATTCATGTTTTCCTCCTGACTTTCCTCTATCTCTTTTCTGACTGCCTTTAAAGCCAGAACCACCTCGTGGCCCTTTTACGGTTGATGTGCTTATCATAGGTAGCTTCATTTCTGAATTGCCTGATATTTTTTTCTCTCTACCAGCCCTACCGGATCTGGACGTATTTTCCAGCATTTGCCACTTTGACTTTTCAGACGAGTGATCCTTTATCCATATAGTTCTATTTTTCGTAAGTTTTTTTTCACTTAACACTTGCTATTTGGCGCGGTGCTTTTTCTTCCTTTTTCTTCTTTTTACTTCATATCTAGCTTTGTTTCATCTTTAACCAACTTTTTGGCCCTATTTCTCTCTCTTCACAGTAGACTGGGTTTCACACACTGAGCTTTTGACTCCTAGAATCTTTTTCTCATCTTCACCTTTATTCACGGTGTAATCTTTATCCTTGCACCTCTTAACTCGTGGTGTTTATTTGCTTGGAGACGTTCAACTTTTGTTGCGTTTTTTATAAAAATACTCTTTTTATCCTTGCTGACTGGGTTTTTCGCAGGAGACAACTATAGATTTCTTATCATCTATATCATAGACATTTTAAGCAAGCAAATTAAATATGTTTCTTTTCTAATTTTTCCTTTATTTTGTCGGTATTTTTAGAAAAGTTTCACGGACTCCATTGGTGGTTAATGACCACTTATTCCTGATGCTCCTTGTCCCCCGTTTTGTATTTTATTTTTGTTTTGCATCAGTTGTCTGCCCTGAAGAAGGTGATGGCTAGGTCTCTAGCCCCTCACCGAAACGCGCGTCGGCCTTGAGTTTGACGGAAACCATAGAGTATGATAAACAAAGCTACCTTGTAAATTGCAACCTCCACTTTTTTGTATATTACTCATGCCATTATAGAGAGGTTAGATTCTCTGTTTATCTTTCAATTTTTCCTTTATGATACAGCTAGTTTTTTGAACCCTGATCTGGGGTCCAATATAAAAAAAACTTTCTCTTAATTCTGTTTTCCGTCACTCTTGTTCACGATTTTCATTGTATGATTGCGAGAGAGAGTCCTTTAGTATGAATGTAGTTGTAGTGTGTTTGATGGTCTAGACTATGCCTAGATGAGAGTTGTTTTAAAAGTTTTGTGGGTCATCTTTCCTGACGGGGGAAGGTGTGTTCATTCATTGTTACTATATGTCTGTACATATTTTGTGATTAGTTGTTCGCCTTTGTATATATATATATATGTATGTAGGCACTGTTTTTGTGTACCCCCAGATTCAAATGCCAACAGAGACATATTTTGTGATTAGTTGTTCGCCTTTGTATATATACATACGTTTGTAGGCACTGTTTTTGTGTACCCTCAGATTTAAATGCCAACAGAGACTTATTATTTTTTTGATTCTGTATTTTGTATACCGATAAGAACTTTTGTTTCAATAAAGCAGTGTCTTTTTGCCCATTACATATTTATGTGTGTTTGTATGCATTGAAATGTTTCACTGATTATATGTATGTCGTATGATCTTGTTCTTCCCAGTTGAGAAACCCACCGCAGACCATTTAGAGACGCTGTGCGCTCATATTTATCCTAGGCAGGTGACACTGAGCTCCTTCCTACCCGGAAGGTTGTTGCTTTCTAGTACAGGTGTATGTATATATATATTTATCTTTATTTTTTAATATATTTCTAACATTTTATAATTAATTAAAATTATTATTCATTAATTATTTTTAAGAAAATATATATATATTACATTTTATGATCAAGGACTCTTGGGGTCGAAACGCGTCATGATGGCTGGTGTTGGAGGAGTTGAATAAACTTCAAATTTGCACTACAATGTGGTCCGTGCTCCGTTACTGTAATTGGTGGCAAGGGGATGCAAGTGGAGTGTTCCTGATTACATTTTATATATGTATGTTTAATTTATTTTTAAATTACATTTATTACTTATAATTGTTAAAATTTACAAATAAATCTAAAAAATGTTTTTAAGTAAAATGTATTATTTAATTTACTTTACATTATTTATAATACATATAAAAAAACTATATTTTGTACTTCGATATTTTTAACAACAATTTTTTTCGATATTTTTGTACTTACCATTGTGAAAATAGGAGGTAGATATTTTTGACAACGATATTTATGTCCCGATATTTCTGTAGGTCGATAGTAGTGTTGTCGATATTCTGTCAGCGATCCGAGCTCGATGTCATGTTACCCATTCTTTTTCCCACCAAGTGACCAACCATTACTACAAACCGAATTGTAAAGAAGGGTTAGATTTATAGGCACTCTTAGGTAAACAGGAGACCGCACTATGCCATCCACATGGACCATGTAGACCCATCAAGGCATAAGTGTCCTGTGCCATGCAGAAAGAACCAGGAAGAAGTGCCTTGAGGGAAGATTGTGCTGGGCTCCCCACCCTGGTGAAGTATGCATAGTGGCAAAACCGCAAATTAGCAGAGATACACTAGAATGTTACTGCAGAGAGCCAGACTATCCAGGACCAGATAAATCAGAAGACACTGAATGAGAGGCCAGTATGTAGCACATTATATACCTGTTTAAGAACTCCACAGGGCAGGGGCATGGCCAAGTGCATCAAGATGGCGGACGCATTCTAAGAGTGCTCCGGACCCCTCTGTCATCTGCTCACATCCACGCTGGCACAGGGACTCGATGTACTTACCGAGCAGCAGCCCTACTGATCCTAACCTTGGGGGGCCAACAGTGAAGATTCAACAGCGGCAGCGTTAGTATTGAGCAGAGAAGAGACCCGCTGGGCTTGCTGAGACAAGATGGCGGCGCCCTGTACGAGCCTCACCTCTCCCTAAGGATCCGAGTGGCGTGGCGGGCCAGTGAGGGAACCCGGCGGAAGGAGATGGAATTGGGTCGATGTCGGTTTGCCCCCAGCACCGCCTGGGACTAAGGGTGCTCCAGTGACAACGGCCGAGGCAACGCTGATGACCAGTGGCGGACTCGTGGCTCTCTTACCTTGCCCCACTGAAGACTCTGTGTTGGAGGCCTGCAGTGGCTCCACAACAAGAGGGGGGCTGCGGGTGGCTGTTCAAGCACCCCCCTGGCCAGAGGGAGACTGTGTGGCTGTGGTGGCAGTGGGGATGCCTACAGGGTCTGAGCCGAGGGCCGCAACGCACTGAGGCCGGCTCTGCCCTCCCCGCCCAATACCGCGACGAGGAAGTGCCAGGCGGCCGCAAGGTTCAGGCGACCGAGGCCGCATTGTGGTGATCACCTTGCCCTCTTGCACCGCTTTATAGCCCTGAGACTTTCCACTGCTCATTTTTGCCATCCAGCATTGGCCTCTGCCCCCGGCTTACTGTAGTGGTGCAGCCTCCGAGGTCCCGGGCGGAGTGGACGGCTTGGAGAGACGGGCCCCTGTGGACCTCTCGACAATGATGGTGCACCAGGGGAGGCTGCCACCTCTGGCCCTGATCAAGGCGCGGCCAGGATGCTGCAATGCTAGGATGATCTTGACAGGCCTGTGGTGCCACTGCAGATCATGGTGAGGGATGGTGGAGGGACCTACCTGAAGCTGTGGACAGGGGAAGCAGTGTAGTGGAGGATACAGAGCCTCTCCCCGGGCCCTGGCTCCTCACTGGCTATATCTACTCAGGCCCCAGATAAGATACAGGGCAGATATGGACATTCATCCTAAAGCACAGTGAATCGTGACCTGCATGTGAGGCTAGAGACAGGCGCTCTCACCGGGGGTCTGGTGGCCGTCCCTGCTCCGGCCCCTCCTGTAGACAGTGGTGGCACAGATGTGCATCTTCCCCTCCAGTGGTACGCAATGCAGTGGTGGACCTTAAAAGCATTTACAGTTACCTGCCATACCTCTGCCCCTCCGGTGCTCGTTATGCTGCGTAGAGTCCCTTCAGAGAGAACCAGGGACCACTGCTATACTCTTGCCCTGCCGATTGGGGTTGACAACTCCTCGGAGACCGTAGTGTATGTGCCACCTGAATTTTGGCCTGGGACTGTGTGGCCCATGCTCCTGAGAGCTTTCCTTGATGAACTATCAGCTGTGCACTGCATCGCCCCAGGGCCATCGAGCCAATGGGCCACATGGCCCATTCCCCATGCAGGAATGGACCCTGGTGCCCAGACTGGTTGAAAGCACCTGGAATACTGCCCAGACGCCTGTGCTAGCCACCCAATTCTATAGCCCAGCAGTTGCCTCCTCTCACTGGGGGTACCACGAGCAAGGAAAAACTGGCACGCCCAGCAGCCTCTCAGACGTGCATAGACCAGTACGCCATCACCACTCTGAAGGCACAGGTCTCCCGCCTGCTATCACACACAGGGCGAGAAAGCAAAAGACACACAATTGATGGACGGAATGCAGAACAAATCAAAACATTCACCCCCAGTCAAGAGATCTGGGTTAAATCCATCATTCTTTTGCTCACCATGCCAAGCCAGTTTAGATCTGGCCATATGCAAATCAGTCTTGACCCTGTGCCTCATGGGAACAGTCCAGCCCGAACTGCCAAGCCAGGTCCTCCCTGGACCAGAACCAAGCATCCTAGGACCGGTTTCGGGGTTTCACCCCTCATCAGCCAGGATAGCTTGATTCCAGTGCCACAGTGAGCCTGGGACCCACGTCTGGGCATACCCGGCGCACTTAGGGCGAGAAAGCAAAAGACACACAATTGTTGGACGGAATGCAGAACAAATCAAAACATTCACCCCCAGTCAAGAGATCTGGGTTAAATCCATCATTCTTTTACTCACCATGCCACCCCAGTTTAGACCTGGCCATATGCAAATCAGTCTTGACTGTATGCCTCATGGGAACAGTCCAGCCTGAACTGCCAAGCCAGGTTCTCCCTGAACCAGAACCAAGCATCCTAGGACCGTTTTTGGGTTTCACCCCTCATCAGCCAGGATAGCTTGATTCCAGTGGCACAGTGAGCCCGGGACCCATGTCTGGGCATACCCGGCGCACTTAGGGCGGGAAAGCAAAAGCCAGGCAATTGATGGACGGAATGCAGAGCAAATCAAAACATTCACCCCCAGTCAAGAGATCTGGGTTAAATCCATCATTTTTTTGCTCACCATGCCACCCCAGTTTAGCCCTGGCCATATGCAAATCAGTCTTGACCCTGTGCCTCATGGGAACAGTCCAGCCCGAACTGCCAAGCCAGGTCCTCCCTGGACCAGAACCAAGCATCCTAGGACCGGTTTCGGGGTTTCACCCCTCATCAGCCAGGATATCTTGATTCCAGTGGCACAGTGAGCCCGGGACCCACGTCTGGGCATACCCGGCGCACTTAGGGCGAGAAAGCAAAAGACACACAATTGATGGACGGAATGCAGAACAAATCAAAACATTCACCCCCAATCAGGAGATCTGGGTTAAATCCATCATTCTTTTGCTCACCATGCCACCCCAGTTTAGACCTGGCCATATGCAAATCAGTCTTGACCCTGTGCCTCATGGGAACAGTCCAGCCCGAACTGCCAAGCCAGGTCCTCCCTGGACCAGAACTAAGCATCCTAGGACCGGTTTCGGGGTTTCACCCCTCATCAGCCAGGATAGCTTGATTCCAGTGGCACAGTGAGCCTGGGACCCATGTCTGGGCATACCCGGCGCACTTAGGGCTCCGTCCATCATCTCCTTGTGTTTGCTTTGTTCGCCCTAAGTTGGCAGGGTATGCCCAGACGTGGGTCCGTTACTCACTTTGCCACTGGATTCAAGCTAGCCTGGCTGAATAGGGCTGTTAGCCTGAAACCGGTCCCAAGATGCTTGTTTCCGGTCCAGGGAAGACATGGCTTGGTAGTTCGGGCTGGACTGTTCCCATGAGGCACAGGGTCAAGACTGATTTTCATATAGCTGTGTCTGAATTGGGGTGGCGAAGTGAGCTAAAGAACGATGATGGATTCAAATCAGATCTGTGACTGGGGGTGAGTGTCTGAAAAGTTTCAGCACTCCGTCCATCATCTCCTTGTGTTTGCTTTGTTCGCCCTAAGTTGGCAGGGTATGCCCAGACGTGGGCCCCTTGCTCACTTTGCCTCTGGATTCAAGCGAGCCTGGCTAATGAGGGCTGTTAGCCCGAAACCGGTCCCAGGATGCTTGTTTCCGGTCCAGGGAAGACATGGCTTGGCAGTTCGGGCAGGACTGTTCCCATGAGGCACAGGGTCAAGACTGATTTGCATACAGCTGTGTCTGAACTGGGGTGGCGAAGTGTTCCCGGACTACACAAGGGAGGTGCAATTTCGGTGGTGATCATATGCAGCGGAGAAGCAGAAGCTCCAAAATCTGAACTTGTCATATCGACTACTGTTCCTCGCCTGCCTGGACTTAGCTTACTGAGGAAAGGCCGCTTCGACCCTTGCACAACTCCCCACCTCCCAACTGGCAAGCGGCCGTCGTGGCCAGGATGGACACAGACCCCAAACCAAGAAGGCACCATACTTGCTCATGGAGAGGGCGCAACACCAAGAGAGGGATCTGACTGTCGCCTTCCTCGACAGCAGATATTCAAGCTGTCTCTCTCACACCAGCCCCTTCGCCCTATGGTCATCTTGATGCAGCCTCGGGCTGCCATAGCCCTTCACCTTGTGTTACTACTCCACCAGCCACTCCGGCAGAAGACACTTAGATTTCCAGGCGCCCTATAATCGGCTGATGTACTGTATCCTTACCACCGCTGACAAGATGAGACTATAAACAGCTGCTAGACGATCCTGAGTCCTGCTGTACTAAACGTAATCCTTCATCATGAAGGGGTTCACCACTCCGTTCCAGAGTTCAGATTGAGTTCTTGTTCTGTTTTCATTTGTGGGACGACAGATGCTTGAGGGGTTGAAGTATGGGATGGGGGGCTGGTTGGGGAGGGAGTTGAGGACTATGTTTTGTTGAGGATGTTTTTTTCTTGCTTTCGCCACATGATGAGATCCTTACCAACGCTTTCTTCTCACACACCTATTGCCACACTAGAAATGCACCGCTGCTTTTCTTACATGACACAAGGCTACCACATCGCAGCCCGCCCAGGCTGGATCGCTCCCTATATATGGCTTCAGGTTCCTGTAACCTAGACGCCGTCCAGGCACTCTCCTGGAACCTCAATGGGCTGCTGGACTGGGTAAAGCACGCAGCATTTCTGAAATACTCCCATAATTTTCTCCCGGTGGCCCTGATGTTGCAGGAGACACATCTGATGGGGAATCACTGTCGCTTTTTAGCGAGACAGGGATACAACAGGGTCTTCCACACCTGCTTCTCACAGGGTTTTCGTGGTGTGGCACTCCTTCTGCCCCACTCCTTTCCTCTGACAGTCATGACGACAGTAGCTGACCCCCAGGGATGGTTCCTAGCCCTGACCAGGACTATGGTAAGGAGAATTCTTAATCTCTTTTCAGCTTACACGCCCCCAGCAGCCATAGATGTTTCCTTTGTGACCTTTCTGATACGATCTCTAACCTTCCCGAGGGCCTGGCGGTTATTGGAGGTGACTTCAGTGCAGTAATGGCTCCTCACCAGGATGCCACTGGGACCCCTTTGGCAGGTCGCCGCTTGGGTGCTCTACGCCTTTCGGACTGGACCACCACTCTCGGTGTATGCAATGTCTGGAAAATATGGAATCCGCAGCAACACTAGTACACCCACACATCAGCAGCACACCACAGTCAATCCTGCATAGACTACATATTTATACCGGCCCAGAACTGCAGAGCAGTCTCCGATATTCAAATCCTTTCTTGAGGCATCACAGATTATGCCCCTCTGCTTCTTTACCTTGGTACCCCCACAGAGGCACCACGACCTGTGTGGCATTTAAATGTCTTGTTTCTCCAAGACGAGAATTGCGATTCTCCAAATGAAATGCAAAGGGAATCAGGATTTCATTAAAGACACCTTCCTTCATCACATCCTTAACCCACCTTGCAATGGTCGCTGAACTCAGCTTTATGAGGTTTCACATACAAAATCAATAATTGTTTCTCACCATGAGCCCTGAATTTCATCATCCTACTCTCATACTCCGTCAAACACTCAACCACACACAATTTTGGATTACCTGTAAACCTAGGATAAAAAATCGACTCCAACATGGTCTTAGTTCTCCAAATCTCAAAATGAACTCCCTCTGGACCATACATCCTACTACTTACCTCCAATGCTTTAACATCATCTCCTGCATGAGATCAAACACAAAAGAGTTGCCAACTTCTCTGATATTTTCTTATTATCCAAAAACCTATTACTTGGCCATTCTACAAATTTCTTTAATACTGAGTTCACATCCCACGGTACATCATAACATGCCTTTGGAGGCCTTCGCAATCGCATACTCTTCATAATCCTACAGTTCAAGATATTCCTTCCTAAAGCTATCCCATCTATTTGCGCATGACCTGCCGACACTGCAGACCTATAACAATTCAGAGTTCTGTAACTCAAACCTTCCTCAACTTTCCCTACTAAAAAATGTACAACCTCTACCACAGGTGCTTCCACGGAATACAAATTCCTCTCCATGCACCAACTATCCCAAATTCTCCATATTCCTTTATATCTACTCCTTGTTCCAGGAGCCCAAGACTCCTCCAATAGCTCTGCAGCTCTGGTCGAAAGTCCTTGCATAGTCCTGTGTCTCCTGATACCCTCCAAACAAGAAGGTTCAGCACCCCACTCTGCACCAAAGGATGTTCTTCTCCATCCCCGTTCATTAACATTCCTTCCTCTACTTGAATCAAATAAGGAACCGCGCACGCTAGCTCCAACACAGCTGCAAACCACACCTGAGAGACCCAAAAAGGAGTCACCAACACTATCTGACATCTCTCCTCTCTCACTTTCAACAGTACCCTCTGCAACATTGCAAAAGGAGGAAACGCATAAGCTCTCTTCCCCCTCCAAACCTGCAGGAAAGCATCCACAGCCCTTGCTCCTGGATCCGGTAACCAACTGAAGTAAGTTGCTAGCTGATTTGTCAATCTGCTTGCAAACAAAGCCACCTCCAGTGGACCCCAAACCTTGTTTATTTTCCCAATTATCTTGTGATATAACTTCCAATCGCTGTAATCCCTTAGGTGTCTTGAATTCCAGTCCTCTGAAATGTTCATCTCTCCTGGCAAATTCTCTGCCCTCACAGAAATCTTCTGCTCTAGACAAAACTCCCAAAAATCCTTTGCCAAATCCGCCAGACCACGTGACCTGCACCCTCCTAGTCTGTTGATGTACATCACTGCAGACACATTGTCCATCTTCATCAAAACTGTCTGTCCCTTCAATTCTCTTTTGAAACTCTTCAATGTATACAATCCTGCTGTTAACTTTAGACAATTTATATGCTTCTCTCTCTCTTCCTGCGTCCACAAGCCCCCTGTATCCGAAGCTCCCAAACGAGCTCCCCAACCTCTTAGACTCGCATCCGTCTCTAATACAAAATTCGGGGCGCAACCAAAAATCGCCTTCCCATTCCATGCCTCCATGTTGTGCAACCACCACAACAATTCCTTTTTTGCTTCTGAACTCATTGCCAACTTGTCTCCATACCACAGACCCTTCCTCAGAGCCTCCCTTGTCATTTTCTGCAAAGCACGGTAATGAAGAGGACCTGGAAAAATAACCTGAATAGAAGATAACAATCCTATCACCCGAGTTAAATGCCTCATTGTTACAAACTCCCTCCTTAACACTAGATTTAATTCTTTCTTTATCAACTTCACCTTTCTTTCAGGAAGCTGAAGAATCAACTTCTCTGTTTCTACTAAAAATCCCAAGAATTCTAGCTCTTTGCTCAGCTTCAAAATAGATTTCTCACTGTTTATTATAAATCCTAATGACTCCAACATCCCAATCACATTCTTTAACTCCTCCTTCAATTCCACCACACTCTGAGAAATAACTAGTATGTCGTCTAAATAAACAATCATTCGTACTCCTCTCTCCCGAAAAGAAGCCATCACTACTCTCATAACCCTTGTAAAGCACCAAGGTGCTGAAGAGAGTCCAAAGGGGAGACACTGAAATTGATACAATTGGCCTTTCCAATGGAATCGTAAATACCTCTGACTCTCCTTGTCCATAGGATTTGTAAAATACGCATCCTTTAAGTCTAATTTCACTAACCAATCGTTCCTCATTAACAAATCTCTCAGACAATGGATACCCTCCATTTTGAAATGTCTGTAAACTAAAAACTTGTTCAGCTCTCTCAGGTTGATCACTGGCCTCCAACCCTTTTCTTTCTTTTTCACCCAAAAAATTGTACTTGCAAAACACTTTTCTCTTTCCACTTGATGCCTTACTGCTCCTTTCTGTAACATCGAAACTAACTCTGCGTCCACTAATTTCTCTAATTCCCCTCTCACAGTCAACTCTCTTGGTTCCTTCATTTGAAATGGATTTTCTATGAACTTTATCACATACCCTTCTACTTTCTGTAACACCCACGGATCTTGAGTTAACTTTCTCCATTCCTCCAAAATCTCTCTTAGCCGACCACCTACCCTTCCTTGGGAAAAACCAATAGTAGTCTCCAAACTCACCCTGTCCTCCCGCAAATTCACCTCGTCCTCTGAACATCCTCCCTCTATCAGATCTTCTTGATCTTCCACGATTCGGGTAGAAGGAATTTGAACTTTGATATCCTCTTCCTCTGTTCTGCATATAAATTGGGACCTCTGCATGCCCCGGCTAGCAGTGGGTCCTCTTCTACTAGCCTTTCCAGAAAAACTATTTCCAAAAACCTTTCGCATATTCGATTGAGCCTTTTCCAAGGCCATGAAAGTCGCCACGTATTTCCCTACGCTCTTAAGAAGACCTTCTCCAAAGAGTAATCCCTTAGGATCCTCACTTGGCTCTTTCTGAGACATGTCCCCCAGCTTAGGACTTAACTTCATTAGTATGGCTTTTCTTCTCTCTGATAGTAAACCTGCATTTGCATTTCCTAATAAAACTATAGCTCTCTGGCTCCATCCCCTGAGCAGATCCATATCTAGTGGAGCCTCATTAAAATGAGCCTCCTCCACCATATCCATAATCCTAGCTAGGGGTCCCACGACATCCAATAGCTTATCTTGGCAGATCTTAAGTGACCTTTCTAGCCCTCTCCTTGGATCTCTCCCAAGCCTGAATAAGAAACTTATAAACTCCGGGTCCAAATTGGGTGTCATGCATACCTTCTCTTCAATCACAGGTCTTGAGATCTCCGCCTTTAACACCCTTCTCACCTCTCTGTCTAATGGCTTCCTAGTCCACTCTTTAATGAACTTTCCCACATGCTCCACAGGCCACCAATCCCCACTTCTGGGGTGTCGAATGTTAAAAGGCGTGAACATTTCCCCACCTAGAGGATCTCTTAAAACTCCTCCTGAAATGACATCATCTAAACCCCCAAACTTATCGTCCATCTCATCATTTTGCAGATTAAGAATATACTCATCCCAGTCCTTCTCAACTGCTGGAATCGGACTATCCAAACTTTTATTGATTCCATCCTTTCTTTTGCCGCTAGGGACACCCTTCCTTCGTGTGCCGAAGAGGACACCCACTCTCTGTATGCCGTCATAGACACCTCTCCTTTCGATGGAACTCAAACCCCCCATCCTTTTTCTTGTTAAAAATAATTCCTTCACATGCTTCATCTTCCTCATCCTTTTACCTCCGACACCTACGACATTTTCATCCTCCTCAGATAATGAATAAAATTCCTCACCAGACTCCAAATAGTTCCTTCCACTCTTTACCAATTTTTTCTGAACTTGTTTCTCTGCTTTCTTCTCCAACTCCTGCTGAATCATTCTCCTGATCTGCTCCTCATCCATATTTCCATTACTTTGTACTCCACTACAACCCTGCTCTGCATCCATTTCAAACCTACACACCTCTTATTAAAGAACAATAAAACTGCTGTAACTCCGAATGTAAACCTAACTGTCCTAAAATATCCCCTTTCACTTGAACTACTGGCCGATTTAACTTTTGACCTTTACTTTTTTATTTTTTATTGAAACTGTCACGTATATTGCGCAAACATGCTGCCGTATTCTGTATCCTTTCAATACAATCTGGACCAATCCAATATGGCCTCCAAACCTTGCGAGAACTACTCGCGCAACGTCACTCGCGCCTCAGTTTGAGCCTGAAACCATCTGCATCACTTCCGGAAATCGCAAACAGCTCTACAGCAACCGACGAGGATCGACTCGCGCCCAACTACCGTTTTCTTTTCACGGTAAGAGCGAACCTTCTGCTCGCGCTCTCGCTACCGTGCCACTTAATTAAACTAAACTTACTTCTACTCCCAAAATACTACCAATGCGAACCTGCTTGGCCCACACTCACAATGATGCCCATATTTTAATAAACTCTTCACTTATGAAAATTAGAAGTGTTACATCCCCTTACGAATAATTAAAATACTAACATGATTACAATTCGAACTAAAATCTACAACAGTAATCAAAGTTTCTCTCTCTCATACTCAACAAACCTTACATATATATTCCACAACATTTACAACTCAGCGTAATATTTTAAAATAAAGGTACTTATCTCAGTATGAGCAGCATTTAAAAGAGGAAGAGTGTTCTATGCAAGGCCTATTTATGGACTATGGAGTTCTAAGTCTAGATTGTTGTGTAAAGTGTTCTTTAAAGGTGCTGCAGTGGAGTGGCATTAAAATTATAATGCATAATGGAAGCCTCCGGTCTTGAAATGAAATTATAAACAGGTGCTGGAGACAGAGGCCAAGGCACATTTTCAACTTGATGATGGCACACTTCAATCACCAGGCATGCTTTGGGCAACAGGTAAAGCCACCATTAAGAGTTATACCAAAGGATACCTGAGGATTTATTACAAAAAGGAGATCTGACCACCTTGTTTATTCCTGCTTTTTATTTTAGCAGATTGGAGCCAATAGCAATATTTCTTTCCATTGGTCCTGGCTATTTCTTTGCCTTTGCTTCAATGTATCACATCTTTTTTATAAATTACATTCAAATAATTGCCTGAACAGCAAGCGATACACTTCATAATCAAAACAAATAAGAGCATTTGAAAATCATGACAACTCAAAACATAACAAAAGATTAAACATACATTCGAAACATTACTTTGGATGCAACAATCAAAAAGTCACAATACACCTATGATTTGTCAACCTCAATATATACCTTATGAAGCAGCAAAAAACGCAGGGTCAGCAACTTTCCCAATTAGAGGCTCAGGCCCCCCGCTTGGAGGTGGAATTAGCCTTTCAAAACAGTGAGGGACAGGTATCCCGCCAGCTCGACCTTATACGGGAAGAAATATGTCACCTAGCTCTAGAGATGATGAAACAAATGTGTAGGCCTTCACCAGCTAGTGTCGATGGGTGGGGGGACAAAAATGGTAAACTTCTCTATTGGCTTGTATCCCGTCCCCTTACCAACCGGATCAGTCCGGAGGTCACCGACAACCAGAGTTGCACCCAACATACCCTTCGCGGTATTGCACTGACTTTTGTAGAATACTATTGCAACCTCTATACAGCGGTTCCACAGACTGAACCTGAGCCGCTCCCCCACCTCCTACAGGAGATACCTCTCCCACAACTGTTTTCCATGGAAACTCAGCTGCTGGATCAGCCGCTTTCCATTAAAGAGGTGGGCACAACCATCTCAGTAGTGGCGTCCGGGAAAACCCTGGGCTCGACGGGTTTCTTACGGAGTACTACTCCGCATCCCGGGAGGATCTGACACCTCTTCTCCAAGCCATGTAAGAAGAGGCTGCGCCGAGGGTATCTTCCGCCACAGATATTGACATGGCCACGATAGCAGTAATCCCTAAGACGCTAACACCATCAACCTCCTGTTCAGATTTTCGACCCATTTCCCTTATTAATACTGACATAAAAATCTATGCAACAATCCTGGCCGCTCGACTGAGACCAGTGCTTAATACCCTCATCCACCCTGACCAGTGTGGCTTTATGCCTCATGGAAGCACGAGGCATATGCCTCCACGTTGCTCTGGCTCATTGGCACGTCCTTTCATTGAGCCTGGCCCTACTCCTTATCGATTTTGAAAAGGCATTCGATACTACAGACTGGGGATACTTGGAGGAGGTGCTGCTCTATTCCAATCCCAAGCCCTGAGTTCAGGTGAACGGAGTCATCTCAGACCCCTTTCCCATTCGTAGGGAAGTGAGTCAAGGCTGCCCCCTGTCTCCTCTCCTCTTCACCTTGGCAACTGAGCCATTGGCCCATCTGATAAGACGTGATACCCAGATTAGGGGCTGGCGATGGGGGGAGGCCCGGAAAGACTGCATCGCTCTATATGCAGATGATGTTCTACTCTTGGCGGATTCCGATGTGACGGGCCGTGCTGTCTTCGACTACTCCACCTTTTTGGTGCGGTGTCTGGGCTGAGGGTTAACCTGACTAAATCCACTCTGGCCCCCCTGACCCATTCCCATACCTGCATCTCGTGGCAATCCAATATCCCAATTCGGCGTTTAAGTTTCCGATACTTGGGGATCTGTGTGGCACTCCTTCCGGAGCTCATTGGGCACTGAATCTTACACCGTTGGTTAAGAAAGCACTGGACGACCTGCAAAGATAAAAGACGTTCCCGTTAAATCCCATGGGCAGAATAACCTTATATAAAATGATGATCCTTCCCTGATTTCTTTATGTCTTTCAGAATCTCCTGCTCTGACTGCTGCATCATTGGTTCCTAGCCCTAGATAGATTAGCTACCTCGTTCCTGTGGGGTGGCTCCAGACATCGCCCAGCTCTTTCCCATAGTCAGAGCCCCATATGATGGTGCCCTGGGAATGTCCAATTTTTATTTTTACTACTTAGCTACCCAACTATTGGTGATTAATGACTGGTTTTCAGGAGGGTGGTGTGACCCAGTGTACCAACTAGAGCTTGCCTTCCTGGGGTTTTCCAAGATCCAGGCAATGCTGTATGGGTCCCCACTCCCAAACTCCATCCTAGCAGTGACCCGGGCGGTTATCCTGGTGTGGAGATATGCACTTTGGTTGACGCACTGGGACACAAAGCTGATGCTACAGACCCCTCTCTAGCATGGCGCCTGGGTAAAGGAACTGGCCACGATGAAAGGTTTCGGGAAATGGGACTTATAGGTATTTCACAACTGGAAGATATTTAGTCAGGGGCCCATATTCGCACGTTCCAGGAATTGCAGGATGCTTATAGGATTCACACTATACAATTTTACAAATACTTGCAACTTAGATATGCACTCACTGCCCATCTTTCCACTGATACTCCCACCCCAGAATTTAGTCCGCTGGAGGCCAAGATCCTGATGGGGGTACTGGGTAAAGGAGGAGTTTCCCAAATATACCGCACACTTGTTATTAATGCCTCCCCTACACTAGACTACCTTAGTACACGCTGGGAGCATTAGCTGGACCCCTAGAGGACAACAACTGGCGGGATGCCCTTATGGCCCCTCGGGTCCTTACCATCTCTTCCCGACTGAGACTAATTCAGACATATTATCTGTACTGTGCTTACCTCACCTAGACTATACCGGAGGGCCTTTTACCAAACCCTGACTGTCCCCGATGTGCTATGACCCCTGCAGATTTCTACCACATGGTGTGGGCATGCCCGGCGATAGACAGATAATGGACCACTATAGCCGCAGAACTTACTGAGGTGTTGGGATGGGAGGCCCCCTGCACACCTGTGGCCTTTCTCCTGGGGGTTCTGGAGTGTGTGGTAGGATCTCGAGCAAATAAAGCATTCCTGGGCATGGACCTTATGGTGGCAAAAAGAGATATAGCCACTAAATGGAAACCACCCCCCGCCCCCACAGTGTCACAGTGGCACAGAGGCTTGGACTGGTGTGTGATTCAAGAGAAGCAGATGTTTATGGCATGGGGCTGTCCATAGAAACATGACAGGGTTTGGGGCAAGTGGTTGGGTCAAGTGGAAAAGGACGGGAGACCTGATGTCACTAACGTGTTCAGATGAATGTGCATGTGCGCTTCTTAGTGTTATTGTGACTGAGATGATACGAATAGCACAAACCACACAGTGGATTGAAAGGTACTTTACCATGCTCGTATGTGGCTGTATTGTATTGTTTGCATTAAAATCAATAAAATTGATTATCTAAAAAAAGAACTCCACAGAGCAAGGCATATAGAAAAATCAAAATGCAAAATGGAGAATGATGCGATGATGCCGGGTCCACGAGTTAAGATCATGCACATTGCAGCAGGAAATCATTTGTCTCCATGTTCCTGGCATCTAGTGGACACCAGTCGGTGGCAAAAGGTGCTGCTCCAATAGGTACGCTCTGCCAAGGGCCCCGCTTGGGCTGCTGCATGTGGTGGGGCGTAGCTAGGCTTTGGCTGACAGAGCAGCTGTAATTTTATCTTGGTCTTCATTGCACCAGCAGAAGAGGGGGAACCTTAGCAACCCGGGCCTCATACACTGCCATCTTTTCAAGATTAGTTGTCAGCAAGACCAGCCATTACTTAGGAAGCGAAGGGAAGGCTTTACACCTTAATAGTGGTTTGAGCACAACACATTTTAGTGAACTGTAGGTAATTAATTTATACGAGAATCAGGTGCATTCTTTTATGCAGGGCTTTAGGTGGGATGAAAAAAGTACCGATCCCTACAGAGGGTGTGGCCTATATAATTAGAGGTGTGTCTTAAACATGTAAACTCGATTTCTGTGATTCTCACCGAGTGCCACCGGACTGGTACTTTGGCTCCTCTGAGCTGTCTGTTATTACATTCAGATATATAACACAACAACTGACATACGCCTTAAACCAGCCAGAACTATTGGCTTTGTCAATGGGTGTTGGCTGTGGAAAATACTTAAGTGAGCAGCAACAATAATTTTGTTGTAAATAATACTGAAAATATTTTGATTCTGAAATTGTGAGACATGTAAGGACTAGCGGTCTTCGGTGTGTCTCCATCACTCATGCTATGTTCACTCTGTGTAACACATTAACGCCATTTCTTTCTCCATATCTTATCCATCTGCTTGTTTTTAACACCTCATCTCTATCCTCTTCAGCACCCTCTTATCACTCTCTCCCGAATGGACTTTCGTGCATCTCCTTCACTTCACCACCCCCCAAACCCACAATGAACCCACTAACCTGTAAGCAGTACATTTTACTTTCACCTCGTCAATATTTTGACAACTCTGTACTTCCTTCACACTTTCATAGAATCACAATTGCAAATGGAATATGTGACCTTTGCCTTCTGCGCTCAGCAGAGAGACCAAGGGTTAGATGACCATGTATTCTGAGCACCTTTTTGCCCCACTGACAGGCACTGTGAGAAACTCGAGCTGCCTTCAGTCTGAACTCCAGAGCCCTCAAACATGGCCGAGGCGACTCAGTTCCAGGTATGCACTATACAAGAGTAATATAAAAAAAATACAGAAACACAACACCCTGGAAACAGCTAACACTGTTAGGAAATGCAAGATTAAGTAAATCATAAAAAATATAAACATTAACTAAATCGCTAACATGAATTACCTTAACGTTTTTTACATTTATTTTTTAGAAATCTTTCAGTGTTTTGCCTGTAAAGTTAGGGAACTGAGGGCCAGATGTAGGACCCTTCCAATGTGCGAGTCGCAAATTGCTTCGTTTTGCGACTCGCAAATTGGAATTTACAACAGTGTCTCAGACACTGTTTGCGATTCCTAATGGGGTCGCAAATCGCCTGCCTCATTAATATTCATGAGGCAGGTGCAATATGCGACCCCATTGGGAATGGCTAACACTCCAAGGGATGGTGGTCTGCTGGACTCTGGGAGCTTCAGCCAGTGCACAGAGGAGCAGAAGAGTGGTGAGCAGAGCAGCGACCAGAAGACCGGCAGGTATGTTTTTTTTGTATTGTTGTTTGTTTTGTTATAGTCCTCTCTCCCCCTGCTGCCCCACCACACTTCCCTGACACAGCCGCTGTTCCCACTAATACCACTCCTACTCCTCCTAAAACCTTCCCCCTTCAGACAGCGTCTCACATCGTTACACTTACTAATCGTTTCCTCTCCAACCAAACATTCATCACAACCAGCCCCCGTTCCTCTGGTCCTATGTGCCTTAATCCTCGTACTCTGGACCACTAATACCCGTCCATCATTCCTTGCAGCCCTGTCCTGTCACAGATCTGCCTACTTGTGAAAATTATTGATCGTGTGAGGAGGAGGTGTGCGGTCTTGTTTTTATACCTGGTGCCAGCGTTGAAGTGAAAGACACTTCTAGAGTTTTCCCCCACAGATGGTGTTGGAATTTTCCATCTCCCTGCCCAGGCGTCACTGGGATTGGGGTCACAAAGGCTAGTGTGAAGTTCTTTGTGTGTGTGTGTTATTGCAGCTGCTTTGAATTGCAAGCAGGGCTGTGCACAGCTTTGCCCCCCAATCTTCCCAGGATGGCTCATCCTGCCAACACCCATTCCGCTATTATGTGGCTGTCTGGGAGGAATTTACAAAGGTCAACTGACAACTACACATAGTCATGTGACCCAGGAAACAGGCTGCAGATGCCAAATGATTAGGACAAGAAAATCCCTGCTTTCTAAAAGAGACATTTTCAGAATTGACTGACTTTACCATTAAAGAGGGTTTTATATTACAATTCCTTAGACACCATACATGACATTTCTTCCTGCTCCTAAACAAACATTATCACTTATTAAATATAATAGGGTAACCCAGTTTTATCCTGAGGGAGGAGTAGGCCTCTTAGTAATGAAAAACCCATTTGTGAGTTTTTCATTACCAGGACATGAAAATCTTAAAAGTACATATTCACCTTTTTATATACAATGCACCCTACACTATGGGCTGCTTACGGCCTACCTTAGGGGCAATTTATATTTACTAAAAAGAATGTTTCGGGCCTGGCAAAGGAGTCTATTCTGCCAGGTCAAATTGGCAGTTTAAAACTGCACACAGGCTGCACTGGCAGGCCTGAGACGTTGTAGGGGGCTACTTAAGTGGGTGGCACATTAAGTGCTGCAGGCCCACTAGTATTATTGAATTTACCGAGCCTGGGTATATGGTATACCACTTTACTAAGGACTTATAAGTAAATGAAATATGCCAATCAGGTGTAAGCCAATTGTACCATGTTTTAGGGAGTGAGTACCAGCATTTTAGCACTGTTTAGAAGTGGTAAAGTGCACAGAGTCCTAAGGCCAACAAAAACAATTCAGCATACAGGAGGGGAGAATTAAAAAAGTTTGAGGGAAGACCATCCTAATGTTCACAGGTCTAACCCAGCTGAAACCCGAACTACCTCCTTCCCTCCCGATCTGCTAGCCTTCCCCTGGAACCCTCATTTAGCTCAGAGTCTCCCACCCCATAACCTAACTTTAGCCGAATCCAAAAATACAACTCAAGCCACCCCCTCCAGGCATACTTGCCTCCCATCTCAGCCCTACTCTCCACGTCGCAATTTCATCTCAGGCATTGTCTCAGCTGCCCTGTTTACTTTTAAGCCACCATTATTGCCTGGAACGTACCCAGCACCTTGCCTGGAAGACTAACCTTGTGGAATCGTTATTCCCAGACAGAACTGCATCTCTAGGCCTAAATGAGCAAATTTCTCCCGTGGAGATGATGACCTCAATAATCTCAAGAAAGCTATGAACACTCTAACTCCGCTCACAAGCAGACACACAATGATGCCCAAGACAATTTCGGCATCAACATCATCATGAACCATAGACCTCCTGGCTCATTTCCCACAGCCTCATTCAACTACCCACTGGCCTCCACATATACCCTGTCTCCAAGCCTGCCAACTCCACACTACAGTTCCACCTTCGCAATAGCTGCTCTGCAATGGCTGGAGATTGGCGATTCGATCATGAGCTTCAACCTAGACATCAAGATTCTTACAGAAGCTTGGCTTAAGGGTTAATGAAATAAAATATTGGATTTTCTCCTCCCCCTTACTACTCCTTTCTCCATTGCTCCCATGAAGGCAGACTTGAAATGGAGTAGTGGTTATTTAAAAACATGCTAAGGTTGAGACGTCTTCTCACTACTCTCTATTACTCCTTCCAGCATCCGTCACTTGAAAAATCTTTCCACAAACCCCCAGTATTAGGCTTAATGTTACTTACTGTTGGAAATTGGGTTATTAGTTGAGGGGGGTGAAACCCTCCTCAAGCAACAACCACCATCTCTGTCAGGGTGAAACACAAGAAAACGTCAAATTAAGCTGTGCTCAATCCCCTGGCAGCTTGGCACAAAAGCAGTCAGGCTTAACTTAGAGGAAATGTGTAAAGTGTTTATGCAGCACTTCAAACAGTAATAAAGTGAAAACACAAAACAAGAAAAATCCCTCATCAATTTAGAAAAATAGAGTAAAATTTAATAAACTATTTGAGACCAAATTCCAATCAGTAGAACCGGAGACATGTAATCTGAAAGAGTTAAGTGAAAACAGTGGTTAGAAGCACAAAGCGCCAACTGTGATTATCTAGTCACACCGGACCAGGACAAAGTCACAAGCTCAGGTCGAACACGATGGAGCGCTGGCCAGATACAGGAACCAGTTAGGCCAGCTGAGCAAAGTACCTTAAATCCTGGTTGAGGAGCATTTCCAGATCCCACGTCGAAGATGCGCAGCTCAGCAGTGGATTTGAGGAGCTGTGTGGCGGCGATGCAGAGTCTTGCATCGTCATCGAGGTTGCTGTCAATGAGGGGCTTGAGATGTGAAGGTCTGTGCTTAGCGCCAATTTCGGGAAGGCTGCGGGTTGCAATGCAAGGTTCGTGTCGGGGATGTGTCGCGCAGTGGCCGTTCCGAAGTGCGGCTGCAAGGTGATGCACTACACTGCGTTGGTTCCGACCACAGTACAACAGCCAGGCTGGCAAAGTACCTTGAGGCCCACTTCCAGGGGTGCAGGACTGGGGTGACATTCAGGCCCACGTCCAGGGGTCCAGGACTGGGTTGACACATTTGGGGAAGGTAGGACTCACATCAGACAGAGTCCAGGTGCTGGATTCAGGATGGTAGGAGCCTTTTCTGTCCTTGACGCTCTGATCAGGAGGTTAGCCAACTAGCCCTTGGAGTCTCTCTGGTGGTCCTAGTTCAAGATGCAAGTCCAGTCTTTTCACTCAGGCAGCAGGGAAGCATGGCAACATAGAACCTGTCGTTTTGCAGAGCAGCACAGCAGTCCATCTGAGTCTTCCACAGGACCAGAGGTGTACTGAAGAGTTGGGTCTGAGAATCCATTATTTATACCTGCTGCCCACTTTGAAGTAGGCAAAGGTTCTGGAGGTTTCCACGCCCCAGAGGTGCTTGGAATTTCCTTCCTGGCTGCTCTGGTCCCACCTTGTCTAGTGTCACAAAAGACTAGTGTCAAACCCTTTGTGAGTGCGCTCAGGGAGTGTCTTAGTGATGTGCAAGTGTGGTAGGTGATAGCTCCTCCCCCTCATCAAGTTAGAGCTGTCCCATCCAGCCAACATCTAATCTCCTTTGTCTCACTGTCTGGGAGCAACACCTAAAGACCAACTGCGAGCTACACCTAGTCATGTGACCCAGGAAGCAGGCTGCAGGCACCTAATGGTTAGGACAAGAAAATACCAAGTGGCATTTGCAGAATTGTGGCTTTAACATTAAAGAGAGTTTTAAATTACAATTCTTTTGACACTAAACTCAACAATCCTACTTGCTCCCTATTGAAATTTAGCACTTACTAAATGTAATAAGGTTAGCCTATAGGAGAGGTAGGCCTTGCAGTAGTGAAAAATACTGTCTGACAAAAGAATTGGACCTAAATATCTATAATAAAAATATTTCATCTTTAAAGTTGTTAATAGCTCCAATGCAACAATAGTTTTAAAATAATATTTTTGCCACAATATTTATTTGAATAATATTTTTGTTATCAATTTTCTGACATACACCATTTTGAAGAGTCTTCTACTGCCTCTGTTATTTGTTGGGGCAAAGCTGTTTCAGTATCAGCTGAATATCGGTACAAAGAAATATGCTATACATTTTTACCTCTCCTTCAGCGTCCTGAATACACATCTTACTAGAGAAGTCTGGCTGAATTACAAGAGGGGTCGGGCTGTATTAGTCTTTTAGAGACAGGGAACGAAACTGATCGGTTAAGGCAGTGATACTCAAAGTAGGGCCCGGGGGCCAATTGTGACCCTCTTGACCTTTTCATGCGGCCCTACTGGTGAACAGCAACACGAGCTGCTGTTTAGTTGAGGAGAACTAATATGCAGAAAAAAATATTGAATAAACCGGCAAGCATTTATTAACCTGGAAATAAATGCTTGCCCATTTATTTAACATTTCTTTAGACCTCCTTACACAATCCCTGACACACCCAGACCCCCACCGCCACCCTGCTGGCATCAGTGTGGCCCTCGGCCACACCACAAACCGTACTTTGTGGCCCCTGGGCAAATGCTTGCGAGTACCCATGGGTTAAGGAATCAGCAGAGGGCGGTACATTTTTTAAAATTATCCGACAGTCTAGTTCAATAGGAAAATCTTTTTCATCTCAGAAATCATGAAGCCAATACATTGCATTGCAGAATTCCATGCATCCATTTCACAGAAGTGCCCTCTTGCCGGAGGCTTTTATCTATGACAAATCCTAGCTCATTTTCTACCCACCAGAGGCTTTACTACACCACAGGTTCTTTAGACTCACTCCAGTGTTCACATGGGGTTCTTTGAAATACTTCTAACACTGAAGGGCCACTTTGTTTTATACAAGTTGGTACTGCAGGTGATAATTTGGTACCATCTGGTACTGCAGGTGATAAACTATGAATATCCTATCAATGTAGTTACCTGACTAACTTAACCAGAGTACTGTGGTAATTCAGCCAGATTTCTCTAGCAGGTTGTCTATTCAGGACACTGAAGGAGAAATAAAAGGTACAGTATACCTAAAACATGGGAGTTTCACCCTTTATTGAATGTAATCAGGTTAACCTCTCTTTGCTAAGAAGAAGCTTCAACCATAAGCTCAGGATTGATTGTGGCTGCCAGGATGGATGAAGCTTTACATCTCTGGACTCGTCTTTCAGCTTCTGTGATTAGCTATCTAGATGTAGTTCTTTAATAGCATACACACACTGAGGTTTTTTGGCATCAAAATTTTGCTAACAATCATGGAAGTCATTGAACATCATGGAAGTCATTGTACATCCGGCAAGCCTTTGTTACTTTGGGGTGAGACTTTATAGGCAGCATTAGCCTGCTATGGTATTCCTCCAACCTACATCAAATGGGTTAACTTGTTATACACAGCCAGGACTCGGACGGGCCGTCATGTCGCAAGTGCATATCCGGTGTCACGTGGAACACGGCAGAGCTGTCCCTTATCCCCGCTTCTGTTTGTACTGGCATTCAAACCTTTAGCACAGCGTATGTGATAAGACTCCCTAGCATGGAGGATTCCCGTGAAGAGCACGCTCCACTCGATCTCATTATACGCAGATGACATGATACAATACTTGAGAGGTCTCTGGGGGGACTTGGGAGACATTACGCGATCTCTAGCCTCCTTTGGACGGCTTTCTGGTCTTCAGATATGCCATGGATGTTTCAGCTCCTGAATATGATGCTGGTTGGACTTACCTTGGGATCGGGCCGCTCTAGGGTCAGCCTTGCCATATTGCAATTTCCCTCAGATCCGGAGTAGTGGTGTTTATTCTGTGCAAGAAGTTACGCTCCGGCACGTCTGGACCGGGTGGTTCTCGGCAGCCTGGAAGCCTGCAAACCCGCAAGTCATCTCTCTGCTTTTCCCGAGCCACCGCTGAGCTGCTGCCTGCTCTAGCCTGCTCCAGCCTCAGCCCCCCTGGCACAGAACCGCCGCATTGCCATTTTCGGGCAGCAAACAGACGCCAACAGACACTCGTCTTCTAATCCCACCGTCTCCACCAAGAGCCGGTGAGTGAGTGAACAGGGCACCATTTGAACAGTGGGCATTTTGGGATCGCTGCTGACCCCTTGCCCCACCCCCTTCCCCGCAAAGGGACCCCCACCTCATCTCACCCTACCAAGTATACACACCAGGTGAAAGGGCATCAGTCACAACAGCCCAGACAGTCCAGCGGGAGTTCAAATGGGAGTTCAGAAGGGGACCTAGGACACCTCCCGACAGCACTCAGTTTCCTTGCCTCCAACTGCCCACCCCACGGAAGGCAAACACAGTACTCTGCCCGCTGATAACAGCCCAAATACCAAACTCAGCCCACAATGAGGTCGGGGAGAGTCAGGAAGGAACCAGCTAAAATCCACAATAAAAACCCAAGGCCGGAGCCCACTCATGTCATCATGGACTCGGTGGTGGTCTCATCACAGCTAGACACATCACAATTACAATCCAGCGCAATCCTGGGACAAGAGCAGCAACACTTCAACCACCCCCTATCCCCCCACAGCATACCAGCCGTATTACAAGCATTATCGGGGGCATCATCATCCGTTAGTTCCAATCCCCACAAGTCAAATCTTGGAACGTCAGCTCCTACAGTCTCCAGCTCAAATAGAGTGACATTGAGGGATTACTTCAGGAGCACTGCAACCCTAAAGTCAAGATCAAACATACCTGCCAAGACGTCGGACATCACCCAGGCAAGCCTGGCCATAGACCTGCCTCAAACACAGGTTCAGGCACTCCAACAAAGGTTGAACAATTCCTAAAGGAAGTTGCCAAGGGCTGTCCACTGCTCCAGGATCCCGAAGAATTATCTCATGATCTACTAGCCACGCACCCACCCGTCGCACCTGTCTCCTCGCCAATCACCATCTTAAGCGAGGACTCGCAGTCTACTTCTAACCCAAGCCCGTTCTCGCCCTTTACACCTAAATCACAAACTAAATCACAAACCAACACAGACGATCCTGTAGAGAGCAACAAAGCACCCAGCCCTCAACCTGCGAAACGAGCAAGGTCTCCTTCAGGCAAAATCAAATTGCAGACCCCAACAATTGCAAAAACCTAGCCAACCAGTGCTTTCACACGGACCCCTCAGGTGGGGACTGCAACATTAACTTCAATTCCTCCCTAGACCTATGGTTTTTTTTTACCACCGATCCTAACAAGTACACAATCAAAGTGCCACCTCAAAGAGTTTTTCTACCTACCAACATACACCAACCAATGTGGTCTCAAATGCTTTAGGGCTAGACCAGGCGACTGTGCAAAAATGAGCATTTTCAACAGGCAACGGGGCGACAGAATGTGCTAACATGAACACTGGTATAACAACCAACTTACCGCAAGCTCATAGGTTATCCAAGTGGGAAAAGAAAAGACTTCGGAAAAATCGCAACAGACATGTCACCGGTTTATCAATCACCTATGCTCCAAAAAACAATTCTAACAAACAATCTATCATTAGCTGTACACCCACAGACAGCTTCAAGTCATTCATCAAAGTGCATCCCCCCAGCGGCATCAAGGAACGGTCAACCTCAACCCAATGTGAAGCCTGAATCTGCTCAGGAGCAAGCCCCCGCTGCGAATTATTCAGCTGCAAGCCCCGGTACCACAACCTCTTTTTCATCACCAGCTGGCAAGTCTAGACCAGCGCAGCGATCGGTGGTTCCAGAATACCCCACAGGCACTCAAATAAAGACATCGAAGAAAGGCCTCTGACAACACTATCTAAGCGCCCCGACCCGGTGACCTTGTGCAAAACAGTCCCTAATTCAGCGACTCCAAGCCCCACCAGCGACCAAGTAGCCCATCTGCAACAATTACCCACATTCCGATGGAGAATGGTTCAAACTCCAAAATCGACCGACCCTTCAGCCACTGTAATAGAGCACAGCTTGGCCACAGACAGCTCTCAGACCAAATTGCTGCTAATCCCGGAGTACACTTCCCAAGGTCCGCATGATATTTTAAATCGTGGGAACATTCTCAGACTTTTTAAATCAATTCCTAAATTAAGTAATCTGGAATCCAAAGATATAACCTCAATCGAATTCAAACCCAGCGACAGCAATCGAGCAACCGAAACAACTCTAATTACCTTAGCATCCAATGCAATAAAGGAGTTGGTGCAATCAAAGGCAGACTAATTTAACAGCTGGGGCATCAAACTAACAACACCCAGCGATCTTCGGTATCCTTCAATATTAGCAATCCCCCAGGCTCTTCCCAGCAACCCAGAAATCCTCCCTTTTAAGTATTAAAATCGGCCCGAAGCTGCTCTACAGCCGGAAACGTTGAGTCAGTGGTAGATCGTCAACCCACAACAAGGGCCGACTGGACCTGGTTGCCAACTGCCCTGTCTCGGGCCCAGAAAGATTGAAATAACGCCTATCCCGGTATAACAATATGCTCCTGGAACATCAACGGCTTTCCCACGAAAACTCGATCTTCTGATACGCTTGAATTTCTAAAAGAAATGACATCATACTCCTCCAGGAAACCTGGTCGTCCATAATCATCCCTATAGAAGGCTACCTGGAATTCAGGTCCCCCTCCTCAAGACTGCACAAGCATGGCAGACTGCGAGGTGGGCTCTCGATCTACGCTGCCTGCAAATGATCTCTAAACATCAACCAGCTAGAATTTGACGCAGACTGGATCACCCGTATTAGAGACAGCTGCTTCTGCTCAATGTTTACATTTCTCCCCATTCCAGCGAGAAAAAGGCCAAACTGGATCGTCTGATTGAAATCAAAAGCAATTCTCTAAGTGAATATGGCTGCCAACCCTGCCTAATCTCAGGCGACTTTAACACAAACCTTTTTCAAAATACTACCGAGGACTTCAACGATACACTCTCAGCGGTTCCATCGCACCTTGCGGTGCAATCGATACCCGCAGGTAACAGGCCGAGCAAACTGGGAGAATACATAGTTCTTCAACTCAGCAGTGTGGGTTACACCGTATTGAATGGCCGCTTTCCCATGGACACCCCGCCAGCGTGGAAAAGAACAAATGGCCACACCCACTCATTTCTGGACTTCACGCTAAGCAACAACGAAATGCTCCCCTTGATAGAGAATTACTGTATCGCAACACCGGGCGAGAGCGATCACTGTCCACAAATAATAAGTCTATCATTCAATGTCGCCCACCATTTGGCAATCGGTCACACAATAACAGGTACTCACACAGAGGGTGAGCAGTCAAAATATCGAAAATAATATATCGATAAACAATAATATCGAAGTTAAAATATCGAAGGGACAGAATATCGATGTGAAGAATATCGATGGACAGAATATCGACCCTAAGGTAAGTAATATCGAATTTTTAATATCGATGTTACTAATATCGATATTTGTATTATTGTTATGTATTTTGTTATGTTTTTAATATGTATGTGTTATATGTGTTTTTGTTAAGTGTTCTACTTGTTTAAAAATATATGTATACAATTTTTATATGTTAATAAAAAAATGTAAGTACATTTTTT